>JAUMJL010000926.1:1200000-1577500 GCA_033558185.1 Dromococcyx pavoninus
TTAGCTGTAGATGCTCAGTGTTAAGACTCCTGAGATTAACTACATTTAAATACACAGTAGTACTTTTTGAAAATCTCTTGTAGAGACATGCTATTTCTCTTTGAGTAATAATGATTTTACTGCCTTTTGTTTTATCTTTTGATGGTCCAGGATAGAACCATTACCACACTGAAATGAAGTCATATTTCCTGTATCCTATTTCATTCATTTTAGCAGCATTTGACAGGAGAAAGAAGAATATTACATTTCCAAGCTACAGAATAGTGGTACTTCCTTATGTGAATATTGTAAAATATAAGGCACATTTTAATATCTTGAGTCACATGTACTCAAAACAGGGATAAGCAAAATATTAGCTACTGTAATATTTATATAAGGGAAGTTTTGGTATTTGCTGTATAGCAAGGACTTATGACCATTTTATGGAGATTTCTAGACCCTGAGATTTAATAATCTTTTTGATTTGTCACTCTGGAATAAAAGTACTTATAAATTTACTCTAAATAGAATTTTCTAATCATCCTTAGGAAAATTAGAAATATATGGCAGATTAACAAACCAGCCACTCATCTGTTGGGCTAAACGTACTAACATGATCTTAACAAGCCATGTCGTCTTTTAACACATGCAAAGGACCAAATTATCTGCTGAAAGACTGACATTATGTAAATGTAACATTTGCTGGACCTCTAAACCCTGTGATTAAATTACTGTCTAAATTATTCTGCAATATGAATGTTGCCTACAAAAAGAAAAGCTGTAAAAGAAACGACTGTGACATCTTCTGGGTTTGCAGTATTTCCATAATGAGTATTTGAAATGAACAGTTTGTATATATAACTCAAAATCTTAATGGAAGAAGACGAAAGAAAGTGGAGGATATGATGTGAGGAAAAGCTTGCTCTACAGAGAAGCAAATTTATCCCAGGGTTTCATCAAGATTTTGTTAGCGGAAGAAGCATGGCTCGATTAAGAGGGGAATTTCATCCACAAATCAAAACTTGTCACTGGAGAGATGCTTCCTCTACCTTCCCTCAGTGGATTTGTTGGATGATCAGTGGCAGATAATCTGCTTTCGCTTAGGAGTCTGAGAGACACATCTGTAAAACAGTAGAAAATAAAATGGGAAGAGTGTGCTGAAACACTGGTATTGCAAGTAATTATGTTCCTGAAGGGCTGTGAGTAAATTGTTCCCTGCAAATAGATATCTCCTCATGCGAATAACTGATCAGTTAACTCATGCTGTGTCATTAGCTCATGTGTATTATCTTTCTTGTATTTGACTCATTCAATACAATTAAAATCTAGCAGAACAAATGTACTTCAGCAAATGGAGGAATTGAACATTTTATTAATTGGCTATTTAGCTATAACAACTGCAGAGAGAGGCAGCACTTTGCAAAGAGTCATTGAGCCTTGTGGTACACCTGTGAGGTGGAAGGACTGACTGATAGCCCTTTTCTGATTATATAGGCCTGGTGTCCACGGTGATGGAGAGTTAATCTTCCCCTGAAAATCCTTAAAGGCCAGTTTTTTTCATTTCTCTAGTGTCTCCATGCAGCCCAAGGCGGAAATTCAGCACACATGGAAAGCAGCAGAACTGAGATACTCGGAGAAATGACTTGATATCCACCTTCACTGGAAAGTTAAAGGTTTATGTAAAGCTCAGCTTTATTTCTCTAATGGAGAACTTTTTCTTTCTTCTTTGTGCCTCTTTCTAAGGGGAGAGAATTTGGGGAGAGTGAGAAAGGACAGCACTGAGGCCTTGGAGAGGAACATTCCTGGTTCTCTCTGCGCACTCCTGCTCCCCTTCCTATTCACCAGTTGGTAAATACGTAATAATAGATAAAAGGAGAAAAACATGTTCATTTCTCTAAGGCAAGTTGTTACTTTACTGCTTTTGGAGTGGTTGGGTTGAGCTCACACTAAGGAATACTGACAAGGAAATGAAGATTTTAAAAGGGCAGTGAGCAGAGAAAGGACAGGTTTGTAAGCAAACCAGCATCAAACAGAGGCTTTTTATGTGTTTTCAGGCCTTCCCAATCAACTGAAGCATCCAGATCGGACTTTCTCCCCAAGAATGTCTTGTAGTTTTTAAGACACCTTGTTCTATTTGTGCTTCTAGCTTTTCTTCCCTCCCTCCCTTCCCTCCTTCCTTCTTTCCTGAAAACAGGTGCTGCAAATTGTTTGACCCAACAATACGAGCCTCGTTCTGTGGAGACTTTTTGGTTATTTATTCACAAGTCTACAAGTCTTTATTAGAAAAAAACAGACAGTGTGGCCAGTGCTGGTTCTCAGCAGATAGATTTGGGGGGTCCTTTTTTTGCATGGATCTTGCAATTCTGATCAATTTTTCTTCAAGTTTTGTTGTTATCCTAAGGGAAGCTGGTCCAGATCTCCACTGTCCCCATCAATATTTTAGAATTGAAAAGACTGGTTCCAGCACATAAGAATCCCTTCTTGTTTTCTCAGCAGATTGATGGGACTTGATACTTTTATAAATGTTTGTGGCTGTTAGTTGTAATGACCAGAAAATTTAGTGGGAACTTTTTCCCTGCAATTCATATGTGTTATCTTTTCGCAGACAGCAGCAAAGTTTCCTTTCAGACAGCAATGTTTTCCTTAGAGCTTTATTCACTTGCTTGCTTCATGTGCCAAATCCTATAATAGGAGAATCAATTGTGTGTTTTGGGTATAACCAGCTTATTCAAATTCTAGGAAAATCCAGATGTAATTTCCAGATTAGTTCGTGTTTCCACAAGCTGAGTGATTGTGGTACTTTTTCATATCCCTCTGTTTTATGAACAGGCCATTCATAAAAAACTTACCTCTTCATGTTCCCTGTGTGATTTCATTCAGGGAGAGAGGGAATGAAAAGGTGTTTAATTCTGGTCATTTTGTAGTGATGCTATCTGTTTCAGCATACTGCTACCTGCCACTAAAATGGGTTGTGATAGTTTATTTCTTTTTGCTAGAAAAAGCTTTTTTGGTAAAAAAGCCTACAGATGTCCTACTGGTTTCCCTTCATTGAAACCTTTCCTCTTGTGTGGGAAGAAAAATGGAAATATACTGAGAGGGAAATAATAAAAATAAAATAAAATATAAACCCTCTAAACTGACCCCCTGCTCCCCACTCTGGGCCTTTACACATCAAACTGAAGTATTTGAAACTTCCTTTTTATTTATGCTTTGCTCACACTGTCACTTACGAATGGACCGTGGCCCCTACACAAATGCGAGAGGACTCTGCAGAGTGACCTCCTGGTTTGTAGTATTTTCTCTTTTGAAGCAGAAATATAATTTTCTATGCAACTGTACCAAAGTTACCTCCAAGACTGGCTTCATTTTTTGCTTGGGAAAGAAATATTTCTTTTTTTCCTTTCTCCTCTCCCTATTCCTGTTTGGTTGGTGCCTGGTAAATACATCTGGAAATAGCCCCTGCTTTAAGCAGTCCAGTTTATAATTGAAAATATGAGGAAAATGGCTAAACGTGAGTATCAGGGTTATGTGTACTCCCTGTTGTTCCAATTTATTCAAATTCTGGAGGAAACGAGATGCATGGGAAAATAGATGAGTTTAAATACTTTGAGAGTGAGGGCTGGTCCTATATTTGATTATCTCTGAAATGTATATTGCTCTTAGTTATACCACAATCGCTAGTAATTGAGAAATTTGCTCATTTATGGCACAAATGTAAGTAATTTTTCAATATCTACCGAAGGTTTACACTTATATAACTATAAACTGAACTTTATCATTGTTTTTTTCAGCATTAAAAAGAAAAAGTAGGCTAAACTTCAGCTATAGATGAAGTATTTAAAATAATTTCCCCAAACTCTTCATAAATATGACATTGATTCATTGATATACAGACCATTAGCAGTTAGTCTCCTCTGTTCATCTATCATTTCAATTATCTCTAGACTTCCCCAGGGTCTTTGACAAATGGGAGACAATTTGCATTTTGTACATTAATGACCTTGGTTGAATTTGTAATTTTATTCCCCCCATCTTATAATTATACTTTAGCATTTAAGGGGGAAAACCCAGAAAACTATATTTGGCCAGTCTGTAATTTAATTAGAAGTGTGTGGCTGCTGGGGTGGGGGGAAAGGAAGAAATAAGGAAATAAAAAATGCATAAAAGCATTCTGCACTTTGTGAAGAACTTCTACCTGAGTATGGAGAACGTTATTATGAGTTAAATGAGGTCTGTTTTCCAGGGGAATGTTATCTCTCGGTGTCACAGGCTTAGGAGACCAGTGAAGAACTCAAACTAAATCTTTACCTCACAACAGTTGTTGATGTTCTTCCAAACCGATTTCTTCGTAGAAAAGCTGTCTCTTGGTCCCTCTGACAATGCACAGGAAGACTTTCAGAAAAAGATCCTTTAAAGTAAAAGAGCAAGAAATAGATGAAAAAGAGCCGTGTTTTAAAGTGTGCTTTACACACGTTAAAGTGTGCTTTACACCATAAGTTGTCTGCTCCACAGGGCCAAAATCAACTGTAAAAAGTAAGTAGAAATGATCATCCTGAAGCTCCTTTCTTTTCTCCGGTGCAATCGTTGCCATCCAGCCTTTAACTTGGGAACAGTGGCCATTCACAAGGGCTATCAGCCATCACCTTGTTGTCTCCTTTGTGCCACGTCTGCTCCTTTGCTTTGCCCTTTTGAGCTCCTGTTTGCAGTGCGGTTCATACATACAGATTTGAGCTTTGGTTTTTCTCATCATTTTGGGACAGTGTGTTGGTTTTCGAGTAACGCGGGGACACGTGTGCAGTAAATGCATCCCACGTGATGAAGATGATTTCTGCCTTCTCTAGGAATGTTCTGCAGTTGATAAAAATGCACTGTTGCCATCAGTAATGGCAGTGTGTTATCTGAGATACCAGAGTCTTTGCCTTTTTCTTTGAATATGAAATCACAGCAGTCTCTCAGACAACACTAGGTGGTAACTGTTGGCAACAGCTACGATGTTAGAAGTGACGTCTGTTTCTGGCTAGATTTTCAGAACCATCCATAACATTATACTGCATGTAGTTTGCTCATATATCACACTTTCCTTTTGTGCATCAGAATGAATTTGGCTGTCTCTTCCATACAAAAAAGTAATTAGACTGGGTTGAATGTGAGGAATTTATTTTTTGATTGGAACCGAAGGGTGGAATTCCAAATGTGGAAACCCGAGCTATGAATTGGCATTGACCTACAGCCCCGGCACCGCCTTCTCTTGCATAGATTCTTGTGCTTAGGACAGACTTGTGCATATAGCAAGAAAGGTCTTGGTTTTACATAGTGTACAACTCAGGCTGGGGTGAGTTCAGCCTTGGATTTTTCTAACCTACATTGTACCACTGTTTTCCTGTATGCTGAAGAGCTGGCAGCATTTGGATTGAAGAGGTTCGGTTAAATTAGGTGCTCTGTGTGGTCTATAAGAGTGAGCTAAGGATCAAGGTAAACATATTTATTGATTTATTTTCTCACTCTTCTGAAAACAGGACTAAGAAGCCAAATAACACCGCGTCTGTAGAATATACTTGTCTTTGCCTAAGTTATGTGGGCTGCACACAAGCGCCGGCTGGATACATCTTTATTTTCACACAGCCTGTATGGCCAAATTTCGATTTTTTTCTGCCCCTCATGATGTTTGCCCTTTGATGTCTGTTTTTAATTTAGTGAACATCTACAATAGATCATAAGAACTTTGAATTTATTTCTAATACATGCTCTGTTTAAGATTATTAAATTTAATACTGTGACCTTGCTGCTGCTCAAAAAATAGAGTTGGTTATCCTAAATCAAACACTTTTATAAGAGTGTGTTGTTATTTAAGATTTTACAATGGTATACCTTTTGTTAATAGTGAAGAACATAAAAAATATGTCTCCTGTTTGCAGGGTAAGAGGTAGAGGAACTCATGTGTCAGGTGATCATGCTTGAAAAGACGAATGGATGTTGTAACTTTGAAGTTTTAAATTATTCACACCATCTCACTGCCATGCTGAAAATACAAATGCAAATTTTTTTTTGATTATACCCCCTGAAACAATTAGGCATGGCTCTCCATCAAAACCAGATGCCTGACATGGAGATAGATTTAAAAGGCAAGTTTAGTTTGTCTTGGGAACCTGAGCGTAAAGCTTGGGTTATGTAAAACTGACTATTTCTAGCTCTGGTATGAATCAGTTTTAGTAGTGCAGGATTAACAATTTCAACCCTCTAATTTCTACCTGTGATCACCTTTGACATTTGACAGTTTAAAAACCTTGAGATCACGTATTTTTATAAGTAGAACTCCCATGCTGTAAAACTAAGTCTGCTACCTCTGCTAACAGCAGATGCTACATGTGGTGAACACGTGCTTGCAGAAGTGGTGGAGGTCCCAGGTTCAAATGTTGGTGTCAGGCCAAGGTATCCTTCTCCCAAATTGTTCTTTCTGCAGAGTATCTGACTCACACCATTACACTGAGCCTGATTTATTTGTTTTAAAGGAGACCTCTGTGCTGCTTTGCTAGGAAAGGCCTCGAGAAATCACAGTTGTTCTCTGCTACTCGTTAATTTAACTGGAAAAAGAAAATCTTGCTTCTTACATCCCTTGCTTTGAGCTTGTCACTAGTGAAAACTGTGCAAGTTAATGGTTTGTGCATGTCTTTTTTTTCAAGCTTGGTATAACTCCGTATCCAAGTTTAAGTGTCCTACTTGAATCCCTTAGTGTGGACTTCCCTTCCAGTTGAAGGATGCTCACATCACTACCATTTGTGGTGAGAAGGATACAGACCTTTCTGAAATATTTAGCTCTCCTTTAGCACTCAATGAAATATCTGGCTTTCCAAAGCACCCAGTGGTTGCCTTTTCATTGAGCTACTTGAGTGCAAACAATTCTGCACTTTGTGGGCAGAGGCTGTTGAATGCTGTGCTCCTTAGCAAACCTGCCCTGCTGTCCCAGTAAGCAATAGTTACCGAGCACCCATTGGTGTCAGGTAAGTTAGAAGAATTCAAAAGACAAATTAGGCAATGAAGTCTCTGGGAATAATGACTTCCCTTGGGTTTCTTTGCAAATTAAACTGATGAAGGTTTAATATTCTTTTTTTCTGAGGGTTCCTTTGCCCTTGACACAGAAGATCAGTTACTGGAAGACACAGTGACTGAGTGCAGGTGAATGGTAATGGCATATGTCTTTGTAAAGCAAATAATGAGTTCTCATTTATGTCTGGTGTAAATGAGTCACCTGCTTGTACGGCTGTGTTTCAGCTGTGCAAGGAATGATTAGGAAAAGTTATTATCTGTAGTAGAAAGTAAGATGACTTTACAACTCTTGTTAGTGCAGGAATTTTGCCAGGGCGATGAGTAATTCTGCCCACGTAACTGTTAGGAAGGTCTCCTAGAAATGAAAAACAAAAGATGGGAGAGAATATTCAGGAGGAAGAAAGAGGTATTTAAGTCATTTCAGTCAGTATCAGAGGTGTGCCAATCATTGCTGTTTGATCTAATCCCAGCCTATATATGATGATGAATTGAATTTTTTCTACTGGTGATTGACATTGACTGGCAAGGACAACTATTAAGAAAAACAAGAAAATAGGAGCTTCTATTGAAATCTCAATAATGAATTCCACTCCTAAACTAGAAGCTGGGCACACATCAACCTTTCTCTGCTGAGAAATCTTTTACATTCATTTCAGTTTGTAATGGTTTGGGAGGGAGGGGAAAGGAAAAAGTTTTCATTATTCATGTGAAAAATGAATTAATTTGCTCACATTCTTAGTCCTGGGGTTGGTTATATTATGAGAAAGAGTAGTTTGTAAGGAACTGCCTTATTACAATAGGAGTGCCCTGAAAATTAAACTGCTTAATTTGTTAGCTTGCTCTGACCGTACTATTGCAATAATCAGCCTGTTTGTAGCAATCAGCCTGTTTTAAGCAGCAACGTCTGTATTTGCAGATTTGGTCCCATCATGGGGGCTGTAGTCAGGTGGTTTGACATACTCTCTGCTGGGGTGTTTCTCCTGTGGCAGCACCAGTTGCTTTACACCTATGGCTCTAACCATGCTGCTGACGTGGCGTGAAATAGTATTTGTATCAGGTGAGAGCCTGCCCCAGTGTGAACCGAAGTACCAAAGTTTACTGTGGGGTGTTCATAGCATTGTGGTGGAAGCAAGGACACTTCTGAGTTAGACACTTATTTTACAGGTAGGAAGAAAAAGACCTGTATAATTGGTTAAATTGATCAATTCTTTATTCAAGTATAGAATAAAGACAGAAACAAAGCTAGAATAAACACTTGCTTTATTCTGCACCTTTAATAGGACTTTTCTTTGTTGTTTTTTCTGCAACTAGAAGCTAAAACCGTGGTTTGAGTTTCCTTTACATGAATGTTTGGAAGCCAGTGTCCAAAAAAGCCATTCTTGTAGCGTTCAGTTTTGTATCCTGCTGGCTGGAGCTTGCCCTGCTTACTCCTGCTGTTGCAAACTCAAATTGCTGCTAGAGGTATATTTTCAAGTAATAGCATAGCAGAGCTTTTAAACATCCCACATTGCATGTGGGTACCCAAGTACACCACCACTGAATTGGTAGAATCTGACCCATCATTACAGATTTTACCTGGAGCAAGCATATTTATTTCTGTTTGGAATTGTTTGTTCACCTTTTATCCTGATGAGAGAGAAAGGCATTGACAATGTACAGCTCTATCTTTATCTCTGCTTTTTTTTTAATTTACATATTGGACTATTTCAGTGCTCTTCATAGGCCGTGACATTTTAAACCTTTTAAAAATGTAGGTTGGGCAGAACGCACAGGATGTCACAGAATGCATGAGGCTGCATTTGGTCCTCAAGATATCAACTCTAGCTAACTCATAGGTACTTTCAGGTTATTTACACCTGTATATACAGCTATCACTCTCCAGTTATTGTGACCTGAGAATGTCCATAGTTTTGCATAGCTGTGATTTTTTAACAGTATGGTAGCAACTAGTTATTATGGAGATTTATAAAAATCTTAATGACTGTAAATACTAAGCTTTTAGAAATGACCTAGCATACCTGTTTTTTCAATATCCTTTTTCAATTCAATTCTGATGACCTGATTTATAGGACATCATAGGAAGCTGGAGGAAAGGCAGAAATTCTGCATGTAAATTTCCTTGAGATACAGGAGCTGGAAAGGGAAGTTGGTCATCCTGTTGGGAATAATAGAAAATACTGGAAAAGAGACGGTCTTAGTTTGTGATGAAACAGCTGATACCTTCTACTGGTTTTCATACCCAGGAAAAGGGTATGAAGAAGGCAGCAAGCTGCAGGCCTGTCTCGGGTTCAAGGTGCACTTTGTGAGCTCCCCTTTAGGCTTCAGAACTTGGCTTAGTGGGAGTCGACTGCCTGGCTTGTGCTTGCAATGCGTGTTTGGGATTTAGCACTCAAAACATATAAGAAATCCAGTTCCCAAGAGTTCTTAATAATCACTGCTTTGGAAATAATCTTTAAAGACAATTTACCTGCCTATAAAACATGTAAGGACTTATATTGTGAAGTCAAACTTTCAAAGTTCAAAATCTTTTCTTCTATTTGTGGGTGAATAACTGGCAGTTAGATATACCGCAAATGGAATGCATTTTTCAGACAAAAGCACTTTTAGACAAAAGCAAGGACTTTTAAGGATGTCATTTCTTTCTGAAAGGCTCCATTTTGTGGCATAAAAAGTCAAAGCAAAAAGAAATCCATCTCAGCAGAGCTCTGGTGTAGGGAAAGTTGCAGAACAGCAAACGATGCTGTCTTTTATGTTTTGCTCATAACCATTGTAGCTGGCAAAGGCAAACACTTGTCTAATTTGATAAAATAGCTTTAATTGCAGCAGTGGTACTTGAGGTTTGGGCTGGATGCATAAGCTCTGTTTGTAATCATAGTTCCAGCCGTACTCCACAATCATCTCCAATCATTGCCAATTAGCACCCGTTAGTCTGTTGTTGCTTAATTCAGATGTTCTGGGATGTTCAGTTGCATTATTCATACCTTGTCTGGGAAAATGTATTTTAAAAATTAGTGCTATTACAGGATTTCATTGTACTGTGATAGATTCCCCTCCTCATTTCATTTATTCTAGTTGGTGTAGAAAGGAAAACTTTGTGTATGATTTAGGTCCTTCATTTCATTTTTAGGAAATAGTTGTTCCTTCTTGGTAGAGAATTTTAAAGAGGGGTAAAGAAATAAATCAAAGCTGGTATTTTTTCACATAACGATTTTGTTTTGGATGTCATTGCAAAATGTCATTGATACTTATGATGTTAGGAAGAAAAAGAAAAAAAACTGAGGGCAGCCATGTATATTGCTATGGAGGACTGCCATAACCAGTGATAGGGATTTTAAAGGGACTTTTAGATGTCAGTTTTCAGAACTGAGTCTAGTCTTTAGCAGAGAGGTGGAGGAGGAGAGCTTGGGGTGGAATTGGCCATCTCTGTACCTCCTCGCCTGGGGCACTGAACACTGCTGTTGTGTGAGATTAACTACAGGTCTAGGCTAACATAACAGTGCTTGCCAGCATCTTGGTTTTTAAGAGCTTGTTATTTCACTTGTTTAAACTTTGAGTTTTATTCTGACTTCGAAGGAGTTGTGCTTAATGTGACCAAGTGCAGATGATTGATGAATCTGGGTTTTTTTCTTCAGATGATCATTTTCATAAGGAAAAATTAATATTAGCAAAGTTTGTTTACAAAGGGCTTTGTTTGATTTTGGGTTTGTGTCTAAGTTTCATGAAATGGAATTTTTTGTTACGTTAGTACGAAAAGAAATCAAACAGTGGCAGAGACCCACATCCCTGGGGAGCACAGGCCATGCATGCATTCGTTTTGTGAGTGATACTCTCTGCATATGCGAATGTGACACAGCAATAAAAAGGCAGGAGTGCAGCAGTAATTTTTTTTTTTGAAAAGGAAAATAAAAAGAGGAGGTGATAACTCATTACAGCACAAGTACTACAGGAGACAGTGGCAATGATAGGTATTCTCTGGGAGTTCATGCACAAAGAGTCTGTGCCAAACTCTCAGATAAGTTTGCTTCACTAATCAGATGCTTATTAATAACAGCTCAGATTTGCAATACTTCATAACAGAACAAATATTCGTCCTGTTATTGACTTTGTGGAGGAAGAAAGCCTAATAAAGCATTAAGAATGCTTAATCAATAGATGTGTAAGACTGCGCTTGACTATCAGAATGAGCAGCTTTGTTTTCTATTCATGCAGATAATTTATGGTTAGCTCTTGGAAGTGATGGATGTAATTTATGTTTTAAAGACAATTACTGTTCAAAGACAACTGTTACAAAGCTCTGGCACAAAATGAAGAAACAGACAAATGCAGTCTCTGGGGTGTGAGCATTGTGCTCACCAGCCTGACCAATGTATTTTCTCATTACATTGGATTTATGTATAATGTTTCTATGATGTATGTGTGTATGCATTAGCATGAATTGCATTGCGTCATAGCAGTGAGTGGCCTTTAAAGTTCAAATCAATTTTCTCAGGTTTCAGGATTTTTTTCAGACATATGGTTTTGGTTACAGACCATCTGGGCCATAATTTAAAAAAACAGTGGCTGAACCCGTAAGTAAGTTAAGGAGCTACCTATTTACTAGATTTTTAGCCCTTTTTAAATTGAATCAAATTATTTAGAATTATAAATGAGTTGTGAATCGTGCATTGTGATTTGCGGATGCTTGCCTGTAACACCTCCTTATAAAAGCAAATTGTAATACAATTGCTTATATACCAGGCACTCAGATATACTAAGGTACACATATAGGTGCATTTAAGTTGCACATTCTAAACTATATATATGTTTTGATTTTAACCATTATGAGTTTTTTGTACCTGAAAGTATTTGAGTTATGTTTTCTGAGTTAGGAATTAACATCTCTAAATTGCTGTTGAAGTCCGTATAAGCTGCCAATGCCTGTTAATGAGAATAATCAAAACCTCTTTCTTAGATAAAGATATTTAAAATGTAGGTTCCCGAAAAATCAGACCATCTTCATCATAGTCTTCAAGAGAAAATCACAACTGGGAAGATATGTTCTAAGTGAAATACTGTCTTCCTCCTAAATAAATATGTTCCATTACCTTGACCCCTAACTGAAGCATGGTTCGTTAGCCTAACACTTTTAAACTAATCAAAATAACCTCCCATATCTGTGATGGTGGGCTTTGTTCATGTGGTATTGCAATAACAATGTGAATCGTTTTGCAGATTTTATTCCACTTCAGTGATTTATTACAAGTCCAGTGAGCTCTGACATGCACTGAAGTCAGCGGCTTACGGGTCAGAGCACAGGTTGGCCCCAAAGGCTGGTCACTGAAATGGCAAGTTTGCATGTGGCTGCATTAAATAAATTAAGTTGTTGCTCATATACAGCTGATAAATATAGATACCTTGGAAAATAGGTTTTAAATAGTGGACTGCAGTTATGACATTCTCCTTAATATTTTAAAAATTATCTTTTTATATTAATACCTATTGCATAAACTTGTTGTATAGGTAAAATATACTTTAAAATACTTTATCCTGTAGGCAACAGGCTAACTGGTATGTCCTGTATATCTAAACAGACTAATTGTTGCCAAAATTAAATGGTGATTCAGTCCACTGTCTTCCTGCTGCAGAGCAATGGCCTCTCCTGGCAGGGTCACTCCTGCTCAGTGCAGATGCTTTCTCCTGCAGCCAGTCTGTCCAGTGCAGTCGGGGGAGCCTTAATTCTTGCTGTTTTTTAAAGATGCTGAATTTGGCTCCACATAGAGGACCTGCAGAGCTGCAGCCCTCACTGGTAGCTCAGCGTAGAGATGTGCAGAAGACACTTCTGCCCTAATATATTTCTGCTCTTTGGCAGAAGGCTGGATTTGTTTTGTCTTCACCTGCCTACTACATTTGAGAGCTGGTAGTAGTGCAGGTCACTTCTGTCAGATCTAAAATTGGAACCGCTAATGAAAAACAGTGTCTGCTTTTATGTGAAGTTTTCATTAATTTGTAGGAAAGCTGAAATAACCTATACTTGCATAAAAACTTGGTGAAGGGTTGTTTTCCCTGGATGTCTCTGGCTTGCTCTGCAGTGTGATATTTCCAGACGGGAGTGAATAGCATTAAACAAGAATACAGAAGTAAAGGGATTAGAATCAGTCCTTCTCGATTTAACATTAATTGGGTAAAGGTTGTTAGTTTCATGAATAAAAAGACATGTTCTTCTCCATATGAAGTATTTTCTGAGATTTTTAGATAAAAGAATACCTTCTCATGTAGTACAGTTCTATAATACCACATGTACAAGGTGTGCAGGGCATGGGCTACAATCCACATCTTTAAATATTAATGGTTTTAAAAGGCGCTGTGGATTTTTTTTCCACATGTATGGTAGACAGATCATGTATAAAGTTCATGCCAGGTTAATGAAGATGAAGGGTTTTTTCATTTTTTTTCCCCCTTAGGATTTCACATAGTAGGATTGAAAGCTCACATAGAGTATGTTCCATGGATAATGTTTTTGTGTTGAAATGTTTGCTCTATAAATAAATGTGAAGCATTGCAGTAGCAAACATCACATTTATTTTTGTGAAGCGCCCACAGCATGTCATTACAGATGGATTGATAGTCTTGATAACATTGAACTTTTGTGAGACCTAACCTGGCAGTCTTGTTACATGTCAGAAATTTCTGTCATTTTTCTTGCTATTCAAAAAGCAAATATATTTGCAACCTTGAATGACATTGAATATGGAAAGGAGACAAAAAATTATCATTTAACAGAATTGTTTTTGTTGGGCTTTACAGTGGCAGAGCTGTAAATGGATTTTAAAATTCTGACTTCTCTGTATTCTAGGAATATAGAAAGCTGATTGCAGCTTGTGAGAGCTATATGAACCACCTTTTTACAAATGTAGACCATATTTATTATTGCTTCACATTTGGGTCATTTATATGCTTCTTGGACTGAAGCAACTTCTGACTTTTATTACTGGATTGTACAAAACAACTTGGTGGGATATAGACAATGAAGGTCTTCTACAGGAGGCAGTACAATGAAGGATGCAGATGCTTAGAGAGCAAATGTTTGTAATACTACAGTTAAAACTAGTCTGGTTTATACCTAGTGAGGATATGCCTTCAAATGAGAGTGCTATATAAATAGGGATAAAGCTGTATTGAAAAGCTAATTTTCCTATCTTAACAATAAACTATATTTTCTGAATTATGCTGGTTAGCTTTAAATGAGCTTTAAAGAAACGTGGATGAAAGGTCATATTTTCTGCATATAATATGAAAAGTAGTGGATTTCTGATGTAAGAAGCAGCAAAGAAATGGATGAAAACATTTCATCAAAGATTGAAAACAAATATTAAGGCAGAGACAGGGAAATTCCGGACAGAGCATTAAGAAGACAGAAAGCTGGAAGAAGAACATGAGGTTGTCAGTCATATAGCATCGGTGTTTTTTGGGGGAGGCAAAACTCAAAGGTGGACCTCAGTATTTTATGCTGAATAAGAAAGATTTCTGATTGCTAGTAAAAACATGCTGCAATCAAAAGGAAAACCATCCTATACATTTGTATGCAATAGCACTATGCACTTCTGAATATATTATGCCCTAGTGAAATCAAGAGGATAATGATTAGCTCCTCAGCTAGAAAGGTTTTTTTCCAGTATTTTGGTTCAAACTACAGACATTGGTGTTACTAAATTGGACTGCATATTGTAGACCATATCACTCAGTCAATATTTTATGCTAGGAGATCATGTAGCGTTGTAGGTGCTGAACACAGTGTAGAACAGAGTAGTTCTTCCCATTATTTTGTTTAAAAAATAAAAAGAGCGAGAGATTTTATTAGTTTTCAATACTGTTAGAATAAATAGAAGTCAAAGCTGTGGAGCAGGGTTATTATATGGCTCATTACTGTTTATTACCACAAGGCACATCAAGATGTCTGCTAGTTAGAGGGAGTAAATCATTTGGAACATGCCTGTTTGTCGATCTTCTGCACGATGCTCAGTGCTAGCACAGCTTCTTCCAGTGCTTGGAGGAATATGTCTGAGATCTGTCGCTTGTCATATGTTCTCTCCATCGCTCACTGAAGAGAAGTGAACAGACGAATGTCTTATTTTGGTATGATTTGGTTTTGCATTTTTGGGTGGAGGAGAGTGTTTTTCTTCTGAAAAGTTTCTGTCAAAATTGTGTTCCCATGAAATCAAGAAGAGCTGCTGATTTCACGTGAGTTAGGATTTGATTTGTTGTGTAGCTCTGAGATAACTGAATATTTGTTTTTTATATATAACTTGCCAGGTTTTTTCAGTGTCTGTGAGAACAAAGAAAGTTTTGTCGTGTCAGTCAGAGCTGTAGGGAAAAGAGATGAGTTTAGTGAGTTTGTGCCTCTTCAGCTGTGTTTTAGTGGATATTGGTGTTTCATGATAATGCTTTTCTTTATGCTTAGTTTTTTTAATAATTGAAACCTCCCCAAATAGTTCTTTTAAACTCTTCTTTTTAGCCAGGATCAGAAACGAACTCGTAAAGTTAAGCTCAAAGTCATTGAAGAACTAACAAACCTTGGTAAATCTGAGCCTTTAACATCTAAGGACTTCAGTTGAAAGGTTCTCATCTCTCTTGCAAGAATGTGAAATGCTTTAATTATTTGATTTCCCTTTATAGCATTCTGTATTTCTTCTGACTAGAGTCTTAATCAGAAGTTTTTAGAAACCTCATTTCCCCATTGGGGAAGTGCTGCTAATATGAGTAACTGCCCGTGATTTTTACAGTCATGATGATGCTTATGTTCTGTTGCTTAATCTTCCTGCTCCTTTTCTTGCTCTCTGGCCTGAATGTAATCTGCAATCTCTACCAGTGCCACAGGGCTTGTGAATGTGAGATCTGTCACCTGTGTCCTCGCACCAGGCTTTGAGAATGTGGTGTGTCCCCTGAGCCCTGGCTTTCCCTGAACCAGCATGCTGAGGAGCTCTGCTGTGCCAGCAAGACAGTTTGAGACATTTGTCAAAAAATCAAATAGAAGGCACCCACACTGTTATTCTTAGGCAGGTTTGTTGTTGTCGCTACTTATCCCTGCACTGGTGACTTATGTGTGTGTGACATTAACACTTCAGAGAGAACAAAACAAGCAAGTATTGTACAAGTATTCGTTCCAGAGCACATGAATCCAGTCCAGCAAATACCTGCTGATTTTGTTATATTTACGATCCCACTTGACGAATTTTGTAGTTTGGAAATGCTTCCATGCCATCTGCTGTCTTTGATTGTTCAGCAGGGCAGTATTACTGACCCTTTGATTTCTATCAAATTTCTTCAGAAATTCTTATGTATTGTGAGTATTCTTATGTATTATGTGTGTGAGCACACAATTGATAAAGCAAATATCTTCACTGTTGATTTTTCACTGCCATTGGCTAGACTACTTGTTTATGTAAAGTTCTATTTTTGCATGCAATCAAGCACTAACTTAATCAGGTGAATAAGGTGTGTAGACACTATTGCACACATCTGAAGGAAAGAAAGACTTTATTGATTTAAAATAGTACAATCTTTCAGAAGTTTCTCATTTCTACCATGACTGCTAGAAGCAACCAAATACACAAGTGAGCCTGGTGGAAGGGACAGTCTAAAGATTGTTTGTGATCTTGTTGCATGGAAGTTGGCGAGTTGGGTAGAGCCTGGGAGGACTCTGCAGCTTCCTTTGTGTGGAAGTTGTGGAGGAAAATCCCACTGTTGCACCTCGTGGTCGTGTGGTGGGGCCAAGAAACGTAGCTGGGAGTCACTGCTCCTGTGGTTGCCTTCAGTGTCCTTAGCTGCACGTCTCAGTAACTTTCTCATTTTGTCACATTGAAATGATACACAACTGTCCTCAAAAAAAAATAGGGGTATTGTGGTTAATACCCACTCTTTACTGACTGCTGCATTTTTCCTTCTGACAGACATAAATGAGTGCACCACTGAGAATGGTGGTTGTCATGGCCAGTGCTGTAATACCATCGGCAGCTACCACTGCAGATGTCCAGCTGGCCAGAAACTGCAGGAAGATGGAAAATCATGTGGAGGTAATGTTTTGTGCTGTGTCTCACTGCTACTAAGACATTGGAGAAGACATTGGGAAGGAAAAGGATATATTAGTTTTTATCTGGAGCCAGCTGACGAGCGTATATTCAGAGTTGTCAAGATCCCATGTGCAGATCTCATGTCTGGATTATGAAGATATAATTGTAAGAACACTTCAGAAGGCTGGAGGTTTGTTTTCTTCCATTAGTGCAAATGTTGATTCTGTTTTTCGGAAAAAAATAGAGCTTCTTTCTGACAAAAAGGAAAAATGTCAGGAAATAACTATTTTTTAAAAAAAATAAAAATAAGTTTTAGCCATTTGTAGCTGTTTAATGCTAAGGAAGGGAAACTGGATAAAAATTCACTAATCCAAAACATAATGAAGTGTTCTGCTGATTTGATAAATAATAGCTAGGAGTTTTGTGGTTGATTTTAGGAGACCCAAAGACCTAATTTATAAAATCATAAAATGGTTTGGGTTGGAAGGGTTCTTAAAGCCTATCCAGTTCCACCTCCCTGCCATGGGCATAGACACCTCCCACCAGACCAGGCTGCTCAAAGCACCATCCAACCTGGCCTTGAACACCTCCAGGGATGGGGCAGCCACCACTTCTCTGGGCAACCTGTGCCAGGGCCTCCCCACCCTCATTGCAAAGAGTTTCTTCCTAATGTCTAATCTGCGTTTTCCCCCTTCCAGTTTAAAACCATTCCATCTCTTCCTATGCCCTTGTAAAAAGTCCCTCCCCAGCTTTCCTGTAGCCCCTTCAGGTACTGGAAGGCCACTATGAGGTCTCCCTGGAGCCTTCTCTTCTCCAGGCTGAACAACCCCAACTCTCTCAGCCTGCTCTCATAGCAGAGGTGCTCCAGACCTCGGATGATCTTTGTAGCCCTCCTTTGGATGCATTCCAACAGTTCCATATTCTTCTAATATTGGGGATTCCAGAACTAGACACAATACTGAATTTCACAGCTAGAATGAGCTGAGGATGCTCCACATCTGTCTTCTAGGGTGTCAAAGGCATGTGGAAGGCACAAGGTGTCATGCATATAAAAAAGACAACAGCATAAAATACACGAGACAATCTTAAAAATACATTATTGCTATCAGCATTGACTAACCCTGCCCTTTCTTGGGTGGTTCTGCAGTAATAGTAAGGTGAAAGCACGTGCATCTATATAGAAATACCAGCCGTACTGGTGAAGTGATTATCCTTCCATAACTAATTATCTACAAGTTGCATGGCAGCTTTTACTCTCCAGTGTTCATGGACAGTTTTCTCATCTGACAGCTCTCCAGCTTTCTTATCTGACAGGGAAACATTTTTTGGCAGATAGTTGCATAGGCATTACAGATTTTGACATAAAGCTCATGCTTACCTCTTGCTCTTCGTAAGTCTGATGGAAGTTGAAGATGAGAAGGGATTTGGATGTAAATCACTGCACAAATAATACAACGATTTAATTTTTGACATTTATTAGTATATGACTGTGAGCTTCATTCTGTGCCTTATGAATCTGTATCAATGTGCAGAGTTTCTGGGGCAATTTGGTTTGTGTCTGAGTGGGTTTGCTAAGAAAGCTGAATCTTGGTCTGAGTAGGGGAGGGGAAATGTGTGTGTGTGTCTGTGTGTACACGAAATCAGCTTTAGCTTTGTGCAACACCTCTTTGCTTGTTAAGCAGGGGCTACTTACGTGGTACTCTGAGACAGACAGATTCTCATTTTATATTTCATACTAATATAAAACAATGCTACTCTACATCATGGAAAGCAAAAATGTTTTCTTCCAAACATAAATGCCATTTTAAAACTCCATTATTGGCACAAGTCCAGATCTGTAAGTGTTGCTGAGGCTAGAGCTACAAAAGCAGGTTTTCACACATGAATAAGCTCCAGAAGTCGAATAAAAAAGGTTGTGACCTTATGTTAACCTTCTTTGGTAAACTGTCATTTCTTATTATTGTGCTCTCATCTGTAAAGGTAACTGAGGGAAGTTAGAGACGAATTAAGTCCTATGATTAAACTGTAGAGGAGAAGGAGCTTTTAGTTTACTGGCTAAAGTAATATTGCAATCACTGCAACCCTGTCCCTGGGCATCCCTGGGGGTTTCAGTCAGACCTCAGAGCCCTGGCAGATCTCCTGACCTTTGCTGAAGGGACAGTTTGAGGGGCTGCATCCCAAGCCAGTGTGTGACTTTGCAGGGCCACCACTGTTTACCCCAGTGATGCAAGAGTCACCAGTGTCACTGCTTCAGTGATCCTGGGTCGGATGGGAACTCTTAAGCACTGTTGCCATAGAAGAGTTAATAGCTGGGCTGAAAGGAGTACTGAAGGATTTGCCTAAGAGAAAGAAAGTTTTTATTAAAATGACCTCAGCATTTATTTAGTCTGCAAGGTTTGAGGTGTCAATTTGTAACTTATTCTTGTTCAATTCTGTGGTTTTTGCCAGACATGCTGATTCTGCGTTTGAACTGTTTTTCTTGCCCAACAAATCAATGCACCAGACTTGTGCTATCCTGTGAAAGAAATTAAAGACTTAATACTGTGCACCTCTAGAAAAATACTAAGGAAGGTATTTTTTTGTTCTTTTTTTAAAAAAAAAATTGTCAAATGTATTAATTTTTTTAATAGAAGAAGAGAAATTAGACCATTGGAGGAATTCTGGATGCTTTTGCATTGTCTTATCTCAGAAAGCTGCATTTGACTCATAACAGTATGGCGTGCCATGACAGACTTAGTTTTCTTGAGGAACATTTCATGAGAAAGAGAACAAGGAAAATATAATTCAGTTTACAAAAAGAAAAATATACCAGTTCTGATCACACATTCAACAAGTACCACTCTGCATGAACTCAAAACTTAGAGCAACCAACTAAAGGCACTCCTAGATGAGGTGAAGCCACTCAGCCTTATTCATCTTTTTCTATTTTAAGACCTTGTCTTGACATATGGAAATAAATCCATTTGCAGGAATTCTATCACTATTATCAAATTATTTTTAACGGAATTACTGGGCCCACTTAACATCCATCTCATAGACTTTAGGAAATGGACATCTCCATCCTGTGACCGTAACAAACCTTAGGTGAACAATCTTTATACTAAGATATTGCAATATATTGGTTTTATACAATAACTCAAAAAAGGAAGAGGAAAAAGAATAGGCAAAAGAAAAAGAACTATGAGAGAAAAGAGGATGAAACTCGATTTCTGGTATGTCCAACCCTGTCATTAGCTGCTTTCTGGTACCCTGGGACTCCAACATGAGTTCTTATAGCTGAGTCAGAAAACTCCAAGCCTTTAAGTTTCAAAATATAAAAAAGCTGTGAAGCACTCTGTCAGAGGCTGAGGAACAAACATTTTCTTCTCCATTAGTTTGTACATCTAGAATACTGGTAGATGTCTGATCATTTGAAGTGACTTTAACAAGAAGCAATAGCTGTTTTTACATCTAAATATTGTTTATTTATGGTTGCTCCTAACTGTCAAATCAGTATCTTTAGTCACAAATAAAAAGCACAGTTACTGCTTTTGATTTCAGATCCCAGTTGATAAAATTCAAGGGTTTCCTTACTCTTCTTATAAAGGGAAAGATATTAACTAAGGTTAGGGTTTCCTTACTCTTCTTATAAAAGGAAAGATATTAACTAAGGTTAAGGATAAATTGTGCATTTTAAACACTATTTAGCATTATGAAGTCAGACTTCTGTGGTTTTCTAAATACTATTGAATTTGGGCAGGAGAACCGCGTGGTGTTTGTGCATGGCTGCATAGATGATCCGGACAGAAACTGCCCTCAGACATTCATAGCTGTATTTGAAAACCTTAGTGGGAATTTAATTTTATTTCTTCTCCTGAGTAATTATTTTGGAGGTTCCTGCTTCTCATTTTTAAGCATTTGGCTCCAGCTCTTGAGAGGAAACGAAGGCTGGAGGTCGTTTGCCTGACCTTTCTTACGCACTCCTGTGCGGTATTCGGAGCCAGCTGGGATCAATAGCTGCACGAAACCCTTGCACTCTCCTGGGCAAAGAGTGTCATCTTTCTGCAGTTGTCTCTTCACTGTAGTGCTACAGAAAAAAAGGTGCTCAAAATAAATAGTACAAATTACAAAAGAGTCCTAGTAAAGGTAACATGAACTGTAGGTTAATGTACTTTTAAATTAATTACCTGAATCCTGAGCTGGGTTTTGGGAGGCTCGTTTTGGGGTCATAGCAGCTGTCAGCACATTGCTAGTGCTGTGGGTTGGTTTGGTCAGTCCCCTCTTATTTTTTGTGCCCTCCCAAGCTTAATCCACTTCATTATACACTGAGGACACAGGAAACCCTTTCAATCTTATTAAAATGTATCCTGTACTAAACTCAGCAAAATCAGAGTAATTGTGGGTCTGACCTGTTTCTGATCACTCAGAGAAGGGTAAACATATCACTTGGACTAGAACAGATGCTTCCAACCTGGATTTTTTGGGTACTTATATGTCAGTCTGAGCTGAGAAGACCATCTGATGCTCTGATAATTGATTTCTTTTTGAATTTTAATTGCACTTGTTTATATTTTTCACGATTCTTGCTTGACTTTGGCGCAATTCTCTCTGCTTCTCTCTTACACACTGAACAAAGACGACTCTGAGCTAAACCACAGAATTTCTCACATCTGATATCCCTCAGGGTAGATGAACTAACAGTTGTGACAGCTTCCTCCAAAGTGAATCTTGCCATTGAAGAGTGAGCTCGTTTATCATGGATACATGTTTCTATTGATTGGAGCTGAGGACAGGTGCAGTCAGTTTTTAGTCACGTTTTAAGCAGAAGTTTTGTGCAGACCAGTTGGGTAGAAATGGCTGGTGTCAGGAGCAAAATCCTAATCCGAGGCTCTAAAGCAGCAGCTGAAGTATTCCTGGCTGCATTTACATTCTTGGCTCTCTGAATAGACTAGGAACGCTTGGATTTCAAGAATTCAATGATTATTTCAAGATGATCTTGGTAAATCTCTTTTTTTCCATGGAGGAAAAATCTTTTTCTCATGGAGGTATTTTTTGGTGTATAGATTTTTCTCTTTGAATGTTTAATTCAACTGCAGCATTTTAATAGGAGCCTTTGCATAAACAAACCATGCAATTGGCCGTTTAGTTTTCAGGTTGCGTAAGGATTCTGCAGGGTCTGGTGTAGCATGGTATATCAGCATGTCACACGTTTCCTGCAGCACGTCTTCTGTGTTCCAAAGCAGCATGTTTTTTAAAAGGCATGGTATTATTCATAAACCACAAGAAAGCTGGCACTTCGTTCTGCATTTCAGTTATCAGATGAATTATTGATCACTGATCTGACATAGACTGAAAGGGAAATAGTGTTTCTGGATGTCACAGGCCTCCCAAGTAACAACAAATGAAGAATCCCATCTTGATGTCTTCTGGTCTTGTCCATATGGCGCTTGAAAGCTCACTGTGCGTCACAGTCTATTATAGACTCAGCACCTGGGCTGCTTCCCCAGTGCTTCCAGATCCCATCCCATCCAGGATCTGAAAAGCCTCACATGGGCTCTACCAGCTGGAAGGAAATACTAAGTGAGAACTGTAAGTTGCTATTAACTTTGGAAAGGAGTGGTTGCGTAAAATGCAGGGAGAATCACAGTTATCCCCTTCGTGGTTTCTCTGCATGTGACTCCACTTCTTGGAATTGTGAGTTTGTGCAGAAAGTTGCGCATGGGAAAACATGCTGGCCTGAAAAGTCTTTTTGTCCAAACTGCGCAATGCATAAAGCTTTATTGATCACCTTTTGACAATGCATACATTTAAGGTTTGGAAATATTATAGTATTTGCTACACTAGTCATGGATTTAATGTGGTTTAATTAATGCAAGACCTTTGAATAGTCAGATGAAAAGCATTATATAACTATATAAAATGACTCTTATTGTCCAGACAAAATATAATATTTAGAAATAATATGACAAAAATGATAGACTGCTGTACAAATATATTTTGAGATAGTTCTAGGACTCTGATTAGTTTATATTAGGTGGTTTCTAGCATGTATGACTACCTCTGAAAAGCAGGTTATGGAGATTGTTAACATTCCACTGGGCTGATTGACAATAACTAGTTTATTTTAAAGGAAAGGGAAAGAGCCTGGCATTGTTGCAGCTGACTAATGTGAATTAAAAGCTAGGTAATCTTTTCCGCAATTACAGAGATACAATGATTGCCATTGTCAGAGAAGAAAATACACTCGTACTTTTAAGAATCATTGTGTAGGAAGAGCTCTGCAAGCCTGAAATTGAAGCTTTGGTCGTGGTCTCCAAAATTACCGTTAGTAGTAATTTTATGCAGAAGCAAGACTTTTGAATACTTAAATTATAGCTTGTTTGTAGCAAGGTATTTACCAGCAAATGTAAGCATCTTATAAACAGCACATGAGTCATCCTGGTGTTCATTTTGAGCACGTCAAAAATGTAAATTGCAACTGAATTACTCTTGTGTAGAGAGGCAAGGCTTAGAAACCTTCAATTCATACTTTAAATGGAAATTATGAGAGAAAAAAATGTGCACATTTGCCTTTCAGTGGAGAGTATTGTGTGGGGTAACTACTGCTTTTTCTATAGCTTTGCCTACAGGCTGTGTAAACAAGAACTAATGGCAGATACAGAGATAGGAAAGTACAACTCCTGAGTAGTGTTTATATTCCTCTTTAGAAGTATTTAATGCCAGTCTTCACTTAGACAACTAATAAAAATCCTATTTTTTATTGTAGTGCCTGTGGACTTTCTGAGCCATCCGATATATCCTTAAAAGCTTTAAAACAATTTGTGATAAAATCTAAACCAAACAGAAATCTGTGAGCTCCTATGTTCAAAGGATTGGCTCAAAGGAAGTGATCCAGACATGACTGTCAGCAAGATAGCAACTGCTGGGAGGGCTACGGTTCATTATTAAAAGATCAGTAGTTTGATCAACATCATATTGGATTACTCAAACTTCAATTACTTGAGTACCTGAGGGCTTTAACTGGGATTTATTAAAAGACCAGCTTGAAGTAAATCTGTTGTTGTTGCATACCAGATCTTTGAAGACCCACCTGAGAACATGGTTAACAGTCTCTATCCCAAAAGAGATTCAATGTCAGCCGAGGAGTTCAAAAACAACTAATAAAAATGCAGCAATCAAGTGATTATCTTGATGTCACTTTTAATCTCAGTAAGAGGAAAAAAAATTAGGAATCTTCTGTGCTTGGTGACATTGTTCATTAGGATCCAGTTCGGGAAGGTTGGTATGGACAGGTTTGGAATGTATTAATGACACTTCTGAATCTCTGTAGAGTCACGACTAATATATGTCATAGTGAAGCAGAGCAAGAATATCTGTACCATGCTGTCTTTTGCTCACTGGGGTTTATGATGCATATCATCCTGGAGCTGTGATAGCTCCACTGGGGAATCGATGCTTGCGTAGGCTCCTTGAGGAGGAGCTGTTTGACCTCGTGGCTGTAGAGCAATGTCAGCGAGTCAGGTTTTACAGAAATTGAGTGGATTGTGCTGTGCTATTGTCTCCTCTAAGTGAGATTGACAGAGATATGGAGCTTGGTGACTGAATGGTGTGTTTTCTGTCCCTATTTTCCTAGTTCCACACAGTCTTGTCACTGCAAGTGCAATGCGAGTGTTGCATGTTTCACGGTTCTGACTGGTGATTCTCTTCCCAAACCAATTATTACCAAGACTGGTTTATATTCCTGTCAGTTTGCAGGATGAGTCTATCTGTGTGAGGTCTTAAAGCTTTTTACTAACCCATGTAGGACATTTGTCACAAATACCATTCATGTTTCCAACCAGCAGACTATATGTACTCTGAGCTGGAAACAGCAGATTATAAAGATATTTGCATGATTTCTCTTTTTTTTTTGTGTATTTTACCTACTGTGTGTAGAAAAGACATGTCTGTGCATTCTGTAGTAGAGACACAGAGCTCAGGCAGTGGGCATTAATATTGCTGCCAAGAAAAATCAGACGTTCTCATTAGATCAGTCATTTTCTCCTTTTATTCTGCAACTGTTTTTTCAAACTGTCATACCCTGCTGTGAGAAGATGCTGATGGCCCAACGTGTAAACCTCCTTAGCACATCTCAGATTTGAGTCTGCACAAGGAGTTCAGGCTGTATCATGCTGTCGCTTAGTAAGTACATCTTCTCATAGAGGTACTTTCCTCTTTTGTCACCCTCCCACCTCCAAGCATGGACTACCTGAATTGTGCTAAGGAACTCTATTTAAAAATTCATAGCCCCCTAATAAATTTTCCTTCTGCTATTGTGTCCCATGTTGGAGAAACTTGCAGGAGTGTTGCAGTGAGGTTGCTGATGCTACTGACATGAAAGCCTCTTTGCTAAGCAGAAATTACATAAAACTTTAATTATTGTGTTTCAACCCACGTTTCTGTGGTGCATGGGCAAAACACCCTCTTCCAGCTTCACTGTTTACAGTTGGTACATTCAGTTATTTTCTGTAGGAAACAATAAAATTGTTGAGGCTGTTTTCTTCAGTGTATAAATGTTTTTTAAGACTTTAAGTTCCTCATTTGTCTGAATTGCCTTTTTTCAGGTTGTACTCCCCTGTAATTTCATGTGGTCATTAGCTTTATCCTGTTTTCCACTGAGAGTCTATGTCCGTCTGTACGGGTTTTGTGTTGATGTGAGTTGGAGTCATCAACTGTGTACAGTTGCCAAAATATCTATTAGTGTAACCCCACTGTGGAGGCTGGTAACTCTATCAGTCTTCCTTTTTGGCTTCACTTTGCTGAGATGCTGTGCAGTACTCTGAGATTCAAAAATGGATCATTCTGTTTTGTTTAAAAGACTACGAGTGGAGAAAAATGTACAGATCTGCTTTGTGAAAAGATTGGGAAAATATTTCTTCACGGCTGGGTGAAAATGTCACGGTGTTGTCTGAGGTTGGTCCATGAAATTATCATGTTCCTTACTTTAATTCTACACCCTAATTTTCTTGCAAATTATCTGGCCTCAATAATGGATTAAAACTCATATATATATCTCTGTGTGTATATTTAATGAAGAATGCCATGAAACTCTAATTAGGGCTGCTTGACTCTAAAGCAGTTTACATATCACAGACTTACACAGCTATCAAACAGATGCTTCTCCTTTTTTCATTCAACTGACATTTTCATTTTCTCTGCATATTTTGAGGACTGAGCAGTGATGTGTTTTGACTCCTGAGGCTACAGACGATACCAAAATGAGGATTAGAATTGAAGCCTTACCTGTCAATTAAGTTGTTAAGCTTGTCGTCCACAGCGTCTACACTTTCAAATGGCCTGTTTATTGAATTTGAAATAGTTTTCATTCTTGACCTTGCTTAAATTGAATGGACAGTTCTAATTATAATCTTCAGAGTTTTGAACTACAACATATGGTTTGCATATAGAGTTGTGGATGAGGGGCTGTTGTCTGTTTATTGAGCTGAACCACTGTTGAATATCTCAGGAGAGATTGGCATGTCAGGCATTGAAAGTAAGCAGAAATTGGCCATGCAGATATTGGCCATTTTGATCTTTTCAAATCACTCTGTCCAGGAGATCTGCTCTTGAGGGACATCCGAGAAATGAACTGTGATTGCAGCATTCAGTCTTTGATGAGGAACAGGTCACCACTTTCAATGGTTGCATTGTGCCAGTCTTCACATGAAAGCAATAAAAAAAAAAAAAGTAAACAGAAAAAAAAAGTCTCAGAACACTTTTTTCCCTGATGTATTCCTCCCCGATCCTGACAATTAATTCAAATTATCAGGAACTTTGGTGAATCAATGTTGTTCTTTCAAATCGTCTGTGGCCCCCACTAACAAGGTTGTGTGACATCTCACAGCAATTTATTCATGTATTTATTCTCCAATAAGGCCAGTGACAGATCAGGAAATTAAGTTCAGGTCTTTAAGACTTAACTGGGTGGATTGTCCCTTTTGGTGCTTATAGATGTCTTGTCCCCAAAAGCAATTGCTGCTGTGGACCCTTTCCCCTGGAGTTACAGGGCTGCTCGTACTGGGCACACGTACTGGAAACAGCTCTCTGCCTTTCCTCCACACTTCCCCCCCAAAAAAAACATACCTCAGATTCTTCTGTCCTTTTGCTCCTTAAAAGCAGTCTTCAGGAAATGCATCTTCCTTCAGACCTGGACATAAATATTTAATACCTACACAGACAGAGTCCCGTGGATGACGCTGCTGTTCAGCATTTCGCAGTGCTATGGTCCCCATCTTTTCGTGTTCTCAGTATAAAGTCAGATAAGCCAGGGGTGAGAGAAAGGAAACCCAATCTAGACATGTTGTAGCTACCTGGAAAACATCTGAAATTTAGAGCAATGTACCAGCTACAGGGCAAAAATTTCTGCAATGTGACCGAATCACCAGGGAGGTCTAAAGGGAGGTGACAGACTGGAAGAGTGGCTCCAGTACAAAAGGTTGTTTTTTAATGCCATTGATTTTTAGGGGAAGGTAAATAATCAGATAACTTGGAAAGCCTGTTCCTGTACATGGGTAATTGGATGGCCTTGCCAAAATAGGTCCTGGTTAAAGCTGCTTTGTCCTTAATCCCGGGCAGAGAAGAAATATAGTGGAAAACTCACTTATTTAACAAGGGTCCTCTTTCAATGTGGAGTCAGTTTGTAGGGACTAAATTGGGTAAGGAATCTCTTAACCATGCCTTTTAACCAATCTCTTATCAGACATGACATGCTCCTTTCAGTACGGTTTGCTGAAGCTATTCCATTAATTAATTTTGTTGTAGCAGGCTTGCCTCAGACACCTGTGACTTACTGAAATTTAAGTAAGCTTCAGCAGTGATTGGAGCTAACCTGGCTGACTTTGAACTGGAGCAGACAATGGATGCTCATATAATCCATTGGAGAGGCCAGCAAAGGGCAGAAACAAATAGCTGAGGAGCAAAAATAAAAGCCTAGGAGTGCTAACAGTTAAAAATGACCCAGCTGGCTCCACAGGAGCGCATTTATCTGTGCTGAAAGCTGTTTCACGAAGATGTTTTAACATCAAGTTCTAGCAGACCACTCAAAAGAGCTTGTAGCCTATTTATTTTTTTTTGTGAAGCATAAAACTCCCCAGACTTCATGGAAGGTTTTGCAATTTAAAATCTCATAGCTATCAAAAACTGTTCTTTTCCCTCTTTGTGGCTCAGATGGGTTCAATGAAACTGAAATATTTTTTTTTTATTAATATAAATGGAAATTCTGCTTTTTCTTGTTGAATGTTAGGCTTTGGTTTTGACCAGACCTTAAGCTTGTATTTTAATTCCTAGAGGCAATACTAATGTCAAACTTCCTTCAATGTAGGAAAAAAAAAAAGCAGCTATTTTTCTAGCAACAGGAGTTTCAAAATGCCTCTACTAAAACTTTCAAATCCTGAAAACCACTTTAGTGTTAGTAAAACAGGAAATATTATTTTAAGAACTTCTTCTGCAAGAGCAAATGATGTCATGCTTAATAGTGAGTATATTTGTGAGTGGGTTCACACTGATTGTCAAATTACAGACATTTTCAAACTCTAGACTTGGGGTTAGTATGTGGTTTAAAGGAAGCCGTGAGTTGAATCTGTCCTAAATTTATCTATTTATAGCAATAGTGGGTCTTATTTTATGTTTCACTTTGGTAGAAAGAACTTATGACTTTTGTGATCAGCTTATGAATGGCTGGGAACCAAACCTGTTTCCTTAAGTATATAAATTGTTGAATTTAGAAACACACTAAATTAATGTGCAAGATCTACCATGTAAATTAGTGGGGAAAGACCATGTGATATTTTCACTTGATAACTTATGTGAGGTTTAAACATTCTCCTGAATATATAAAAGAAACTAATCACAGCACTGTTACAAATAATAAAATGTAAAGCATTGTTGTACATCTTTGTTGATTTTCAATATCACATGAGATGAAAACCCCTTTATTGTTTGCTATGTGAGATATACTGGATGATCTGCAGCTGCATTTTATCCACTTCCCATAGTTTTAAATATAGCCACTTAAGGTTTCTCTTTGTGGTTCTTTACATAAGATCCAATCTTCCCTTCCCTGTTTCTCTGTCACTGTTTAGTCTTCAGGATATTGTGTGGAAACCAACGACCCATGGAGTGACGTGGATAAAGAAGAGACAAACCCCTGAATTTTAAGATAAAGCTGCAAAAAGTAGACCATGCTTCCTCTTTCTGGTCATGATTTTTTATAAATGATTGCTATAATTATTTTTAATTATAATCTGACTTTAAAACCATCAGCATAAACCATCCTCTAACTAAATGCTGGTAGGGTTTTGTGTGTCCCTGCTTCTGTGAGTTGCATCCTTTCTGCACTGAGCTGGGAGGATTGTGGGACCTTGAAAATTGAAACGTGTGTATCATTCATTCCAATTTTACGTGGTATTTCTTAAGCATCTGGTAAGAAGGAAATAATTATGCTTCTGTGAAAGTCATTTGGGCCAGATCCTCAGATGGTATCATGGTGTTTTTACCCCTGTGTGCAGGCGAGGTGGTAGCCCGTACCCAGAATGTGTTTCTTACATCTGCTCCCAACTGGACAGATATCTTTTCATCCATGTCAAATCTGTGGTGTTTGTGGAGGGGTGACACACAACCATTTGGTCTCTGCTACTCTTCATCTTGTTATTTATTTGCCAAAGTAAAGAGGTTTTGCCAAAACTGAAAAAACCCCATAATCTTCAGATGATGCAGTCCATACTGACAAGCCCTGGTTTCCTTCTCCAGCCGTGTCTGGGCACTGTGAAGAGGACCTCAGAAGCAATAAGAGCTAAAAAGGTGCAGGTCATGGTTACTAAAATAACTTACATTACAGCAACACATAGGATTGACTTTTGGCTTATATGACTGTCCATAAGCTTATTCCTGCCAGCTTGTTCACAATGAAAAGTGGGTAAAGGGGACACAATCTCTGTACATCCTGGCATACATGGAGGGGTGCAAACTGTGTATGGACAGCATGGAAAGCAGAGGGATCTTCAGTGGGGGATCCCACTAAAATGCATCTCTCTTGAAATCTCCGTAGGTGAAAGAAGGATATTCACATACTGAATCTGCTCTATTCACCCTGCAGCATAATCCCCTTTGCATGATAGCCTTGGGACAGCACACCATTCTCATTTCCCCTCTCGTCTCAGCGGATTGCTCTCCCTCTGTTTTGTGGGAATGCAGTTGCTTTCATCACAGTCTGACTTGTGATGAGCAAGCCATAAATGGATTGAAATTTGGGTTATCCAGATAAACATCCTAAATTGTAACAGTAGGAAGTCGAGCACGTAGGTGTTTCAGTTTGATCTGCAGTGGCAACTAATCCAAATTTAATTATAGTGTATTGTTAAACAGATACAATCTTCTATAATCCCATAATATTCTAGAATTACAAAAGAATGACTTTATATTTCTAGAATATATTTTCATATCTTCATAGTTCTAGAATAATTTTGTATTTCTGTGGTTATTCCCATGTACAAAAAGAAATGGCTACTTCTGCACTTATAACAGCATAAGCTATTGTTTTCCTTGTATATATCCTTTATGATAATAATATAGCAATTTAAATATGAAAGTCCAAATAGGTTAAAACTTCTAAAACTTTCATGTGCAGTCCAAGCATTTAGATTAGTATCTAGTTTGCAGAATACTCCCCAGATGAAATAATTAAGGCATTTTTCTTCTCTAACTGGGGGCAAAGTTGTTTCCTGGCCTTGAGAGGTATGAGACACCAAAAGGCAATTGTGCATTGCATTTTTCTTGATTATATCTGTAGTAAATGAAGGAATCTTTCAACATATAATCCTTAAAATATTGATCTTGCAAAGAAAGTCTGAGTCTAGAAGGGATTGTCTGACACCAAACCACTCACGTGGCATCCTGGGAAGACGGTTGTGGAGTTGCATTGCAGGCTTGTTGGTCTTGCCCCTGTTTACCCCACTTCTTGCGGCAGGGATTCTCGGGATGAGGTCAGGTATAGCTCATATATGCAAATATTTAGAGTCTTTTATTTTACATTTAATTATATTGCCTTTTGGCAGCATTGTTTTGGGATGTGGCAGCATGAGGGAAATGCCGTTGAAAGAAGAGTTGCAGTGGCTGCTGGAGCTGCTGAGTGCAGAGCTCCTCTATAATCCAAGTCACTTCTTCAAATTTTCAAAAGAGGCTGACAAATAGAGTTAAATCCAAGCACTTGTTTTTATTAGCTGGACTATTTTTTCCCCTTTGTAAGTGCTGATATATCAACTTAAAACTGTATTTGGTATATTAGAGAAATTCTGCAGCTGATTGTAGCCTATAAAATTAATATATTGAAGCTCCTAGTATTTGAGTTTATTGAGGTATAAATATTAGAATGTGGTGTACTATATAGTTCAGCTGCTTCTTGTGTTATTTTTCTGAGTCTGCTTATTTTAGTTCAGTGATACTTAAGACAAATAGTTTCCTGTTCTTGATTTCATCCTGGTGTTTTTCAGCAGGCTGTTTCTTAACAGTATAGAATTCAACAAGATGAATAACATTTTCTGTTTATTGTTTACATTTTAAAAAGCAAAACTTTTGTTTGAAAGAAAAGAGTATTCCAGATGTCTCCAGGCAGTAGGAAATGTATGTAGTATACAGCCTAATAAAACAGCAAGTATAGAGGAAGGATTAGAAAGTGGCACACATTAGCAAATGGTCTGGGTTTAAACACTGGTCAGCACCAAGATTTCCTTTTAGGTGAGTGGTTTTTGTATGTGAAGTATTAAAAATTAACTTTATAAACACATTTCTGTAGGACCAGGACGTTGTGCATTTCCAAGTCATCTTTAAAACTTCCTTTTTCATTTAATTTTGATTAGATTTTCTGAAAAAGTATAAACATTGAAACATAAGAAAATGTAAACTATAAAAGCTAAATGCAAAGCAGATATATCTACAGCAAATATGAAAGCCTGACACCTTGTGCACTATGGAGGGGAAAAACCCCTTTGTGTTGCTGTGTTCTGTTCCACTGCTGGCTCCTTTCACCACAGCAGAAATTGCAAACTCTCTTGTCGTTGCAGCTACTCTTTTAATTTCTTTAAATCCCAGTGTCCTCATCCACATCCACGTGGATGGGCAAATCACTCAGATTTGAGAACGTAATCGAAAGAGCAATTAAATCAATGGCAGTATTTATTATTAAAATGGGGATTCTTTATAAATGTCTGTTGCAGGAGGGAGGTTTGGCTTTGGCAAGAGGAGAATGGTCAGGTTAATTTGGTATCAGCATCACCGCTGGATGTGGTGGAGAGAGTTGGAGTTGCCATCCCTGGTGGCTGTTAAGGAAAGGACCAACAAACATCTACCAGGGGAAATTTTGATAGGGAATGTACTATTTCAAATGACTTCTGGGTCGATTTTTAAGGCAATGGTGTCAACATGCCAAGCAAATGCTATTATAATAGCCCAGTGTTGCTGAAAAGATACAGAAACAGCTTATGTGGTACTTTTGGAAATTGGGAGTTGTGGATCTGTTTTAAGCTTCACCTGTTTGCTTAAATGTTTCTTATCTTTTTTTGTGCATCATTATCCATCATTTGCAGATGAAACATTACGGCAGTGTTCTCCAGCTGGTTTAGTACAAGATTCCCTCCTCATTTCATTGAATGTAATCTCCTAAAATGTGAAGTATGGAAAGATACCTGCTTAGGTTTGGAAAAGGAAATCCCTAATGATTAGGGAATCAGATCATTTTTCAGGAAGGTCATCTGAGAGAATATGTGGAAAATTCAGATGAACATGAAGAAGCCTAAAGGGCAAGATACCCAGAAAATGTGACACAAAATTTTCATTATTCTTAAACGTAATGTCTAAGCTTTCTGGATATTCGGTGGTTGAACATGTCATATTGATTGGAAGCATGGGCTCTGCTCTTGTGTGTTTTTTTTTTCCATTTATGTCAGCTGTAGATGCTTGTAGCCTTACCAGTACCTGCTAATAGGATTAAAGACCTGATGCAAAAGGCAATCTTCAAACAGCAAAGTTTTTCGAAAGCCAGGTATTTGACCAGTGGTACCTACAAGCTCAGATATGTTAACTTACCCTAATTCTCTCCCTGTTTTTTTTCTCCTGGCCCTGAGGAAATGGCTGTGTCACAGATCCCTCTAATTAACAAGAACTTCAGAAGTAGAGACTACAGATGCGGTGCCTGTGGGAATTTGAAAAACACCATAAAATTTCAATTTTCTTTGATCTGTTTACAGTGCACAAGCGAAGTAAACAAAATCCCAGTCCAAATGTAATGGTTGTGTTAAGTAGGAGCTACGTGCCATCCAGGAGAACCAGAGTAGGACTTTGCTGAGGCTGTCTGGTAATTCTTGTCATCTGCCTTCCTTCTCTAGACGTGGACGAGTGTGCGGTGGTGAATGGTGGCTGCCAGCAAGGCTGTGTCAACACACACGGCTCCTTCCACTGCCAGTGCCAAGCTGGGTACAGGCTCCACACTGATGGGCGCACCTGCATAGGTGAGTAAACATTAACAAGGACTTCACATGCTTCAAGGCATGTTTTTCTTTGCTAAACTTGTCTTTGTGTAAGTGCAAATGTTTGTAGATTTCCCCATTCTGAGCTTTGTCTGAATCATGAAGGATGTCAGTATCCTTTCAGTTCAAGTAGTTTGTGAGAATTCATGTGTTTCTACATTTGATCTTTGTTTTGAGAACAAGGCAATGATGGTGTCCTTTGTTTCTGTGATGCAGTTTTGTGAAAATTTGTTTTGTTTTGCAGCAGGTATTATATAAATAGGGGGTTTTCATTTCCAGTGAAAACGTTTTTCCACTTCTGAGTATTTTTATTTTGTGTCACATCTCCCTTCAGCTGTGCCTTGGGCTTTTCTGCCTCTGTTACTCTTCCTCTTACTTAGTCTTTTTGCCTATTTTTTCTGAAGAGGTACAAACAGCAGAGTGAAATCTGCCCACAGGTGCCTGGCAGAATGCTGCTCTTCCAGCCAAGCAGTCCCAAAGTGCAGCTTGTATCTTCAGTGATGAAGACAAAATAAAACCTTGTGATTGCCACCCTGAAGTTAGATTTAACCTTACTGTACGTGACCACCTCCATCAGACTGCCAGATTGGGACCCCACAGACTTTACCAGGTGGTGGCATGAGCAGAGACAGGAGGATGTCATTAACTGTGTCGAGAGTTGAGATGATGAAGTAAAATCTCTGCGACTGTACTACAGTGAGCAGAGCAGAAAATCCTCTTGGGAGGATCAAGAGCAGAAGCCAAATTTGTGAATAACTCAGATACATTTGAGAATGTGGTGCTATGGACTGGTATCTAGAGGGGGAGCTGGCTAATTAAATATTTAAGTATGCACTCAGATATATCTGTTTTTCAGAGAGTGCATGAAGAGAAGCACTGCCCTTCATCTCTTCTCTTCAGCCTATGCTCTATGTTGAGCTTTTTAGGTAAAACAGTAATGCAAAATTATCTGTTTGGGCCTGGTTTCCATTTTAGTTATTGGGCATGGTGATAAGTATGGATGTGGCAGGCTGAAAATTCTCCTCCAAGGCATATTATATGAATGCTTAGTTATGTGCTAATCCTTTTATTTCACACAGGAGGTGCCCATGCATGGGAAGCTGAATTTTGAACACTTCTCCTGAGATTCTTCTCATGTTGTGTGTTGATAATTAGAGTGCTATAGTTTTGTGAACAATCCTTTTTCCCATAGTGGTCCTAAGTCCTTTGATGTATTCCTTTATCTACATTGTCTTTAAAAGGCTGCACTGTGTCTGTACATCAGGTTTACGTCTTCATCCACTGCAGTCCTGTCTGTAACATCTCTGTTAAAACTGATAGCAAATTTCCCTTGCTCAGGCAGCAAAATCTACTGTATTCCTCCATGGCATACCTGGGCAAAGGACAACACATGAAAGCCAGTGACAAAAGAAGTTACAAATCGAACTGATCGCCTTTCTTTAAATCAGTTTTAAATCTCCCACATTGAAGGTCTTCAAGTCATGAATGCTTGCTTGTAGATGTGTTCCTCTTTCTGCCAGCATGAAATATAGAGTGTGGGCTGGCTGCAGGTCTCCTCTCAGCAACTGCTCTGCTAATCTGAACGATGCTCGCAGTTGCACTGACCGATGTTTGCTGTTGGTCAGAAGGATCCCATTCCAAGAAACAGGCATTAGGAAACAGTAGAAAGAGGGTGGATATGATCTCAAAGGCTGTACCCTGTTTTTCGAATTTGGGTGAAAAGCCATTGATTTACAGTGTGGAGTTACTCTATATATGCTCAAGTAAATGTGAGCACCATGGAGCTGGGCAGCTCAGCCAGTGACACGATGCCCATTTATGTTCTTGTGGAGAGGATTAGTAACTCTACCATTAAAAATAAAACCCATGTTTCTTAGGTTGGACCCTGAACCCTGAAACCAGACATGCAGAGTTAATTCTACATGTTGCTAATAATAATAATAATAAAAAATAAAATATACTGTCTTTGTGTTGGATTCAAATCAGTACAAAAGTCGAGTTGTTGAATTCTGCAAAAGGGATTAAAATGTTCCGTCCTTTGGGAAGGAGAAAAGGACGTCATTTGTTTGTTCTTCTCGTATTACCTGAAATTAGGCTGAAAAATTCAGTCAGCTATAGTCAGACCACATCTGTAGAATAAGTTCACTCACAGTTTGATCATTGTCTTGGTTCTTGTACGAAGTCCCTTGGTTGTGATTAACATCAGCCAAATATGTCATCAGTAATTTCTGGTATTATCACAGCAATAAATTTACTGATGCAACTGGAACACAAGATGTACCAGTGCTGAGCTGCAGGAACAATGTTTTTTATTTAGAGAATTTACCCTTTTAGGTTTTTTGGTTTTACCATATATGGAGACTTTCAGTGTTTTGGTAATTAACTGCAATTAAAAATATGGTGAAGTCTCAGTCTTTTCTTGATTATGTTAGCTGGAGAAGGAATGGGTAAGGAAATGTGAGAGGAAGAAAATAATGTAAAAGCAGAGTGTTTCATATTTTAACAGGAAACACTAGTGGTTTTCTGTGCATTAAAAGAAAAGAAAGAAATTAATCTCCTTCTGATCAGATCTGACCAGGGAGACCCAGAACTGAAAGATGTGATGTTTGAGTTACATTGTCTCTCTGGACAGTCTCATTTTCAGCTGTGATAGAGAGGGATTTTTATACAGAGAAAAGGACTATAGTGGCTTTAGGAGGGAAAGAGCAAGAGAACTGAATAAGACACACAAAAAGCAGGTAGTATAGCAATTACTTAAAGTTACCTATGTAATATGTAAAACCTTCTGTAAACACAGGATAGTAATGTTTTCTCCTGGTGCAAATAATCAAGAAGCTCAGTTTGGATTTGTCCTAGCTACAAACAATATCAGAAAGCAAACTTTCATTTCGCAAATGTAAATATTCACTTAAGTTTATTAAAAATACAATGATCAGTTCCATTTGCAATATTTCAGAAATTATCAAAGAGAAAGAGAAATAAAACCTAAGATGAGAGACAAGAATAAGTTTCAGAGAAAACTGCTATCACAATAATGGATATTCACAATACTGAGTGAAGGATATTGAGTCTGGTTACAGCTGTTTAGACAAGACAGCAATATAAATGGATATAAAAAGCTCTCATGCACTGAAGCACAAGTCTTATTGATGAAGACAGAGGGAAGCAGTTAATATAAAGCAATAATCACGAGTGTCTGCCATCAGGATTTGGGCACTGACTGTTTCTGCTGACCACTGGGGATGGAGACTTTGCCTCTTCTGCTGCACCAGTTTATACATTCAGTTTTAGGCACTCATCCAATCAAGGAGCAAACTCAGTAATGCACCTTTCTTTTGACCTAGTGCAGCTAAGCAGAACGTCAGCTGTTTCGAACAGGGCTTGCATTAGCCATGATATTTCTTCTGTGGATACTTTAGAGGATGTAAGGAACTCTCCACATACTAAGAATAAAAAGGGACTATGTTCTGGAAATGAGCTGTTTATGGAAGGTGATTATCTCAACTGCAGAAATAAAAAACAAACATCCCTTTAGACAGGCTTTTCAGATGAACCCAGCTCGGGTTTCTGTTAAGTTCATTCTTTCCATGGTCTTTTTCTTTTTGGCAACCCTGTGTTTCTGGGAGCAAAAGTGCCAAAATCACTTGAGGGGAAGCAGATTTTACAGCCTAGATGGCTTGGATGTCTCCCATACATAAGGAAGTGGATCTATCTTCTTATAAGATATTCAGCCTACATCTGAAGACTCAAAAACCTGAGATAAGCTACTTTCTCATGTGATTGCGTGGAAGATTACTGAACTTCTGTCACAAGCTCTTCCCAGCGAGTCCAGTCCTTCTACCATGTGTTTGGGAAGCTGACTAACTGCTGGTAGTCCATCCCTTCACTGCTCAAAATACACGGTTTGAAGAAATATGTTTGTTGTTTGTCATTTGTCCTGTTCTCATTAGAAATTTCTGCTCCTACTCTAAGGCAAACAGCCTCTGAAGTGGCTTGCCTTGTTCAGTGGTAACTAGTGTGTGAAAGGGAAATACTTTCTTCTTGAATCCTTTGTGATCTCTGATACTGTCTGCTATGCCAGATTCCCATCTTTTTCAATGGTTCTTTTCTTTCTTAGCTTTATGCTTCCACAAAGTTTGCTTAATGTGGAATTCATTTTTAGATATATGTGCCAGACTGAATGTTCACCACAGGTTAGGTAATTAGAATAACCAAAGGTAACACTGTCCGATTTTTTTGTCTTTGCTTTTAATGCTTTGATTATGCTAATGTGGTGAATTTAACTTCATTAAAGTTTAACCAGCTGGTGTCTGGAAAGAAGAAACTCAGACAGTGAACATGTTTATTGTATTATCAGGCTGTGGTTTTGGATTCGTGTAAATGCATTGTCTTCACTGGAATTTATTCTTGTTTGAACTACTAGAACCGAAAACAGAGCGCAGTCTTTAGACCTGAATTCATCTCTGATTTCAGCTGATTATCTTTGATGTCTACCTTATGTATAAAAGCTGCTGAGATGCGGGTTTTTATGGAGACTTTCACACACTAAGGCTCTTAATAGAGGAAGTAAAAAGAAAACATCTCTACAAATCCATAATCTGTGTTTTTCCATGTAAGTAAAGGCACAGTATATCTGATGTTATGTTTCTTGTCATTGGTAAGGTTGATTTTAAAGTCATGGAAAACATAGGCTTGAAGAGACTGCATATTCTAGCCTCGTTGTTGCTATTTAAGCATCCAACTCTGGCTTCATATTCAGTTTTTAGCAGAAATATGAGCATTACTATAAAAAATAAATGTGTTGAGAAATGTGTGTTTCTCAGCCATCAGCCGATCTTTGTCTGTCCTGCATGATGTTTCCTGCTGCCATCCCCCTTCCTGTGATACTGCCTCCCTCACTCAGAATCACCTGTACCACTGTTTCTGTGTAGCAGGGCAGGTTTTCTACTAAGCTTCACGAGTAAATCTTTGAAAGTAGATGGCATGTCCTTTTTCTGCCTGAACCCCACGCATATGGTCAGGCCTCCAGCCACAAGCCCCTTACAACAGGTGGAATTAGACTCGCAACATGCCAAGTCTCTCCCTTTTTCCCATCAAAAATGCATTGCTGACGCCTGGCAGCACAAGCACCATTCGTCCTGTTCCTTCCCCAGAAGCAGTTCTCATTTAGTCTGGCACCTTCTCTCACGTAGCCCGTGCGATGCCTTGGCAGCAGGCATGATAAACCTGGCCGTGGTCACTCCAGAGTAATCCCTGGCTCCCCACCCAGCGGCAGAGCCTGTGCAGGGCCAGGCTGCACAGCCTTGCCGATGCAAGCTCTCAACACAGGAGGTCATAACCATCCCCTTTTGGCTTCAAATCCTCCACAATTCTCGGTATGGCAGGTTGCTTCTTATCCTTCCTTACATCCAAACTGGCTTGTGCCCAGAAAAGGGGGGAGAAAATGGCACTTTTAAAAATCGAGATGTATATTCTGTCACTGGGAGCTGATTTAAGGCATTTTCATCTTCTGAAATATTTTCGTCTTATTTGAATATTTTTGCTGAAAAACAGGTCTTTAGATACAAATGTGCAGCAAGCAGGAATATTTGAGTATATTGGATTTGCTGTTTTCCATGTAGAAACTGAGTTGTTTTCAAATTACATAGGTAACCAGGCAGGGGGTTTGCAGACACAGCTGGAGATCGGAAGCCAGGGTCAGGCCCAGTATAGAGCGAGGTGTCTCGTGGCTGCTGCTGTGTATGCATCCATGATAATGTAAGAATTTGGGGGGGGGGTTTTGTCTTTTTAACATGTGCTTGACTGCACAAACTAAGCATTTGCTAATTGGTAGCCTAGGGTGAAATGCATCCTATAGCAGCTTTTGTAGCTAATGTTTTCATAATGCCTATTACAGATAAATGAATTAATATTAATATTCCCAAAATAAATATCAAAGCTCTCTTCTGACTTCATTTGGTTTCATGCCTTCCACGAAGGAACAAATAGTCTTCCCAGCTACTCATGGAGAAAGTAATACATTCCTGCTGTTAAGGTATATATAGATGCAGTCGTGCACGTGCTCACACTTGCATACATACAGCACAATAACAGGTTCAAATGATCTCTTATTTTGGTATGCAGGGTGTGAATAGGTGTGGGTGTGTGTTAAATGTATTTTGGCAGGAGGAGAAATCTTTCTCCAGAGGCCAGGGATATATGTTGAACAAAAAAGAATATTAATTTGCCTGGGTAAAAGAGGAAGCATCTTTAGAGATGTGCTACAAAGCCTCTCGTTCCTACTGGTTTACTTTGTAAGTCCATCCTGTGGAGCTTGTGTCTCTCCTGTCATTTGCAGCTTCCTATGAATGAGATTGAGGAAATAAGCCTGAAAGAAGATTTCTTTTTTTTTAAATCAGTGATAGCAGGGACAGAAAAAAAGCCAATGGGCAAATGCCACTGGGGCTGTGCTTTTTTTTCTTTTCCTTACTTCAGTGGATTCTTGAGTGCTTTGCTGCTGTCAGATCAAAGGGTGGCTGTACTTCAGTCAGCATTACAGCTCTTGGCTCTCACCTGCCTCTTGCTGGAATCACAGGCTTTCACTGACATGAGATGCTGTGTCAAACAAGCACCATGAATGCAAGGGAGAGTAATCTTGCGGAGGATGGGGACAGGTACATTTATGAAAGCTGTTTGGTGACGTTTGTGTATTTTTACTGTCATTTAGGTATTTAAAATAGGAAATAAGGGGTTTGGATTGTTGATGTGTGTTCCTTCAAATGCTTCCTTGGCTCCAGCTGTCAGTTTGTGCAGTGTTAACAAGGGGGGGCTGTGAGCAGGAGTGCATTCAGCACAGTGAAGACCGATAAAATTGCAGGTGCCAGCTGGGCTACCAGCTGAAGAGGAGCACCAGGACCTGTGATGGTAAATCCTGCACTACCTGCCTGGAGACACACGTTAAAGCCAATCTAAAAGACCCCAGGATAGTGCTTTGGGTCGCTGTATTTATTCGTGTTTCGCACTGCTTGTCAAAAACAGCTTTAGGAATTGCTTATTAACAGGATTAAAATTATACACTTGAAGTGTGAAGTTCACATTGGTTCACAACTTTGAACAAGATTTTGGCCTTGTAGACTCCCAGCTGTTTGTCACACGCTGATGATGATATAGGTTAGGAACTAAATTGTGTTTTGATTCTAACATTTTATTACTCACCAAGTTGTATATAGACTTGGCCTATAAAATATATTTTACTCTACAGAATGTCTTTTCTTTATCTGCTTTTGGCTTATTTTGCTCCTAATTGCAATCTGGTTTATTCATCCTTCTTTTCAGGTTTCTAAGCAAACACTCTCACAAGCAGCACAGAAATGCGGCCTTTGGGTTTGATTATTGTGTTTTGCTTTTTTTTTCTTGTATATCTTAACATATTCATCAGTTTTTAAGGCAAATCTCCCCCTCTTCTTCAACACAAGCACTCACACATGGTACCCTTGTATATGCCAGAGAAAGACAGGGCCAAAGTTATGGATTTATTGCGCTAAAATTCCTGTCACAAAACCATTTCCATATGGCTCCTCTTCTGCTCAGGGATTTTATATGCTGTGTATAAAGTGTAAGTAAATCCTGCTGTTCAGCTTGCTTCCAACTCATGCTGTGTGCAATGAACCCTTGGCCTTATGGTTTTGGCCTCCCCAAATCCTGCCCACCACAGAGAGTGCAAATGCTGTGCTTCAGGAGCATCCACAGCCAGCTTGCCTCTCCTCTGTCTCTCACGGGGTGGCCACCTTTTGTCCCTGAGATTGTCAGAAGAAGCCAGAAAAGGGGAGCATTAATGGGAAGAGGGTGTCAGAGACCTTCCTCTGCTGTTCTCCAGCCTGTTTCTAAATCTCTTGTGGTTCCTCCGCTGCCTCTGGCACTCAGGATGTCCTTAGCCAATCCAGCTAGGCGTGCAGACCCCGGCAAAAAACTTCTTGGTGGTTTTTATGGTGTTGTGGTAGGACAGAGGCTGGATTGGCACGCTCTGAGTGTGTTGATGCCTGTTTGGGTGAGAGTCGTCCCTTGGATTGCCGTGGAGCAGTTTAAACCTTCATGTGCCATTATGCTCTGTCGGCTGCCGGTAACTGCTTCACCTCAGCAGCAAAACAGGCAGGATGAGTTGCTAATTGGTGAGGTTTTGCCACTGTGCAGCTGCTGTCACTGTTCACTCCCTCATGCTGTAGGGCTGATGAGGGTCAGCTACCTACCAAAGGCAGCAGTTCATCACCAGCCAGTAATTACTGAACAGTGGAGAAGGGGCAAGGTCAGCTTTGTCTGCAGGTGAGACCTTATCTGGAGTTCACATGTAAGCCTGGTTATCTGTGTTCAGGGTGGTGTAAATCAAAATATAATTGTGCATCCCCTCCCAGGAGGACAGCTGTAGCCAGAGGAAGGAGAATCTGTCTTGCAAGAGGAGATCATCTAGCAAAATGAAGACCAAGTAGGATGCTTTTCTCCCATAAATAACCTAGTGAATCAACATCTGGAAGAGAAGAGTGCTAGTTAAGCCAGTGGATAAGACTTTTACAGGAACAAATGAGCATAAAGCGGCCATAAGTATGTTTGGGTTGGCAGTTAGAGATGGTTTAGGTAGAAAAGCTGAGATGAGTTGAACCTGGGTGTTTTTAATTTTCAACCAGTAAGGATGGCTGCTGTAGCACTAGTTTGGACAGAGAAACCACAGGGTCATGAGGTTATTTACTACCGCAGGTGTAGCTGTGCTGCAGGTGTGGAGTCATGCCTGCTGATCTGTTGGGAGCTAATGCTGCACGCTGTAGCCCTGAAAGGTCATAGAGAAGCACCCAATGCTAGCAGGTGGTGCACCCTTTAGCGTGGAGGCAAACTGACAGGATGGAGATGTGTGGCATCAGACAGAGTGGAGACAGAGCTGTTCTGGCATGAGGCACGTATGGGTGTGATCAGCAGTGGCTGTGATACTTGTGTAAGAGAATGCGCTATATAAAATGTCTGCTAGAGTGAATTCCTTCTGGGATTATCCAGGGATGATAAGAATATCTTTCTCAATCCACTTTGAGTTTCCCTTTTACAATGCTTTTTCCACTCCTAACCTTCCCTGTCATGAAAAGGAAATTTCACTCTTACAACTTCATGTTTTCTCCAGTGTAAAGTAATGGTTACTGTGAGCAAGAAAAATAACTCAATACATCCCAGTTCTCCTTCCTGAGGTGCTCTAGAGGCCATGGTAGATGGGACTGGAGAACCAGACCTTGTTCTTTACAACCCTGGAGTGAAGGTCATACTTGCATTTCTCCGAGAACATTGCTGCCATTCCAGATGAATGCTTCACCATGACTTTTTTCAGATGAGGTTTCTCGATGTCCTCAGACATCTAGGAAATGAAAGTTACATTAATTTTTTTGCCATAGTGGTTAACAGCTTGGAATAGAGTTTTATAGGATAGTATCTATTATCCACTAAAGTTATTAAGTCAAACAGTAAGAGCTGAATGTATTAAAACCAGAAAACTAATGAGTTATTTTTAAATTTTCCTGTAACTTGCCTGTAACAGGAAGGAACAGATATGTCAGTGGAAAACAAGTTGATCAGTGGTTGCCTTATGTTCTGAAAATTTTTTCTTTACAAGCTTTTATCGAAGGAATTCCAAGATTGCTATCTTTATTCAAATTACTATATTTGTTATCATCTCTCCTATAATTTGTTGTTTGCTTGTTATCATGTCACGTAGTATTACAAGTTCTACTCTATACTGTAATCATTTTCAAATTAAAGCTTTAGATGCTCTGAAAACCTTTATACTATATAGGTTTGTTTGATGCTGTTTGATGCTGATTTCATTGAATTTATCCAAATGGAAAATGAATCAGCAAATAACTCAATATTTCATATCAGCAAAGAATGAGTAATAGCTTGAAGCTAAATCCTTGTCAAACTGCGGAGGCAAGTTGTCAGCCTTGAAAGTACCACGTAGGATGAAGTGCTGTTGTCCCTTGGAAACCTGCTTGCAACCTATCATGTTGAAAGTAAATTTCAGTTCTACATCCCTAACAGTGATTTTATCTTTTTTTAAATACTATTGAGTCAAACTCTCAGCCTACAGACTTGAATGGTTACATTCTGGAATTGGCAGGAGGTGAAATGAGGGAATCTGAAGATGTTCTGGGGCAACTTCATCCTTTGCCAAGTGGTGGCACAAAATGCCACTGCCTACATAGAAAAGTGAAAATTGGAGGAAATGAAAAAAACTACCAGATACTTAAATGTACCTGTGTAAAATAGAGGTCTTTCTCTCCAATTCTCTTCTCCTGCATAGCTGGACATAGGTATGTGGTTGGCCACTGGAAGAGCAACTGGCAATATCTTGCTGAAAACACCTTCAGTCCTTCCCCAGGGTTACTGAAACCGTGACTCCGCTGCTGTTGACTTTCCTTCTGCCTCGGTAGAAGTTGCTTTGTCCAGAGCTTGAGGTGGCCAGTGAAGGAGATGTCGGGCTGGATGTGAATGAGGAAGACTGCTTAAATGTCTCAAATTGGACAATAATTAATAAAATGCTAAAACTGAATTAGAGCTTGAATTGTATGGAAGTAGACTTTAATTTTAGACAGCTTTATTTGAAACTAAGCAGAATTCTAGAGGACACATTTTGGAGGTTATTCTCTAAATTTACCTATGTAATAGTATTCATCGGTGTGTTAGTGTAAATACTCCAAACTGATACCTCAGCCTTGTGTACAATATCAGGTTTTGGTATGAAAAATCTGGTTCTTAACCCAAATTGGACACATCTAAACAGTCCCAATAGACCTATTTTTATGTGTCTTTATTTGGGAAAATACATCAATGTGCTTCCAGAAGTTATGTATTCCTGAGATAAACATGTAAAACACTGTGAAATCTTTGAGATGGAGCTCATGCAGTCATTTTATAAATAGAGTTTCTGAGTGCTTGCCACTTAGAGCAGCCTATCCTTGAAATTGTATGTTATTGTTCAAAAAAAAGAAAAAATCTTGATGTGCAACACCTTCAGCCTTTATTTCCTCTAGAGACTTTTAAATACACATTCTTCAGTGGTGACCTCCACTGCTGTATGTGTTTATGGGTTCACACATCTTGGAGTGCTAATAGCTATTGTTTAGAGCAACTCTTGAAATCTGCTCAGCTACAGCAAAATAAGAATAAAATGTCCTTTTCTTGTCCCACTTCCAAGGTGTAATATGAGCCCAGTTGCCCGCTGTTAAGAGCGTTGTTGCTACTCTATGAAAAATGCTGTCCGGCATGAGAGAAAATGGCTTTACTATACACCAGATGCTGTCAAATGTTTTTTTTTATTTCAGCCTAATCTCTTACAGCTACAGTAATCTTTGTTGTTCGCTGTAGTGATGGCAGGTAAGACCATTTTCAGACAAAAACGTGACCTTTAAGTTGACAGTGTGCTCTAATTGGTTTCAGTGATCGACCCCTGCACAAGTGGGAATGGAGGATGCTCACAAATCTGTCAAAACGAGGGAGGAATTGCAAGATGCGAATGTCATCCAGGACATTATCTTTCTGTAGACAAGAAGTCCTGTTTAGGTAAGAAAGTATGGACTATTTGTTGAGAAGAAAATTATTAATCAGCACTCTGGCTTACAGAGCTTTGAATGGAAAGGAATATGTTATACAAATGTATGCATTTTGAAAGAGCAGTTCTCTCTGTGGTATTTATGTCAGCTGATAGTTTTGAAGGATGATTTAGTAATGAAAATTACTCTATGATCTCTTAAATCATGCTTTCTAGGAACCAGATTTGTAGATGCTGTAGTGTTATTCTTGTAGGGTCCCTTTAAAATAGTGTCCCAGATATAGCTCCTGGAAAATTGGTTCAAGTAACAGTCTGAACCAGGTCACTGAAAACCTATTTAGAATTCAAAGGGCTTTTTAGCAGAACTGTTTCCATATTAATAGAGAGACTACTGTGAAGGAAGAAGTCATGAAGTGTAAGATTTCCAAAGAGAGGAGCTTAAATAGTTGGATGCCAAAGTCCTGTATTTAGTCTGGGATTTTCAAAAAGATCTAAAGTATTTCTCACCCAAAATATGGAGGCATTAGAGACCAAAATACCAGCTTTTCTCTTTCAGTATGGTGCTCAGAAGCTAGATAGTTTATCAGTTTTATGAAGTTAAAAAGTGCTTGTAGACTTCACAGTGCACAGATTTTTAACAGCCTTGTCAGGATCAGGGTACCTATTCAGACACTGATTTTAAACTCTTCTTTTTGAAAATTTGGCCAAAAAATTGCCAATACTTAAACTGTTTTCATATATAGAGAGTGTGATAGGTACTTTGCAAAGTCCTTCTTACCCTGAGTAACCCTAAAAGTTACTGTAAGCACTTCTGTGAGTAGCATTTTACATCTCGGTGATTCCCTGCTCTTACTGGGATTATGTATATGAGTGAGGCTACTCCAAAAAAGCAAAGTAGTTTGATGTAGTGTAGACAATGGTGATTAACAGATGGAAACAGCAGTGGGTTTAATGCTAAGATCAGCATGTTATTCGTCTTATCTCAGATATACATTAACAATTCTGTTAATTTATGTATAAACTAAAGCACTAGGTAACTTGCAATGTTATATATTGGAACAAATTTTCTTTTTGACCTTATGGCGACAGAATTTTGAATCATTACATGTTACGTCTTACCATAGATATACAATAGTTGTTTTTTCTCTCTTCAATGCCTTTTGCAAAATTCAAGCTGGTTATTTGACTTTCTGGAAACCAAGCTAGAAGGAAAGAGAGGGCAACTAAAGTGTCATACTTTAGGTATTTAGCTGTGTGTGCAAGATATGGAGAAACATGTGCAGGAGTGGCTGTGGTTCGGTTTTCCAGCTTTTTCCTTTTCTATTTGAAAAAAGCAGAAAAAGAGAGAAGAACATTTCCAGCATTTGCCAACATACTCTGCTTGCAAAGTGACAATTAATTACAGAAAAAGGAGAGATAGCCTATTTTGTTCTAAACAGCAGCTATTCACATTGCTGCTTCAGAGAAGCTGTCATTTGTCCTGAAATTTTCATGAGTCGATGTGTGGTGTTTGCACTGCCCGGGGCCTCTTTTTGCAAGTACATTACATTTGTAAAGCTACTTGTATTCAAGTGCAAGGGGCCGTGAGTGTGGTTCAGCACATATGGAGAGAGGAACCTGTTAGAAAGTGGTTTGCTGTGATAAAAGGTGAAGAGCCACACACCAGACTGTTCTCTCCTGTGGGCGAGAGACTGACCCAGGATCGTTGTGATGAATAATCTGTATATGGCAAGCAAGAAGTCAGAACAAGAGGAGGAACAGGAGGTCTGTTAGGAGTTTGCTATCTCTAAGGTAATGTCAGTCGTTGTGCAGAGACTGGTGTTTTCTGCAGCTCTGCTTCACAGCAACAGTATTTAGTACCATTTTTTTCTTGGTTTTTTTTTTTCCAATAATTATTCCTTAAAAGTATTTTTATGCTCCATTGAGATTTTAGGAAGAAGGATGCCTTTGGTGGCATTTAGCTTTAAGATCCAGACTAGCAAGGGTAAAGCTGAGGAAACGTTTCTTGACAGAGGACTGGGTAATGAACAGTCTCCCCACCTGCACCTCTTCCCTTGTTTGTTTTCTTGCAAGTGAGGTGAAACTCCTGGTTAGAATAGGTGCCTGCCTGCTGGACTTCTGTAGAGGACGCTGCAGGATTTGGGGATGTGGTGGAGGACATCTGTCTCCATCGTACCTTCTGAGACCCAGTCACCGCTTAATGCAAATCGTTTCACATTCAGAAAATAATCAGATATTTTCGGCTCCATTAATTTAAATACAATAGCTATGAGGACTTAGGGTAATTTTGGGGTACAGGGAAACAGGGCTTTTTTCTGTTCTTCATGTGGCTTCTTTTGCCATTGCTTTTGTTCTAGGAATAACAACCAAGCTATTTTGGCCGATATTGTAAATAAATGTCTGATATTGTAAATATTCATGTTGAAAGGTTCAAGGTCAGTGATGTTTAGAAAAAAAATCATTTTGGAGAATAATATTGTGAGTTCAGTGCTCCTACATTCATCAGATGCTGTCATTTGTAGACTAACATCAGGATGCTCTTTTCAGTGGCTGCTTGGAAGTACACCCGTGTGCATGTAGAGCAGTATTATTTTTCATTTTAACATCCAAATGACTGTCTCTGCCTTTCTCTCTGCTTTGTAGACACTGATGAGTGTGCAGAAGGGAGAGCCAGGTGTGCTCATCGTTGTGTGAACACTCTGGGGTCCTTCACCTGTGTCTGTAATCCCGGCTTCGAGCTGGGGGCTGATGGAAAGCAGTGCTACCGTAAGTGACACTTCTACAGCTATGCATTTCAGGATATCTTATCTGCAAACTGCTCTGCTTCATTTTTAATTCAGTTGGATTAGCACTCCCAGCAAAATAAGTGTATGCAAAAGGTCAAACTTAATTCTATTTTCTTCATCTGCTGCTGCTGGTTTTGCAGGTTGATTCATTCCTAAGCCTGTGTTCAGACCTGAATTACTGCATTTCAAAGAGCAAATAGTCCAATTGGTTTGCCCTCAGAGTCTGGTAAATTCTGTTGCAGAGATAGCAAAATATTGTCGTTCTGTGAAATATATTCATTCCTTCCTTTCTTCTCCCAAATTTTTAATATGCTGGATCTGATGCAAAAGAAAACTAACATGATGTTCCACTCTTGTCTTTATCTGTCTAAGTTTACTTATGTTTCTCTTGAGATTGATACTGTTAAGTAGATGCTTAAAAGAAAAAAGAAAAATTGGGGATTTAAAAAATTTGAAAAACTGAAATTTTCCAAACTAAAATGATGCTGAGCCCTGTTGTTTTCCCTCACATACTTGCCTCTTGCCAATGGGGTTTCTTAATCAACAGTACTTTTATTGAGAAGGGAACTGACTCCCAGCGCTGTGATTTGATAGATGATCCCTAGACTGTCCTTGAGGGCAAATTTAGATTAATAAAGGAGGTGATGTGGAAGAGTTGGTGTTATTTTGGACCTGGCATAAGCTCACTGGAATGCAGACAAAAGCTTGACCTGTTTTAGCAGAGGTAGGCAAAGATCATTCAATCTAATAATACTGTGCTAGAACTTTCAGCAGAATTTCCTTAGGAAAATACACTGCGTGCCAGAGAATTAATACTTTCTTTAAGAATGTGTGTGTAAGAAATAATAAGGATGGAAACCAGTTTCAAAGCATTAACGTACATTAAAAACAAAACCCAGTTATATGAGAGACATCGCGGAGAATTATTTCATAGATGATGGGGAACTGAGTAGTACAATGGCAGAGGAAATGCATTAATAGAGATCTATTAGGTGGATAAAAAAGTGGGTTAAAAAAGATCTATTAGGTGGATAAAAAAGTGGGTTAGACCACTTAAGATTTCATTGTGATTTTTCTGATATTTTTGTCTTGATGCAAAGCAAGTCTCAGGGGATGGTGGTTCTCTGTGCCTTATGCACAATATTACAGAGCAAACAATAAAAATAAAAACATTCTGCATATATTTATGACCAGGATTATCCCAGTGTCTGAGCAATTTACAATCTTTGTTTATTCTTTTATTTCCCCAGTGGCATGGGGAAGAGCTATTATTCCACTCTTACTGATGAAGAACTGAGAGAAAGTAAATAATGAACGTAGTGTATAAAGTCAATTCTGCATTTGATCACTGGGTTTCCTAAATTCCATCTTAACACACTGGGCAGGAGACTAGATTTCTTCTCTCTAGGGCGAATAATCGTACTATGCCTGAGTTGTAGCCCTCAGTGTATGTTCTACTTTATACCCTCTCCCAGCTAGATTTGTATTCCTTGTCATCAGTCAGATTGCTCTCTGGGGACAAAAAAAAAGGGGTGAGATCAGAGCCACCAAAACAGATGTGTCCATGAGCCATGGCAATGGAGAAATGCTGTCCTGTACCAGATCTGATGGCCACTGCTCTGAGCCAAGGTATTTGTGGAGGTACAGTGATGCCTTTAAGGAGAGTCTTTCTTAATTCTCCTACATAGTATGGAAAATTCTTCAGGAGAAACTTTATAACCAAACTCAGAGTTTCTTTTCATCCTGAAGAAATTGTCTAATGAAGTATCTGGGTGGGAATGAGGTGGCCAGGTGTTCTCTTTCCAGTATGAGAGTCTCCATTGGACCTGGCTAAAATGTAAGGACTGTCCAGCACAACCAAGTGCAGGATGGTGGGATGGTCTGTCAGGGTGAAGGGGGCTGACGGTGGCATTGTACCACCACATCTTATTTGTAGGAGGACAAAATCTCAGCAGATGCTGCGCTGCCATGTGCCCCCTTGACATCAAAGGGTCAAAACCTGCAGGCAGTTTGCTTTGTGGTTCAGTGTCAGGCTTGCCAACCAGACTCTGCTGTGTAAGTTTTAAGGCATTTGTATTTGATGGCTGTTTCAGAATCCAACTATTTCCCATTCATATACAGAACTAAAAAAAAAATTTGGAAATAATAAAGCTGTCTGGGCTGAGATGAACCACCTGGGTTCCTCAGATGGTTCCTTTCCTCCTTTGGGGCTAGGACAGAACTCGCCATTGCATTCAAACAAAGCATAAATCTCAGGAAACCTGTTTGTGCTCCCATAGCAGGCAGAATGCTGAAATGTCAAGCTGGCTTCATGTTACCAAACTCAAGAGCATCCAGTGTTATGATACAAAGAGACAAATGCCTGGAGTTCAGTGACTCCAAAATGTGCTGCTTTTGAGTGTGTATGTGTGTGTGAGCTGAGTTTATATTTCCTGCTACAACAATTGACTTATGGATACTTTTTTACAGAAGGTTTATCCTCCAGTGACTCTTTTCCCCTCTGCTTGCTTTTTAACATCCTTTTGATATATTTCTCTGCGAGGCATCGAAATGGAAATTGTCGATAGCTGCCAGGACAACAACGGTGGCTGCTCTCACCACTGCAAGCACACGACCTCTGGGCCACACTGCTCCTGTGATGATGGCTATCGCCTCGATTTTGATGGCAAAACATGTGCAGGTAATTCACAGCAAATGCTGCATCTCCACAGGAGGAGGGAGGAGGTGTGGTGCATCTCTCTGCAAGGGGAGCCTGCAGGAGAACTATCACTTAAGGAAATACGTTTCTACCCCCTTCCCTTCTTCTAGAAGTTTTAATTAGTACTGTCCTCTGGCGCCTTCTCTGCTACTGCTCCAGCTTGCCTTGCTCTGTGTGTTTGCTGGGATTATTAATTAATGAAGGGGAAGAGTTCTGCCTCTCAAATGGAAGATGACACTTTGGTGCATCACCGGTTGCCGTGATCATATCTCATTATGTCCAGCCCAAGCATCACTTGGCTGACTTTTTTTCCCTTCCCTTCCTCAGCTTGCAGCTGGGAAGAAGATTGTCACTGGCTGGGGGGGAGTTGTAGCACTACTGTTCTGAAGTGCTTGACGCACACACTACACTTTGTGTTATGGAAGTTGCTGTATTTCCATCAGATCTGCTCAGTGATGAGATTGCACTTCTGGCTGTGAGAAGTCTCACTTAGAGAGTGAAAGCAATGGAGTTAGATTTGTTTTTATTTCGAGAGATGAGCTTAGAAATTCCTTCGTGTTTTAAATGATTTTACCATATCACTTTTTTTGTTTGCATCTTTTGCTATGCAAACTGAATCTCAGTTTGATTTAGACTTGCTGTCACTATGCCATTGAAATTTTAAAGAATAGACAAGACAAGGGGTGGGATAAAATAAGAGCAGGCATCACAGAACAGTGTAATAAGACATGAGGAGAGGCAGAGTGTGGGAGATCTGATGAGTGTGAGAAGCATTAAAGACAAGAGGAGGCTTGCAATAAAAAAGCCAAGTGCATGAGTGAGGAAGGAGCAGGGAAGCAATGAACTCTGTAAGGGCTGTTGGCTCTGCAGTTTAAAACACAAAGAAAAGAATGGCAAGGCGTCAGATTTGGACCCAGAGCCTCATAGGGGTGGGATGGGTTATGCAGTCTTGTTTGTGTACAGATGAGAGGGTAGTCTCCCACTCGTGCCCCAGCTCCGTGACCTGCTGATGGAGATTTCGAAGGGATGCAGTTACTCTCTCCACAGTGAGTGCAATTGAGAGTGCAGGGGAAGGGTTTGACAAGGCTGAGGGTATGAAAAGCTGCTCCTAACAGCAAAAATATCCTTTTTGTGGGATGCACACTTCACATTCCTACACAGACGAGGGGCTGTTGCTAGACCCCAGAGCAAGGCATCGTCTGATGTACTGCAGAGGAGCTCAGCTTGTGACATTTCTGGAAGACGCTCCATGTTCAGATAACCTGCATTAATCATTTTCACACTGACCTCCTCACCTCAATTGATTAATTACATTTTCTTTCTCCTCTTTCTCCTGTTGGTGTTTCCTAATAATGTTGGTACTCCTTCCAAGGTTAATTGAGACACTGACCTTTCCCATTTGTGGCTGCTCATCTGGGTAACATTCAAAGCATTTTGCAAACTCAGCATTGACAAGGTGGCCCTTGAATGGCCACCGACCCACTCAGCAGGCTGCAAGGGCTGAGATCAGCTGAGGGCCTGGAGTGAAGAGATAACAGCTTAATTCCCATATCTAATCACCAGTGGTGTTGGCGATACCAATTTCCAGATGGACACAGGGCAGCATAAGGCAATGGGCAATTATCAAAAACTACAGTTGCACCTTGCAGTCTATTGATGTCCAGCAAATGTCTTGTTGGATCAGAGCTTCGTTTCACTGTTAGTTGGCATTGAATAAGGTTGAACTTACAAAAGTCCAAATGTTTAAATGTAGATAACTATTAAATAGATAATATTTGTGGGCTGGTGAGACCTAGTTGTTGTCTGGTTTGTAAATCATCCCGTCGTAGCTAAGACTTAGAGAAAAGTTGCCTCTCCCTGGGCATGGAGGATATTGGCTGCTGTGGGAACAGGTAGAAGACAGCTGCTGTCAGGATTCTAACAGCGTTTTATGTGGGTGAAGGGAGAGAAGGACATAGAAAGGCATGTGCTGAAGAGCACAGTAGCTCCCAAGCAAACCTGTGGCAGCAGCTCAGATTGTCCAGGGGCTGAATGAGCTCCCCTTTCCTTGCAGAGCTGGATGAGTGCAAGACTGGAGAGTCCTGCTGCTCCCAATTCTGCATCAACTATGCGGGTGGCTACGACTGTGCCTGCAAAGCGGGGTTCCAGCTGAACGCCGATGGCTGCGCCTGCGACGGTGAGTGCTTTCGCTCTGGTGGCTCAGGTCTAACTAAGCACAACAGAAGAAATTCTGTCAAAGCTCGTTGCAGGGCTTCTTGGGCATTTACCTAATGAGGGAACCAGTAGCTGTATGCCAGCTTTGCTGATAAGGTTTTACAAATGTATATTTTCCCCTTTTTGAGACTGGAATACAGTAATAACCCAGCGTCAGGCATGGAGAAGTGGGACAAGGAGACAAACCAGCAGAGGGGAATTTTCCTCCTCTCTCCAGGGACACTGTATGTTGATGTGTTAATGACTACTTCTACAAAAGGAGAGCCCTCAAAATAACCAAAGGATCAACTGAAATTAACAGCTTCAATCAGCTTTTTTCACTTCAGACAAAAGCATTGGTGAAATAATCCATTCCACGTTGCCCTGAAATGTTTTAATATCTCCAAGACTAGTGAGAAATGGAAAGCCCCAAAGTACTAAGAAAATCAGGTTTTCTTAAGTGCAGAGTAGTTTCTCAGATGCAACCAGACACAGAGTGCGCTCTCAAAGCAGAGGTACTTGCCCCTAATCAGCGTTTGTATCTATTTTTTTTCTTAGATGTGGATGAATGTCGTCTTGATAATGGCAACTGTGACCATTTCTGTATTAATTCTCTGGGGTCATACGAATGTACATGTAAGGAGGGTTATAGGCTTGGTGTTAACAGATGGTCCTGCACCGGTGAGTTATTTTTGTATCTTGAAGGCCATTAAGTATTTCCTACTGATTTAAAATTGGAATTCAACTGAGATTTTCACAGATCCTGGGATTTGGTGATCCCAAATTGAGCCATCTCCCGATGTGGCCAGGGTAGAGCTATGTGCAATACATGGATCCCAGGTTCATCCTCAAGTAATGGGTTTTGCCAAAGATTAAGAGGAGATGAACACTTAAATCCCCTGGACACGTTTGAAAACCTAAACCTCATGTTTTAGAAATAAATAGTATTTTGACAGTTTTCTTGCACTATTTGATGAACTTTAACATCCTGTGGAAAAATGACAGCCAGATGCTGCTTTGAGGAACCAATGTCAGTGGTGTGATTCTGCATTTCTGTCAGTGTAGCCCGTACAGAGCTTAGCCTAGCACGTTACATTTATAACCGAGTGTAACACCTGCTAAACCTTGGGAAGAATTTGATATTTTAAACAATTTCAAAAAGAAAGCCAACTGATTTCCCATCTAGTTTTTCTGAAAATATATTGGGCAGACAGCCTCACTCTGTATTTGTCATCTCCAGAATGAGCTGGACTAATGACCTTCATTAACTAAAAATAATCTCAAACGTCAAGTGAGGAAAATTAAACTCCCCATTTACTGGGTTATTTTGAATCTCCAACACCAGAATATATTTCCAGAAGAAAGGAAAGGGAAAGATATTGCCCCCCCTACCCTTTTTCTCTTTTTTCAATAAGAGTAGCCCTGTTTATAAATAAAGATGAGGAAATGAATTGGCTGTGACTGCTGTGCAGACTGCACAGGGGTGTAACTGGAAAATCTAGCAGCATAATAAAAAAAAGATGTAAATGAGAGGAAAGTGCTACAGAGGAAGACTTGAGCCAAGTCCTGATGGCACGTGTGTCTGTCAGCCCTAGATGAGGAGGAGGCCGCTGTGGAGGAGGCAGTGGGGTTTGCTGGGGCACCGGGGCTGCAGTTCAGAGATCCCCCCCAGCTCCTTCGCTACACACTTGGTTCCTTCTATGAGGATGAAGACCCACGAGGAGAGCTCAACCTGGTGCACAGGGTCGGTGAGTGAATGAGCTTTGCTTTTAGCCATTGCAGCAAAGGGGGGAGGATAGCCTTAGAAAGAAGATTTGGGGTGAGAGTGATGCTAGGTTGGCTGGGCTTAGCCATCAGGAGGAACAGAGGAGGCGTGAGCATTAATCCTGCTTTCTACCTGTCCTCCATGCCACATGTCCCATCCCAAATGGGACAGGTTTGGGGAACAGGAAGGCTTCCCTGGTTGTGGCTGCTGCTGTGTGGATGCGGTGAGGAGGGAAGCATGGGAAAAGTGAGCAGCACAGCAAGCAAGAGATGAGAGGCTTCCTGGAAGAACAGGGTGTCTGCACAAAGCCCCAGAGGCAACAGACAGAAAGGTTCTCTTCATCCCAGAGGTGAGAGGATTCCGTAGGTTCCTGGAATGCACAAAATCTACTAAGAACAAATCCTTCATTTCTCCTAGATCTAGGAAAGGGGTGTGAGGGAGCATGTGTGCCTGTTCACAGGCCCTTTTATAATAATTGGAGAAGTTTTTGCGTAAGATGTTTGCATTCTTGTTTGTGGAAAAAAAACAGCCTTCTGGAGATTCAGGTCCCTTTTTGATGCTTTAGGCATATTCTCCAGGACAAGCATGAACCCACCTACATAGAGCTCAGGCTGGCTGAGGGCTTGGCACAATTCAGAATAGAGCACGAGTACACGCAGTGACATGAGTCAAAGCAAAACAGCCACTTGGACTTCACATGACTTTAGTCTTTCCATGTGAAGGTGGAGATTTCACTGCTTGAAGAGTATTATAAGTTGAAACCTGTGCTTTATTTCTGGTGAGTGCAGTATGTGCTGGTGGGTCACCAGGGAGGAATGAGATTTCTTTTTTTCTTGTGTGTGTCCTGTGATTTTTATATAAGCTCTAATTACTCATCTGAGGACTGTGCCCTACAGGCAAAAATCAGGAGCTGGTCTTGGCTTTAATAAAAATTTAACTTATTTTTATGAGCAAAACTGTTAAGACCTCCCAAATCACATAGCATCCAGCCAGACTCGGCGATGCTGATAACCAATTGGGAAACTGATAAATGAAATGACCACAGGCAAAAGTATCAGGCCTAGAAACCACAATCAAATATTTATTGACCAGTTTTTGCATGTTTTATTTATGTTTAACCACATAAATTTGGGTATTATCAGTCATAGCTGAGTGTCTGCACTTTTTCTAAAGCTGAGACTTCGCTGCACGTGAGGGTTTGTATGAAAAGGTGGTGGAGGAATGAGACCTTTAATGGTTTAGTAGGTGTTTTTACCTCCTAAATGTTTATTTATTCCTTATAGTTTCAGACATATTTTTGTGCTGCTATGTATATTATAAAAACACATCTTTAAACAGTAAGCTGATGTGAGTGATTAACTATTTTCTGTAGATTGAATGACTTCTTAATGTAGAAGCCTGGTGTTTTTTAATGGTAATCTGTATTCTTCTCCTGAAGTATGAATTTGCAACCTGTCCCAAGCAATGGGATTCTGAATGCCTCTGAAAGCTTTGGGCATTTGTTCAGCTTCAGCAAAAGGAACAGCTGGGTACTGAGATCTAGAGGAAATCTGGCCTTGCATAGAAAATGAAAAACAACCAGTTTGCTGCCTTACTGTTAGTTGAAATAATCTGTTAGCTCGCTTTCAGGTGTTCTTCAAAATCCCCTTCCAGAAAGCCTCCAGCCACTGCCATAAAGCCTCGAAGGCAATAAACTGATGGTGTAGGTAGGATCTTAATGTCACTGAGGTATTTTAGCAGAGAGAAATGTTTATTTTCTATGCTTTTATTGATAGACCCCGCAAAGAGAGAACATGAGGGTGCACATGTCTCCAGTGCAAGAGAGAAAAGGAGGGTGGGTGAGGTGGGAGAAGAATGCGTGTTCGTGTAAGATTCACATATAAACCAACCCATTTTTCATATCCATGAAGGAAAAAAAAGTGATAAATGTGTATTATGCTTTGTTTTCCTAGGATAACACTCAAACTATGCTGTTAAAAATGTCACTGAACTATGCTTAAATAGCACCACATCCACCTACTACTTTAGAATAACAAAAAGGATAGTCTAACAAGGAGAAATGGAGATTCTCTCCCAATAAATACTTTTAATTATGTACAATACTGTCAGGCATAAGGTGCAAATGCACTTTTTTGAAGGCAAAATATTTCCTTTTAAAAAGTAGTTTTAAGTGGTCTTTGGGGAATTACAGCATTAATGGAATAAATTCCAGCATAAGTCCCAACTTTCCTTTCATTTTCAGACTTTAAAATGTGAAGAGGGGAAATTTGGGAATCCCCATTTGGGACTGTCTTTTACAATGGATCAGTGGTACTTGCACTACTACCAACAGTAATACTGATAATTCGAGTGCTTCTTTTTCTGACTGTCAGTGTTGTGCAGGTTCGTTTTTGCACTTGTGCATCTGGAACAATAGACAAGAGCTTGTAGAAGTATTTTGTCTGAATGCTCATTAATCCTTCTGTATTTTTCCATTTCAGTTTGCCTTGATAATACTTTTGGCAACGACTGTAGCTTGAGCTGTGCAGATTGTGTGAACGGAGGCAGATGTAACAGTGAACACAGTGGCTGTGTTTGCTCACCTGGTTGGACCGGTATTATCTGTAATGAAAGTGAGTACAGTGTGTTTGAAAAGTGGAGACAGTGTCCTACTGCTGTGACACTGCAGATAGGAAGGAAATAGGAATAATCTGTCTACTTTTAGTATGTGAAGCTCCCTGAGGAGCACAGCTGCCTCATAGGCAGATCTAAATTTTATTTTAATGTGGCATGAAAAATAGAAATTGTAAGGGATGCTACAGTGTACCATGTGGACCTGAAAACAATGAGTACAGTACAGTGCCCCTTCCAAAGGGCTTGTGTTGGTGTTCATTTCTATTCACTCTGCTGCTGGAAAGTGCCAAGGTTTGCCATGCTTTGCTGCGCAACTTGCCTTGCTGACTTTCAGAAGTCTGTCCTGGCAGGTGGTGTGACAATCTGGGTGGACATAGATGTTAAACTTCATTTTTGACCCTTTTTTGACCTTTTTCTTTTTTTTCTCCTTCTGTTGGTAAACTGGGTCCTTGTTTTTTGTGGGTTTGGGGTTTTTTTTCCTTAACATTCTTTTTGTAATTAACCTTTTTCTTGGGATGGTTTATTTTTCATATTGGAAATTGTATTTTTCAGAATTCTCTTGCCAAATCAGCCAGTGTCCTCTGTAATAGCTTTTTACTCTCCTTATTTCTGCTTCCTGACAGATGATTCAGAAGCATGTGTCAAAACCAACTGGAAAGATAAAGTGGTGATTTCTTGATGTACTATACACTGTTCTTCATCTGCAGTTTGGCATAACTTGTCTGTTGTTTGTCTGGGACTTCACAGAACAGAACTCCTATGTGTTTGAGATGGGTCCCTCTATTTCCTGGTGTGTGGCATGCTGTGGCCCATCATCCTTGGAGAATCTGTGCTATCACTGATGAGACAGAGTCAATGAAGATTTACTACTTAGCATTGGTAGACAGCAATTTTGAGATTAATCACCATCAAGATTGTTTGAGAGGCATCATCACAAGGACAGAAGTATAGAAAAAATAGGAAATTATTGAGAGCAGTCTGCCTGTAGTTATTCTGGGAGACTGATTGTGGCTTTGGTTTGTAAACACTGGGAACGGCTGAAAGAATAGGAATGAAGAGGATTCAAATTATAATTTCTAGTCTACCTAAGACAGTTCAGGCTATCAAGGTAGGATATTATTGTTTCTATTTTGTGGTGCTCTAGTGGTTCAGGATAGATTATAAACACTTCAAGAGAGGATTCAAATTCTTTTGTTCACTTCATAAATAATAATGTTTTTGCTCTATATTTATAATAGATATTCAGGCATGTAATCTGGTGGAATTTGCCTTTGGAATTTAGAGAACTTTATTAGGACTACATTATTGAGCCAAACCTGCAGTCCAATGAAGTAGGCATTGACAGTGATAAATACAATATATAATCCGTATGAATTAGTCATATGTGATTGTTTTCATACTTTTCTCTTGCTTTCTTCATACACAGCATAGTTCATGGGTTTAGGGTAAATTAAACAATTGAGAACATTGGAACTAAATTTCTGCCATAATGAACCAAAGAAGCCGAATGAAAATTTGTGTGAAATGTCAAATTTCTTAATGTACATTGATAACGTGTCAGTTGAATCAGATGACTCCAGCAACTGTATTTGCTCAGCTAAGTCAGCCTGAAACTGTGGAGCAAGGCTTCATTTTATGGTCTGCTTTGCGCTGGAGCAATGAGGGCTTTAGGAGGGATTCTCATGCTGATGTGGATCCATTTCTGCCTGATCATGTGGGGTATTTAAAAGATTATGTTAGTAAAACACAATGTTATTTTTATAATAGTATTTGAGAGGAAGGAAAAGTGTTTAAAATAGTTATCTCCAAATAGTCAAAACTGTGCTCTGATTTTTAAGCTTTTTTTTCTTTGTAGGCAACCTTTTTAAAACTTTATCTTTATAGGCAATGTTGTTTAAGCCTTGTGTGAAGAGTAGCACATGCCAGGGAGAATTTGGCTGTGTCACATGCTACTTTGCTTCACTTCTAGCAGAGGGAAAGGATGTTTTGGCCCATTCATCTTCCCTGCTTTCTCCACAGCTTGCTCCCCTGGGACGTACGGCAGAGGCTGTGCCAGCGTTTGCAAGTGCCAGAACGGAGGCTCCTGCGATCCCGTCTCCGGGCAGTGCCGCTGCCCCCCTGGCGTGCACGGCAAGCTTTGTGAAGATGGTAGGGCTCCCCTCATCTTGCCAGGGGCAGCGGGCACCTGAAACCTCACCACTTCTTTCCCCTTGTTTCAATCGAGATGTAATTGTGTGTAGTGAATCTTAGGGGCCCAGGTGAGAAAAGACTCCTGTTGTGTGACAGGTGCTGTAATGCTGTGCCTTGCCTTGTGGTGCCTTTTGTTTATATAGTGGACAACACAAAGGGTGAGAGAAACCAAGTGCTTTGTGAGAATGTGTGGTGCAGAGCCCCCAGATCAGCAACAAAATCAACGTAGTCTTTTCTGTAACGACAACTCAAAGAGAGCTGATTTAGTTTTTGTGTTTTAATGCTTAACAGCTGATTCCCTGTTGTGTTTGTGCACTCAAAAGGTTGCCCAAAAGGCTTTTATGGGAAGAACTGTAACAAACCATGCAACTGTGCCAACAACGGCTATTGCCACAGACTCTATGGAGCCTGCCTGTGTGACCCTGGGCTCTACGGGCGCTTCTGCCATCTTAGTAAGTCCCCATAATTTTTCGGATCTGTTTATTTAACACATATGCAACATAATGGTCTTAAAAGGATTCCCCATCACATATAAAATAATCAAGGGGTTGAGTTCTACATTGAGCTAGGAGTAGCGGGAGGACATGACTTTTGACATGTGCCAGAAGGCCCCAGAAACTTCCTTAATCTTTTCCTCTAGGAATGAATTTTTGCCATAAGGCTTGAGTTTTACTGATGCACAAAGGTGAAGACTGTGGGTAGGATTGGGTTGGGATGGACAGGTTAACATTAGGGTTGCTGGTGAGGTTAAAGTCTGGTTGGAGCCAGTCAGAGGCTGCTGATGCAGTTGGAGTGGGAGCTGATGAGTGGGGCTGACTGGGGCAGAATGAAGGCGAAATATTAAATAGGAGTAAAAAAAATCAAATAAAAAATATTGCAAAATATAGTCTTTGTATTTACAGGTTTTGTTTGTCTATGCAAGATTGAAAAATAGTTATGTGATTGATTTTTTTGTTTTCGTGGAAACTTTTGTCTTGAGCGTATTCAAATATTCATTCAGAAACTTAACCAAGTTTGCTTTGAAACACGTCTGTTTCTTGTATTCAACATATATTGCTTAAAAAGAAATTAATTATTTAATATAGGAAGCATTTGCACACCCACACATTGATAGGCACTGTCAGAAGAATGTGGATGTATTTGCTGAAAGTAAAATGAATGTTTTGCTTTTTGTAGCAGTTGCATTCTGCAGCAGTGTGCAATTTCAAATAACCCATGCATAATTACAGAGCTAATGATTCCTTTTCATCTGACTGCAGCCTGTCCCAGGTGGTCCTTCGGAGATGGCTGCTCGGAGGAGTGTCAGTGTGTGAAAGAGCACACACTGGAATGCGATGCAAGGAATGGGACTTGCACCTGCAAGCCTGGTTATCATGGCAAAAAGTGTCAGAAAGGTATAATAGAAAGCTCGACTGCCTGTGTCTGCTTATTCCTTTGTCTTAGTGTTATTTCTCATTCTGCCTCCCATTTGTTTGTTTGGCTGTTGCTGCTACTATTACATTCATATTCCACTAATTATTTTATCTGTGTTTTTTCATATGGTGAATTCTGTGAGTGCCTGATATTACAGGGCTTAGAGGGACATCAAGGGGAATACAGCTTAAGGATACAGGAGTTTTAGCCTGATCAAATGACATCAGAAACCCAGAAACCAAATTCTAATACAACCCTAAATTCAGCCCTAAGTAATGAAGATTGTGGGAGTTTTCACTTTTGTTCTTTCCATTTTCTGCATAGACAGTAAATAAGTGGCAAAAACTATTTTATTGCAGCAGGATTATTTGGGAACACTTTCAGTAATGTTACCTTTCCTTCAGATTTGGAGATCTTGGAATTCAACTTATTCTTTGTACTTTTTGGGGGTAGTTCAAAGAGAATTGTGTTCCACATTAATGTTTGCACGTCTCAGTAGCCCTCTCTAGACAGTAATGGAGTAATGCAATAAAGATTCTCCCTTCAGATTCCTCTCTGGGCCGACAGGAACGTGTTGGGTTTATGACACTAGTTCTGGGGGGGTTTGGTGGAGAATAATAGTGATGATATTTAATATCTTTAGCATTCTTGGTGATGTGCTCAGTTCTGGGGGAGAGCATTCCTTGCCCAGCACTGTCTTTGCACCAAGGCAGAGAGCAACAGAAGGTACAGACAGATAAGAAGAGTAAGTCTGTAATGGCAGTAATTGAATATATTCTTAAGTATTCTGCCACTCTGTTTTTAGGTTTATTTAAGCAATAACCTCTTCGAAACATCTGTGGAAGTGTTTATTAAGTATTTACGCTGTTATCAGCGCCTCTAAAATGTACATTATAATAGAGTCCCTTCAAATTTCTGCTAAATTATTTTCTGAGTTTTGTTTAGTTTTCTCAACTCTTTCTTTTTCTTACATGTGTTCTATGTCTACTTGCATTTTCCAGTGTGCACACCTGGCTTTTATGGGGCTGGTTGCAAACTGAGGTGCAACTGTCCTACTGATGTTTTGTGTGACCATGAGACAGGAGTCTGCAAGCATCCGTGTCCACCTGGGTTTCATGGAGAAAAATGCCGTTTATGTAGGTACTCACTGCATGTTTCTCTGCAAGGTAGACTTCGGATGGGAAAGTTTACTCAGGAAGCTTATTTTCAGATATAGAAGTTGCATATAAAAGAATACGTTTGCTGTTGACACAAGTTGACAGTTCCCCACTGAAGCCAAACTGGTATTTGGAGCCTGGCACCTGCTGTATCACTGAACTTGTAAAGACTGAAGTACAAGGTTGAGGCCAGTTATCAATACTAACATTTGTCCAGATAACTATAGTTTCTTTTAAAGCTTCAAGCACAGATTTTCTAGGGCTCTGCTGCAGTTGATTACAGACCACCAGTCGCTGAGACACTGATGCTGACATAGATCACTTCGTACTAGCACAGCTCTATTTAAAACTGTTGTTGGTGGTGCCTCCTAATGTTTTCAGAATGCTTTGTTAACTAATTGTGTCTTTGGGTTTCTTTTGACCAGCTTGTCCGTCTGGGAGCTTTGGGGTGAACTGCAGGCACAGGTGCAGCTGTGGAGAAGCACCATGCAATGCAAAGACAGGGCAGTGTATTTGTCCAGCTGGGAAGACTGGAGCTACGTGTGACCAAGGTGTGTTTGGTGTTGAGCTGGGGTAGTGAATGTTTTGCTTTGACAGACACAATAAGTAGTAGTATTCCGTTTCTCACCAAAACCACTGCAATGCAATAGGCTTTGTCTGCAGGATGACTAAAGGATAAGTTTTGGTGCAGAACCTATGACATCCACCACTTGGGATTGCTTTTTAAGAAGAGAGAATGACTGATTTATCCTGATCAATCTCTCTCCTCCCATTAATAGTCATTTGTACACTGGGCTGGGTTTATGTGACTTGGACAGAGATATTGGGGCATTGCAGCAGCTCTGAGTTCCAGAACAGCTCGAGACTGTGCTGCCACATGCACACAGTGTGCCTTGGGAACTGCTGAAGGGCCTTGGCCAAAGACAGCTATGGTGGAACCAGCAAGGGAAGGACCTGGAACAGAGGGAAGAATTAAAAACAAGAGCATTGCTGTGGGAATTAAGCAAAAGGATGAAAAAGTCTCAGGGACACTGAACTACCAAGGGGCCATTGGGTGCCCCTCTTCCACTTGCAAAGCTCTGACTATTGCCCGCCTGAGGAGCATTTGCACTGAATCAACCTGGTTTGTGGTCACTGCTCCAAAGAACAGGTCCCTGGTGAAGGAGATAGAGCTGAATGGAGACATGGGCTCCACTTCACATTCCTCTGGACTGGATGACCATCCTATCCCTCATTCAGCCTGGCTAAACAGTACAGCAGCAGCCCTCCCCTCCTGCACCTGTCTGCAGATTACTGTTCTCTGCAGGTTTCCTTTGCTAATGGCAGTAATTCATTTTTCACATATGTCCAAATGCTCCCAACATTATTGTATCAGAAACCAAACAAAAAACCAGATGCATGGTGATGGATCTGTCTTTAGATATGTTCTCATGTGCTGCAGTACAGGGCTGTGGACTCTTTCAGAAGGTTTACTGTGGCAGTGCTGTAGGTCTAAGTCGATAATAGAACTGTCCTTTATCCAGCTTAGCTATTTTAAAATTCTTCAAGATAACAGCAGAAATCTATAATTGCCTTGAAACAGAAAATGGCACTGGGGCCATCTCCTGTGCTTTTTTTTTCCTAGATTGCCCAGCGGGCCAGTGGGGACCAGACTGTCAGTCGTCCTGTGGGCCCTGCGCCAATGGGGGCCAGTGCAACAGAGAAACTGGAGCCTGTGACTGCCCCCCTGGCTACACTGGAGCATCCTGCTCTGCACGTAAGTCCTCACGTTGGCCTTCCTTATGGAAACAGTCAGTTTGATTTCTGCCTTCTTGGTGTTTTGTGAGATGCTTGTTATGTTAGACGCACTTATCCAAGATAAAGTACCCTCCGGCTTCAGGAATTCCTGAGATTGGATTTGACATTATTTACCAGAGGGAGATTACAGATAAATGCAGATGGCCAGCTAAACTGCATCCCAAATTGATGTTATCATTTGACATGACTTGTGGCAATACGTACTTAGAAGTACAGTGTGTAATAGCCAAAATACTTGTATGGTGATCGTGGTTGCTTGGCAAGAGGTGCCGACCAGTTGATCCATAAGGCATCACTCTTGGGTTATGTTTGCAGCAGCACTCCTTGATGTATATAATTTAGGATTGAACAGTGATGAAGACAGAGTAGTATTAGTGCTGTCTCTGCAGATCCAGCAGAGACCATGGGAATATCCTCATGCAACTGCTCTGTGCTATGATGGTGGGGCTCCTTACCTAGCCTCTAGGTATTGAAGGCTGCTTGGGTATGGCTTTTGTGCTGGCAGTATAGACAGGCTCTCAGGGACAGTATTGCTTCATGCAAGAGCTCAGTGGTGCCATATTTTTTCTCCTTGTTAGTCACAAAACTGTTTTTGACAAAGGTTCACTCAGCACTCTTTTCCTCTGCTGATTGCTCCTGATGTGCAGAAGTACCCAAAAGTCACTCAAGCTGTGCCTGCTTTACAGGCCCCAGACTCCTAGTATACAAATTACAGATGTTTCTTTCATTTTGCCATTTTTATTTCTGGATTCAGTTAATGCATGTTTTAAGGGCAAGATCAGTCCATGCCTGTCTTATTACCTAGGTGAAATTACAGTCTGTTCATCTGATTTCAGCCTGTCCCGATGGTTACTATGGACAAAATTGCCAGCTGTTATGCAGCTGTAGCAGCAGTGCTCAGTGTCACCACATCACTGGAGAGTGCACATGTGCCCCTGGCTGGACTGGCCATGACTGCAAACACCGTAAGTAAAATGTGTGTTCTCTCCACAGGGCACATGGTGTCTCCCAGGGACTTAACTGCAAATGTAAGAACCAGCTCTGTTTGTTCTTAGTCTATTTCATTTTTTTAATATACTTTTGCTAATCTTATTGCTTCTGAAATTGCGTGTTTATGGGTTTGCACAGCCTGGGTGGTTATAATCCTTAATTATCTAGGCTCAAAACATTGAAATAGATGGCTGACGAAGTGCAAAGTATTGATATAAGCTCTTATTTCAACACTATGGATCCCTTTGCCCAATACCATCTGTCCTGTCAGCATTTTGAGTGACAGATAGTTTTGTTTTTCATTTTCAGAACAGATTAGTTGTAAGATTAATTCTCAATTTTTCATTTTGTTTAGGGGAGATTTATTCAACAAGTGAGTGGCATGTACATTCGTGTGTCTTAAGGTCACTCCTTAACTTGTGAATATAAATGCTGGGAGAAATTCTATTTTCTGGAAGAGCAGAGCATCCTTCTGTTGACTTTAGCATCACTCTCCATATTGATGGCCGTGTAAGAGTGCAGATTTGCCCTTTTTCAATAGCACCATTTAAATGTTAAGACATCTTGCTTGATTCTTTCCTTTTCCTGTTTCATGTCTTTTCTGCTTGATTCATTATGTTCCCTCTTGCAGAAAGCCAACAGAACAAACACCTTTCTAAACTTGATCTTACCCATATAAAGTCATATAAATTAATTGCCAGTGTTGACAGCAGTAAATCTTGGACCTGGCTTCTCAGGCTTGGTACTGAAGAAAACTCTGGCAAATTTTGAAGTTTCCCCCGATATGCGTATTTTAAAAGTCACACCAGTTGGTAATGTGTAGAGCCATTTAGATGGCTTTCCATAACTCCCTAGGCAAAGACCAAGACAAAGAAAAGCTTTTATTTCTATTCAGGATAAGAGATGAGTAAAGATGTTTTGCAGAGATGACTCAGGCAGCTCTTCCAACTGTTGCAGACCTGGTATGAAACAGATGCCCCCCTCCAAAACCACACTTATGTTGTCCTAATTGGCACTATCATTTATACTTACAAGAAGGAAGGAGATGCAGTGATACATTGTTGTAATCATGTCACTTCTATGTGATTTTTAGAGTGAAAGCAGTAGGTTGCTTTAACAAACATTGTGAGATTTCTCTCTGTGCTGCATTTCCCAGTATTTTGGGGAAAATATGGAGGATGCTCACAAATCTGTCTTGTTTTACCCGTTAGCAATTCTAGTTATGCAGATTTTTGCGAAGTGGCTCAATAGCTGAGATTTTATTTCCATGAAATGATGCATTTGTGACTGGATTGATTGATATGGATTGACTATGAATGATTAGTGGATGACATAACATCTCCCTGCAGACCCTTTCAGCTGAAATAAATCAGCAAAAAATTGTACTTATTTCCATTGATTTGTGCCCCATGCTGCAGCCAAGATTGTGCCTCTAGCTTAAGGAGCCATTTTGCAACTTTTCTGTTCTCTTATTTAGATGTAAAATAATCCATTAGCTGACCTCAAAGTGGATTCTCAGTGTAAATCCTGCTTTACATTGCAGCCTGCAATAGTGGTCATTGGGGACAGCGCTGTGAAAACGCGTGTGCCTGCAATAACAGTGATGGTAGCTGCGATCCGGTCACCGGCTCCTGCTCCTGTGAACCAGGATTCACTGGAAAACACTGCGAATGGAGTAAGTTGCCACTTTTGTCAACATGGGGAATCTGCAAGATCGAGCAATGGAAATTGTTTTTCCTGATGATTCCCTCCAGGAAGACCTCTAGCTGTACCACCTCCCATCTGCCCAGCGCCTCGCAGAGTGCTTGGGTTTCATCAGGGTTAGACAGTTTTCCTAATTCAGATTCCAGAAAAGTTATTGTCAGACTTGTTTTGGACTCAACAGCTATTTTTGATATTAAGGCCTCATGTGAGTGATAAGATTGATGTATAATGGCTTGTGGCCTGGAAATCACCATATCAGTTTTATTTAACCAGTTCTGGGTCCATGCTTTTTCTTCATAAATCTTTTTTTAAGGCCAGGCATATAGAAATGCTTCACGTGTCCACAATAGAAACAAAATCAGGAATGTTTTGGGTCCTCTATTTATTATCAACAAAAATGCACAGTGATCTTACCGAAGGCCCATGATCTCTACTAATCTGTCTCTAAAAGAGGTCAATAGCAGATGCCTTAAGAGGATGAAAAAAAGGCATATGCATGATTCCTGATATACTTCCCCAGGTTTTATCAATTTGTCACTTAGGAGCTTCTTGAGATAGAAGCAATAGCTCTATAATTAAGACAATTTGATTTTTTTTCCAATTAATGTGCCTATTTCCTTTTTTATTTCATTCAAACATTTGATATCCACTTCATCTTCTGACAGTAAGTTGCATAGTTAAACTGCTATTATTATCTGTTTTTATTATTACTATTATTGATTATATTGATGTTGTTAAATAAAATAAATATTTTACCCATTAGTTCAACAGTCTTACAGTAGCACAGATGTAGCTACCCAGGGTCTCAGTAGTGTAGGCAGAATTAACTGCTGGTGTCACACAGAAATGTCAAAACAATTAATCTGGAACAGTGACCTAAGACAAAAACCCAGGCAAGTTGATCTTACAGCTCTTGTTGCTGTTGGCACAGAGGGAAGGGAAGAACAGTTAGTGGGAATACCAACTCCCAGGGAAAGAGCTGCCAGCTCCACTGCTGACCTCTCTCAAAACAGCATCTCTGCAGACAGAAAGTAGCTGAGAACTCGTTGTCTTCTTCTCTGGCAAGGTAATCAGTGAAGCCATTGCCACCAACAAAACATCTAGCAACCCCTAACGTTCTGTCTATGGGTTTTCTGTGTCAATCAGCCTGCTTTTTGCCCCACTTGAATTGTATGTATATGTATATATTAAAAATGAATATATATACACGTATGTATGTGTGTGTGCAAGACTATGAAAGCCATAATTCTTCCCTAAACATTTTATGCTGGCTTGGAGGTGACATCTTTACTCTCCCTGTCCTTGGGGAACTTCTCCTGAGACTCCTCTAGCCTCTTGCTGCAGATCAGACTCTTTCCCTCTATGACTTTACAGGCAGTTCAGGTTCTCCAGTGAGGTAGATGTAACTTAGGATGCACTGCAGCAGCCTGCACCTGCTTGAGCACAGAGCAAGTTCTCTGTGATGTGGACTGCAAAATCATTTGTGCAGTGTAATGACCCGTTGCCATCACCTTGAAAGTCTCAGCTCCAAGCTAAATGCCATAGGTTTGTAGCTGAGGGCCCCAAACCTATTACTGTACTGGAATAGTGTTTTCCCTGAATAGATCCCCTGGGCCTCTGACTGAAATTCCAAGTGAGAAGTGAACACTAAGGGGGATCAAGCTTTTAAGACACAAGTGCTCTTCTATGTATTTACTTGTTAAACTAGTGTAGGAGGTATGATGCAGCTGTGGGAACAGGAGGTGATGCAAATGGGATTTTGCACCAGTTCAACCCTGGGACTTGGTTTTCAACTGTAAGTGCAAAAAATAAAGTCAAACGCCTCCACATTTAAACAGTGCCCTGTTTTCTAACAAAGATGCTTGAAAGTAAATAAATGCTTAAGGTACCTTGCTATCCTTCTGTCTCCCATCCCAATTTATAGCTTCTATATGAGACCCAGGAGTTGGCTCTCATTGGAGTTACCTGTAGTAGAGACAAGATTCACACTGATTCCTCTCACTACCCACCTAAGGCTCAGCATAGGCAACACCAAACCCACCACTTTATTCCAGACACAGAGTTGTCTTTGAAGATCCTCATTGCTTTCTGTTCTCTGTGATTCTTTCCAGATTGCCTGAAAATCACTTTGTTGTTATAAATGCTAAAATCATACACAAGAGATGTGGCCATAGTCTCCTTATTTAGAGGGAAGTTCACAAGGCCTTCAGGCATGAGTAGACACCCTGCAATATTGTGTTTAGCCAAGTATATCTCTCTATTTCAGCCTGTCCAAATATCTAAGATGTATTAGGCAACTGGCCCTATTCTTAATTGATTTTCCTATAATCCTGGAAGAAATTATTTTTGTTCTCAAGTGTTGTTTTCTTTCTTCAGATAGTTGAGTACCATGCAACTCCTTTAAGACTCCTTACATTAACTGTTGTGCAAATGTAATTATTAATCTGTCCCCCAGATGTAATGTTTTCACTTGAATTTTTCAAAGCAGAGCCTGAAAATGCAGTATGTACCTTTCAGTTTGGAGCTTTCTAAAAGAAACCACCACATTTCATCTTTTCTCCAGCTTTCTAGAGAAGGAGGATTTGCAGGAAAACACAGGATAGGGCATCAAAAGATGCACAAGCTGGGAGCTTCCACCTTCCTGGCTGATGAAGTCCCACGGGAGATGTGTGCATAAGCAGTTCCATACCAGTGTGCTAAGTGTCATCAAGCAGAACTGGTGAAGTTGCAGGCTTTGCAGCTATCAGAGGATATTAGTTTTCTGTGCATAATTTAGTCTTTCAACACCCTGGCATTTTTCTAAAATAGATCTTAATAAAAGCAGCCCAAGTTACCTGGACCCTAAGGAGAATACTTAATCATGTCCTTTTTAGGGCATTACTGTTACACCTTGATTCTTCCTTTGTGAATGATAAGAATTCCCATGTATCTATAAATTCTGTGTTGATCTCTGATCTGCTCCAGAATTAACCTATCATCTGGTTTTGATTCCTACACTGCAGGATGCCCTGAGGGAAGCTTTGGCCTGAGCTGTGGGAACAGCTGTCAGTGCCAGAACGGAGCTGCCTGCGACCACGTGAGCGGAGCCTGTACTTGTGCAGCGGGCTGGACAGGAACCTTTTGTGAAAGAGGTACTGCTGCTCCCTCTGGTCCCTTTTGGGTTTGTGCAGATGGGGCTTTCTTTATGCAGAGAGCTGGTTTTACAATTTACAGTGCCTGATCTAAATAAACCGTTGGACTTAATTGGAAGACAATACCAAAATGTGCATTTCCATCCTAACTCAGCAAAGCGTTTTGCTGGGTGCCTTATGTTGGACATGTGTTTTAATGTGGTTAAAATTAGATACATGCTTAAGACTCCTGCTATATCACATATTTGTGAAGACTCTCTTTTTAAGCAGAGTCTTACTATTTGAACACTGAGCAGGAAGATGCTTGGCCTGACTTATATTTGCTTGTTTCTAGTGCCTCTCTGAAATGTTTTGGAGAAAAACATAGATCTGTGCGTCTTCCCAAAGGAACTCTTTAAAAACAGATGTACTTTAAACTTATTAATAAATCCAACAGATCATTTTCTATTACTTGCTCATTTGTTAAAGTGTTGGAAAGGTTGGACTGAATTCCTTAGAATTATTATTGTGAATCAATCTGTGGTATCATCTAAGGAGGCTGCTGTCAAAATGAATCACTCTGCAAATCATAAAAAATACAGTCTTGAATATGACAGAAACAGCACACAGTCAGTCAGACATTATGGAAGCAATTGAAGTGTAAATGATTGAAGATTCTACAAATGATCATTAGACCAAAGTCACAATTATTTTGCTTAGAAAGCAGTTTTATCAGGCAGTTTACAAAGGCAGGATTATGGCTACAGTAGAGGGAATTGACAGCACTACAGGCAGCTGCTGCCCTCTGATGGGAATGAAGGTGCTCCACAGCCTACCAATAACTCAGCAAAACACCCCACTGACTGGAGTTCAGACATTGTTTGTTGTTCCCCTCTCATTCTTACCAAAATTTATAATACAAAATCAATATTCTTTTGGAGTTTCTGCTGTAATGTGTGTCATATAATTTATGGTATCTCCACCATGTCCTTTTAAAAAATTATTTTGAACTCTGTTTTTGTAAGTCTATGCTTTTTTTAATTATTATTTTTTATTGAAAAAGTAGTACAGTTTTCTGTGTTGTGGTGTGTATCTGTTTATTCAGAGGAGTTAAAGGGTGTTCCTCTGAGAAGGTGACAGCCAACAGCCCAGCTGCAGTGCCTCTACAGCAATGCACACAGCATGGGCAACAAACAGGAGGAACTGGAAGCCACTGTGCTGCTGGAAAGCTATGACATGGTTGCTGTTACTGAAACTCGGTGGGATCAAATGCACCCTCAGCAAGTTTGTAGATGGCACCAAGCTGAGTGGTGCAGTTGGTGTGTCTGGGGGACCTGGACAAGCTTGAGAAGCGGGCCCGCGTGAGCCTCACGAGGTTCAACAAGGCCAAGTGCAAGGTCCTACACCTGGGTTGGGGCAACCCCGGGTGTCAATACAGGCTGGGGGATGAAAGGATTGAGAGCAGCCCTGCGGAGAAGAACTTGAGGTGCTGGGGGATGAGAAGCTGGATGTGAGCCGACAATGTGCGCTCGCAGCCCAGAGGGCCAGCTGTATCCTGGGCCGCAACAAAAGAAGCCTGGCCAGGAGATCGAGGGAGGGGATTCTGCCTCTCTACTCTGTTCTGGTGTGACCTCACCTGGAGCCCTGCACCCAGCTCTGGGGCCCTCAGAGCAGTAAAGCCACGGATCTATTGGATTGAGTCCAGAGGGTGATCACAAAAATAATCAGAGGGATGGAACACCTTTCCTATGAAGAACAGCTGAGAGAATTGGAGTTGTTCAGCCTGGAGAAGACCAGACTCCAGGGAGACCTTGTTGTGTCCTTTCAATATTTAGAAGGGGCCTACAAGAATGATGGGGACAAACATTTTAGCAAGGCGTGTTGCAGTAGGACAAGGGGTAATGCTTTTAAACTAAAAGAGAGGAGATTAAGACTTGATATAAAGAAGAAATTTTTTACAATGAGGGCGGTGGAACACTGGCAAAGGTTGCCCAGAGAGGTAGTAGAAGCCCCATCCCTGGAAACATTCAAGGTCAGGCTGCACAGGGATCTGAGCAACCAGATCAAGTTGAAGATGTCCCTGCTCACCGCAGGGTGTTGGACTAGATGGCATTTAAAAGGTCCCTTTCAACCCAAGCCATTCCATGATTCCAGCAGGAATCAAAATGGGGAAAAAAGGCTAAATATCCTTTGCCAAAGTAGGTGTGAGGAGCATGGAGAAGCCTGAGTGATATCTATTGGAAAAAAAAATAGAAGTCGCATGTTCCAAATCAGTTATTTTGGATGTTTTTATCTTTTTACATTTCTGAAAGAAGATTGTGGAGGGGGAAGGAGAATTTAGCACTTACCATTCATAAAACCTTGTTTTCTACTTGTTTGCTCTCAAGCAGGCAGGGTGTTTGCTCTGAGCTGACCTGTGTTACCTTTTCACATAGAAAGTTTCAGAACAGTTTGGCTGCTTCCAGAAGATGAAGAAGGAGGAAAACGTGGGTGGTTTGCCCTTGGTAGAACCTCATTGACACCTTTTCTTTGAAGAGCTGTAGCACTTGTGTTTTCAGTAACTCTGAGACTGGCAGGGTTTCCTTCTGGCAGGGATGTGCTTTTTGCCATCCTCTTGGCAATCCACCCACGTTGGCCAAGCTCTGTGCCTTGCAGACAAGAGTGTAGAGATTGAAACACAGTGCAGCTGAGTTGCCTTGGACTTCTCACGTACTGCTGATGCTTCATCCCAGTGCTGGGAAAGACTTTTTCATCGCTGCAGAAATGTTGAAATGGAAACTTTTTCAGCCTTCTAAGTTCAAAGTCCCAGAAAAAGACAGTACCTTACAAAATCTAATATTGATTAAAATTAATATTTAATATTAAGTCACCCCTGAACTATGAGCATATTTGAGCCTACAGGCGTTGCTTCAGGTATTTTGCATTGTGGCAGCATGGGATCCAGATTCAAGCTGAAATTGCAGAAGTCACAAAATTATATTAATGCACTTACTGCTAAACAGGTAAGTAGACACACACAAACCCCGCCCCAAACTAACCAATTGATCAAAACACAAACACACACACAAAATCCTGATCCCCAAACCCAGAAACAGTCTTGTGATTTAGGGAAATAACTTCAAATAAATGTTAACATCTGACACGCAGGAAGCCTGGGATGTGGGTTTCTGGTGTCAGGCAGCCCAACTGCCCACCAGCAAACCCAAAGGAATCAGTGTGCCTGCATTCGCCATCCGTGCTCACAGTTCTGTTACAAGTGCACCATGGCAAGCGAGCTGGGTCACCCTGCCCGGCACCAGGATTGCTCTGCACCCATTTGGGAAGGGAATTGTTATAATTGATTTAATTCTGTGAAGTGCTGAGCATCTGCTGCTCCTGCTTTGAAGGCTGTGATTGTCTTCACTGCAACATAATTTTGTTCAATTTTGTTCCTCACTGCTCTGATATTTGTTGTGTGACCCAAGGCACGTGTCCAGTTCCAGGATCAGGCCAGCAAAAGAGTTACCCAGAATTATGACTGAAAAACCCAAAATGCCACACAATTAACCCACACATTGGAGGCAGCAGGAGTCTCAGACTTTTCCTACAGTATGTTTATTAATCGATGCCTTGGTAACAGCAAAGTGTAACCCTTGTGAAGTGCAGCACTCAAAGCTTGCTGTCTAAATCTGCAGGACAAACTGACTGGGCTTCTCTCTTGAGATTTCAGCAGTTATCATAAGATAGCCCAGCAAGAGTTCTATTTTAATAAGATAAAAGGGGAAAATAAATACTGTGCATGTCTAGGAGTCGCTGACAGTCCCTGCTTTAAACAAAGAAAAGCTTTGTCAGCCTTTGAAGTCACCTAGGGTTAAGTAGAAGTCCTTTCTTGTATGCTGTGCCATACATGCTACTGAAGCATAATAAATAAAGACATAAAGATTGAAACCACATGCTGATGTCTCTTCCTTACAACTTGGTAACTGCTCTCTCCCAGTGCCAACAGAGGCTGAGGGATGCATTAGTCTCATATCAGTATGAGGCACTTCTCTGTTTTTCTGAGACAGTACATCCTTGGAAAGTGGTGTAAGACTGAAATCTTCCATGCCAGTGAAAGAACTTTGGTCTGGACAGGGTGGAAGGAAGAGCAGCCTTCTGATTTTGAGTAGATAGAACAATTGTATATAGTCACAAGCTGAGCAGGAGCTCTGAGAGTAGAGAAGCCAAAGCAGATATTGCAATTGTGTTACACTACTTTCACTGTCCAAAGGTCCAGGTTTGCCTATATCCACAGATGCTGAATTTCCCCTTCTTTTGTAGCCAAAGCAGACAGCAGTGCATTGTTAGAGGACTGAATTCACACTTATGGAAGAGGCAGTACGAGTAGACTGGGACCAAGAGCCTGGGCAGTAAGAAGAGATAGAGCAAGGAAAGGGACAGAAGGTTTCAACAGTGGAAGATACATATGGATAAGGGTGTTATTCTGACCTGGGAGAGAGCTGTGAAATTAGTGTGGAGGGTCATTGGGTAGCGTACATGGTAATAATCGTCGAAAGACTCTATTGGGAAGTGAGTTGTTCTGATTTCCTGGCAGAATTGTGAGAATTGTGTTTTAAGTATAAATTTATATGGAACAAGGAAGAAAAAGAGCTAAGTTTTATTGAATAACTGCTTGTTTAATGAGCACCATCACTCCTTAGACTGATTCAGGGATTCTGTGGAAGAAATACAGTTGTATATCTACATACTTATTACCATTTAGTATAACAGAATTATACATGTACTTATAATGTATATGCAGAGAAGTTAAATTAAGGCTATATAGACAAAAGAATTCCTAATTTATTTTTTTTAACTCTGCATAGCAACCTTAACATTTCTGTGATGTAGCGTTTGGGTTATGACATTGCCCTCTGACAGGCACCTAAAGCTTATTTTTGCTACTGTCAACACTGATACAGATGCAAATTGAATCCATGGGGCTGCTTTCTCTTATACATCCTAGATGTAGGCACTGAGCTCCATGAACTCCCTAGAATTGTCCTACACTTAATTTGACTTGATTTTCTCTACTCATTGTCTTTGCAAGGCTTTCATTTCAGCACTGAAATACTACACCATGGCTTATGTTCACTTTTAAAAAAATCTTTAGAAAGGTGTCAGGAAAGTAAATGAGAGCATAAGCTTTGTATTTCAAAACCCTAGGAGATCAGCAAGGACGACCCCCTGGTCTTGCATTCTGTTGGAATTTTTACATTTTCCTTTCTCTGTTACAGAAGCACAAGTACTGGCTGGTTTGAATCCATTCCCTCTTCTGTTTTAGGACTTTTCAATATATTGTCAACTGTATTTTTCTATGTAGAAATCTGTTGCTTGTGTAAAATGGGTCACATTTTGCTGAGATGCCTATATCAGAATTCTGCAGGCTTAACCCTCAAAGGAACTTAGGCTCTAAAGCATAGTCACAGTGACGCGTGATAAAGCATCCATGAAAAAATGAGCAACATCCCCATATTTTTATACCTCTGAGCTAAAGTTTATACAAAAAACAACAAGTGATAACTTGGCTAAAAAAGAATGTTTTGCCTTTTCAGCTTGTCCAGATGGATTCTTTGGGCTTGACTGCCATCAGGTGTGCAAATGCAAGAATGCTGCCAGCTGTGACCACGTCCTGGGAACCTGCCACTGCCTCCCTGGCTGGCTGGGAGAGACCTGTGAGCAGCGTATGTACAGCCTACATTCACAGCCCTGTTCACAAACCCTTTCAGAGCTAACATGGGTTTCTTCTGGCAGTGTAACATGACCTACCAGGGTACAATTTTAGATAGGTCACATTCCTTTCAAAAGATGCCAAAAAAGGGAACAATTTTTGGTAGAATCAACTTCTTTTTTTTTTAACTGCTGTTGGCACTGTCAAACATTATAAGCATCAGTTTTTAAATAGCAGAGCTGTCTCCTACCATATGATGAATCTCTGCTTTTTATTTTTGTGCAATGTTAGGAGATGAAATATTGTGTATCTGTTTCTGGTGTGTCTCAGCTAATTATCAATTACAATGTGAAGTGGAAAAATCAGAGCTGGTGCTATTTTGTTATTTCAGCATAACAAAACAGTTTTCTAACTAATTCTTAGAGATTTTATCTGTTTTCTAAAAGATGTCAACTTCCTAGATTTTCACAAGTATGGGTTATTCTTATCTTTAAGAGAATAAGGGGTTTTTGTATGTTTGTATGTGTGCATGTATAAAATTGGCTCTTCTGAGAAATTATTCACTAAGTATCATGGGAAATTAATTTATTATCTTTACATGGCATCACATATAGAGATCACTGAGCCTATTTGAAAAATCTGGCAAATACAGAGGGTTTTTTTAAGATTTTCTGGATCTGGCCTCTCAGCTTTCTAGTTTCACTTTAGGATGATGTCATGGTCTGTACTTCCTTTTGAAAATATGACTGCTGTCTGCAGCACTGTGTTGTAGAGCTGGGGTCCAAAACAGCTTCACAAGGAGCCAACTTTCATTGTCAGTGAACATTTTCATAAGACTTCTTTAATCCGTAGGTTGCAGATTTCTGCAATAGAAAATTGGTTTAATTTAGAAAATAGAGAGAAATGATACTTGTCTTGAAAAACTTCTATTCTCCAGTCATACATCACATTATAATTGGCCCTCTTTGAGGGCTGCATTTGCTCTTCATAGTATTTTTCCCTTGTTTGCACCCACTGTGCAGCACAGTCTGTCTTCTGAAAGGGCTTCTCCTGCAAAATCCCCCGCTTTTTTGATTTACAGGAGGATCAATGATGGTGTATCTTTCCCTTTTTTATTATTTCTGCAAACATCCCACCATTGCAGTCCTTTTTGCCTCCTCATGGCCCCCCTGTAGGAACACTTGGCTTTCTGTCTCTCACCGCTTGAAGATGGTTTGAAGATGCTGTGGCTTTAATGACCTGACCGCGAAATAAATGCAGGGCCAGAGCTGTATAGGCATACTGCAGAGCAGAAATGTACTGCTGATCTGGAACGATGTTTGCTTCTTGGTTGCAGCCTTCTTTTACTGCCCTTCAGGCAAGCCATGGCGTTTGCAACTTGTCACCTTGGTCCTTCTCCACTCCTTACACCGCATTAGGGGTGGGAAGCTTTGTTCCTATATATTTCATTAAATTCAATTAAGAAATGCAGCTCTTTGTCAGTGGCCTTCTGTGTCCCCCTCTGCTCACATGAGAAAAAAAACCCAGCTTGTTTATTCTGTTGAGCTGCAGCCATTAGAGCTCAATGCCAGGTTGATTTATTCCTCATGCTGATGAAGATACCAAAGCCTCCAAGGTCCCCTTTGCCTATAAGCAAAATAACAAGGTCAGTTAACGATGCAAAGGGTAACAAGCTTATCTCTTGGCTAAACCATGAGTCTGTTTTGATTTTAAGACTGGGCCTGGGCCTTGGTTGTGCTGCTCCAAAGCTGTTCTGAGTAAGGCAACTACAGATCCGAGACACGAGCTCACCACTTCCCATCCTTATTGGGTGTTTAATATTCCCCTTGCCAGTTCCTGGGACTTACCAGCTGTAGCAGTTGGAAGGACAGCACTCATGTTCAAGTAATTAGATTGCAGGCAATGTGCTGGAGGAATACTGGGGAATAATTTTGACATCATGGTATTTGAATTGATCTTAAGCTGGTCATGCAGTGGATTTTATATGCTGCTATCTAATTATGGGCAATATGGACAGTGATGCCTTTTGTTGAAGCTGTCTGACACTTTCCATTACAAGACTGTGGTTTTCAATTGCTTATAAATGAATTATATTAATCTGGAATGAAATCAGCCAACCAAGCTCTGCCTCAGCTTAAGGTTGTGTTTGGTGGGTTTTTTTTATAATTTTGAGTTTGTTTTGGTTTTAGGTATTTTTTTTGAGTGTCTGCTTAAGACATTTTAGATTTCCAAGAAAGATGTTTAGGAAAGGTGTATTGCCTATTTTTAAAGTAAGTTAAACTATTTCATTGAGTGTCGTGATGCCTCAGAGATACAGAAGTGAGAACTTGACATTTGCCTCTCTTTGTGCCTGAGATCTAACCTTCCTTCCTCTATACAAATTCATCCACAATTTGCAGTTTCCAAAAACAAACAAACAAAACTTAAAAAAAGAAAGTCATATTGTGTATGGAACTGTAGAAGTTGAACACAGTTCAGCATCTGCATTTTGCCCTGATTATATCAGTAGTAAAAATGTCTCTTTCTGGGCATGAGGCTCAGAAGGATCTTCACAGAAGCATTTTCTTGTGGTAAAAAAAGGCTACATTGGTTTGCAAAATGAATAAGTATGGAAAGATCAGCTCTGCCAGAGTCTCTGCTCAGGCGGTGATGACCAGCGGTTGATATTTCGTGGTGTGTGATCACTTGGTTTTGCAAATTCCCTGTTCTTTTAAAGTTGAAGCTTCATTTTGGGGAAAATAATCCACAGGAGCTGCATGAAATCAAAGCTTCTGGGCTCTCTATCGAATTGTAGTGCCCATCATTTCCCTGACACTTTGATGGCTGTTGACTTACAATCGGAAAGTTTTGGTCTCCAGTTTCATGTGTTCCTTATTCTGTGTGCAAAAATATTTTTTAAAGTGCAAATGAATAATCCTTCCTCTTCCAGAGGAAATGCACTGAGAGGAAAGTGTTAAAGCAGGAAGAAGTCTAATAATTTAAACCTTTCTGTTGCTTCTTTCCTTTGCACTCGTCGTGAAGAAAGGAAAAAAAATCCCACGGTTATTTGTGCGTTCAGTTGTGGAACTCCATAAAATAGCTTCAATGTATCACTTGTTATATTCTTCTTCAGGAAAATACTTTGATAGTCAGGATTATTCTACAGAGAAGCTAAAAAAAGTTTTTATCCACTCAATAGAATAATAAAACATTTCTCTCCAAAAGTTTCTATTTCCTTACTAGAATTGTCACTGGAAAGCTCTTCTGTCTTCTTGGTAAGTGTAACAAGACCTTTGCACGCATACTCCAAAAGCCTCACACGAACCACCAGTAACCAGTCAAGGGACATGGTTATGAGCTGATTTTTCCTTTGGCTTGGTTGTGATAGAGTTCTGGTCTGTATTGTGGAAATACTTAGTTCTGCTCCCCAAACAGAGCCAGAGATCTGTAGAATGGGCTGAACCTTTAACTTGGCAACCGAGCTTCATTTGCAGAACAAACTTTTAACTGTGATGGGACTGAACTCCTGCACTTTCTTGTGGTTTCAGTGTGGATGGGGTCCAATGACAAAAATGAACACTGTTGAAATGTCCTGGCAGAAATGGTGTCTGTGAGAACTGTGTCAGGAAGCTGAATGTCCTCAAATGGGGAAAAGTATCTGCGAATGGGTCAGATTCTGTCAACCAATTTCCCCCTTGAGGCCGAGATGATTTTACTCCTCCATTTGGTCCTCAGGGACGTGTCCTCCTACAGAGCTGCATCTTGTTCTGTGCACTGACACCCCCAAAGCCATAGAGGTTTTGGTGAAACGTCATCATTTGGGTCTGATCCTGGGAGATGTCACAACCAGCAAATGCAGGACACTCTTCTGAATCAGAGATCAGAGCCTTTTTTTTGCCTCTCCCGTGCGTGCCAGCAGCACTGCTGGGATGAGAGGCTCTGAACGCTTCGTACAAGTGAAGGAGAGCCTCTGCAAGACAGGCACAAAATCCATGCCAAGAAGCTATGCAACTTCATCAAGTCTTTTGAAGTTTTGTGGTGATATCTGAAGAAAACGTGTTAGCAGCACTGTCTGTTTTCCACCATTTAAAGTTATCCAAATCTCCAGCGCAATGGAGACTACAGGAATTTTATCACTGCCATTTTTCACAGGCAGCAGCACTGAAAATGGAGCTGCAGCAAGTGTACATTTCCGAGATGGCTGCATTGAGTTTTCACCTGGGAGCCAGCTGCTTAACAGAATGCGTTGAAAATATCACCCCTCTCTGACCAAAGAATGAAACTCTGGGTGAGTGAAGGCATCCAGCTGTGAAAAATGAACACTGGAAACAATGGAGTTGTCAGTTCTCTTACCAGGATGCAAATAAATACCCAGGCTGTCAAGCTGGCAGTTCTGCTGGACCATTAGTTTAGCACAAAGACATTCCGCAGGGCAGGGAATGGCAGCTGATCCATCACCCGAGTGATCCTACCCTTCGATAAAAACCTCTTCAGAATGTGCTATGATACATATTTTTAAATCCACATTATTTAATGTCAGGCATTGCTAATATATGTACGTAGGTGCCCTTATGTGAAAAGTGTGTTCTTGAAAGCCAGTTTCAAACTGATTTCCCTGGTGCTGGGTTGTGTCTCAGGCTTGCTCTGTGCAATGCCTCCTTTGATGCTTCCTGATAGGGTTTTATGGATTTCTCTCATTGCAGCCTGCCAGGGGGACAGCTACGGACCAGGCTGCAGCCACACGTGTCACTGTCACAACGGAGCATTCTGTCATCACGTAACCGGGACCTGCCTTTGTAGTCCAGGGTGGAAAGGAGCCACCTGCCAAGAAGGTACAGTTGGAAATTCAAACCACAGCTGGAGGATTATGGGAGGGAAAAATAAAACTTCTGCTCGGGGGGCTTCGCTATTTTTTTAATTATCAGCTCATTGGCCCTGTGCTGTCATTGGTTTTGTATCTGCATAATAGTGGGGCTCTGTACATTAAATAAATCTGTGATGCTGGGTGTAGGAGCTCAGTGTACATGGAGCTGAGGGGGCTGAGACAAAGCCATAAACTGGAAAGAGAGCTGTTTTTGAAGGCTGTCTGACTAAGGGAGAAAATGTCCATAAAATTCCCATTTATGACACTGAAACAAAAGTGTTTCTTTTCTATGGCCTGCTTTACTGTCCCGTGCACCCAACTGATCCACATCATTACCGTACACTGTTCCAGACGCAGACTAAATCCAGACCATGTGAAAGACATTGGGACTTCCAGCCTTGGCAATTAAACCAATACGTGCGATTCGAACACAACCCCAGCTCCAAGGAGTCTTGAGGAAAGAGACTGGCTGAGGCTTACGTTACACATCCCAATCCACTGTATCCAGGGCATTAGAAAAAACCTGTCCATCCCCATTGCAGAAGGCTCCTTTTTGTATGCCTTCTCAAGGTACCTGGCTCCATAAGCAGTGCCATGGTGCTGGGGCTGTGGAGTGTTTGCTGCTGCACGTACTCCTGGGGTTTGGGGTCAATACCTCCATGCAAGCAGTGACTGCCTTTCAGCATCCCACGAGGGTGGTTAGAGGATGAAAGCTGACAGGGTAGAGAAACATATGAATGAAGTGGGTTCACCTTTAAATCCTAATACAATGAAGGAATAAAAAGTTGAGAGACACCATGATGAGGTGTACGTTATGACCTAAAATTTTCTATATTGCATGAAGGCTGCAAATACAAGGCTGAACTTAAAAAAACTGTTGTCAAGTCTGAAGACGTCAAAACTATGCATATTCTTTGACAGTACATTGGGGAATTTCTTTTCACTTTGGAAGGAAGAAGGTAGAATAAGTGTGTGAGGCTGGATGAGCCATCCTCTGGTGATGGTAATAGCATCCTATGCTTTTGCAGAGTGAGAATTTCCTCCTGTTAGCATCTTAAAGGGTGTCACTCTGGCTCATGACAGAGGGATGCATTTTTTTATACCAAAAAAAAATAGTATCTGGTTGTGGTGGGAATTAATAAAGTTGCTCAATTAAAATTAGGTAAACTGTAAAATCAGCTGGCAGTGGGTAGTAAGGTCAATTAGAGAAGGAGTTGTGATTTTAAGAGGACTGTACAAAGAAATGCTGAGAACAGGGAAATCAGTAACTCCGCTCCTTCATGTTGAGAAAGCTGGTAGGGATCAAGAGGTGTTTTTTTGTAGGGGCAGAAAAAGGTCATTTGGTGGGTCCTAGCTAATTGACTTCATTCCCTGTTTTCTCCCCTGAAACACTGCTCTATGTAATTCCTTATCATTCCTGGCCCCATTTTTACTCTGTTGTACCTTTCTGTTGTAAGTTGGGAAAAGTTGTGTTTAACCTGTATCCTCCCCCTGCTCTTCTTAACAGAAGGCTTTTGTCCTACCTCCTCTTTGCAGCCTGTCCTCCTGGATGGTATGGTGAAAACTGCCTACAGCGCTGCATCTGCCACGGCCAGGCAACCTGTGACCGCGTGACGGGCGGGTGCCTGTGTCCTGAGGGCTGGACGGGGGTAGCGTGTGAGCTGGGTGAGTCTCATCACATCCTCCATTTGTCCAGCACCTCGTTTCAGTCACTCTGCGAGGATATTCAGTTCTGGTGAGGTCTGGTTTGAGACAGCCCAGAAGAGACAGGAGGGGCAAGGTGCTGGAGAGCACAGAATGTGGAGAGATTGAAAAAGTTGGGGTTGTTTACTCAGAGATAAGAAGGCTGAGGGGAGATATGATATTGGCACTTGAACACACCATGATGCTTTAACCTTGCTGGACAGAGCAGAGCACTAAACTATACTCTCTCACTTGGGAACAGGGAAGGTAGGTAATGAATTCAGTTTGAAAAGAAAAGAAAAATAAGTCCTCCAAGAGGAAAACAGTGGATTTCTAGAGAATTTTGTCAAGGGAGGCTTCACAATCTCCCTCACTGAAGGTTTTTAGGACCAGCTTAGGTGGCTCACTGTATTTCAGAGGCATAAGCGTGTTCTTCCTGGAGCTCCTCCAGTCCGAGTCCCATCAGTCTCCCCCATCTCTTTTCAGAGTGTGGGAATGGGAAGTACAGAGAGGGCTGTGAGTGGAACTGTAGCTGCCACCATGGGGTTTGTGACCACCATTCAGGAAAATGCATCTGCCATACCGGCTGGACTGGAGAGCACTGTGATGTTGGTAAGGGCAGTTCTTTCAGCAGATGCCTTATTTTAACACTCTCTCCTGCCATCAGCCTTTTCTGCCTTCACAATATGAAGTCTGTTTCTATTTTGTATATTAATTTTCCAGTATTCTGTAGGCCAAGAAGAAGTAATGCCTATATGAGCGCTGATCATGTGTCTCAGGAGCCCTGCAGGCAGGTCTCTGCCCAACCACAAATACATTTGCTTGTCCAAATCATTTTATCTCCTACTTCTGTTCCCTGCCTGCTAAGAAAATGAAGATATTTGTCTGCCTTACAGCTACAAGAAGAACATGGGAAAGGCAGTGAGGTGTAAGGAGAGTTTGCCAGATGCTGCTGCATCACTGTGGGTCATTGAGGAGAGCTCAGCAAATTGGTTCAAATTGTACCGATCTTGCAAGTGGTCCAGATTGCCCACATTTGACATAACTGTCTGGCATGTTTGGAGCCATGTAAATCCCTGCAATAGAAATGTCATAAGCAGTAGGTATCAGATGACTTGAAATGTGCTTTCAACTCGACCACTGAGGTGTTGTGATTTTTGGAAACCACCAGCAATTTGCTGATGTCTCCTGAGATGCTGAGGGTTCACAAAGCCTCAGCCACCACTGTGATATGTAAAGCCTTCACAGTGTCCACCATCATTTTCTTCGCGCCTCATTTTCTCTTTGCAGAGACCTGTGAGGTGGAAAGCAGGTGGACACAGCGTATTTTCACTGCTCAAACTACTGTCCCGTTGTCCATGCATCTTTGTGTAAAAGTGAATGGCATCTCCATCTCTATAGACTCTGGATTTGAATTCTAGACTATGACTAAGTCTTTGCAAACTTTCATATGCAGTCTTATTAATAGCCAACACTGAATGCTTTTAAAATTTGTAAAATGTTCTCTTTCAGTGATATTTTTTGGGCCTGCAGTATTCTAAATATGCATTGCCATGTGCAAGAACAACAACATTGACTCATTTGCCAGTGATGGATGCTTTCTGAGCTGCAGGAAGATCTGTTGCTCTCTCTGCTTCTCCTCACAGTGTGCCCTCCAGGATATTTTGGCAAGCAGTGTGAGGAGCAGTGTGACTGCGTACATGGCTTGTCCTGCCACCATCAAACTGGAGCATGTCGCTGTGAAAAGGGGTGGCGAGGAAGGCACTGCGACAAACGTGAGTGTCTGCTGGGTGTTTAAGTAGGAAATTTTGGGTGTGTACCTTCCTCTTGGATCTAGAGCTGGTGACAGGATCGTTTTACTCCTGTGTTGCTTTATGGGGGTGATCTGGAGGTGTTCACGGGGATGGTTGCCGCAGATCTGTTGGTGGGGGTAGCTTTGCACTGTCCTGCCTGACCCCTGCCCCATGCCCTGACAAGGATTGGTTGCTCCGTTGCAGCTTGCTTGCCCGGCCGCTACGGCATGGGCTGTGCCCAGCGGTGCCGGTGTCCCATGGGTACCCCCTGCCATCACCTGACGGGAGAGTGCGGCTGTCCTCCGGGATTCACTGGTTACAGCTGTGAGAAAAGTAAGTTTGGCATAAGAATGAAATATTTTTCTTGTAAATTATTAAGAAGTTGATTTCTTAAATAAAAACCTGCTGATGTAATCAATGTTTAAAGAGGGAGGAGGCAACAACCTCAGGGCAGTGAAGATGGACAAGGGCTGCATGATTATCACCCACATGGTTTGACTGGTTCTGACCTCTGTGCCTGGCATGGTTTGGGCTGGCGAGGTTCTCCCTCCCTATGCTTGCAGCTCTCAGGCTGGCAGGGAGCAGCCAGGTGCTAAACTGGATAAAAACAGGCTGAGAAGATGCCAGTTGAGTCTGACTCCTGCCCGTGGCTTTCACTGTGCCGTGGGTAAAGCAGCAGCTCTCCTTTCTGTTGGCTTCGTCCCCATGAGAGACCATCAATTCCTGTTATCAGAGCTCATGGAAATGTCATTATCTTGTTTTTCTTCTGTGTTGAATCTGGCCGTCTGGAGCTGTCTTTGAAAGCAGACTTATTCTGAGACCCCAGCTACATAGTTTTGACTTAGTTCTTGCTTGCAGAGTTGTGCCTTTGTGCTGCTTTAGCAAAAAGAAAAATAACAAGAAGGACTGAAAGAATTTACATTGGTGTCCCATATCCTCCCATGAAGGACTCTAAATCGTGACCAACAATCAGGGCAACTTAATGGAAGTGAGGTGTGAGAACTGGACATGGAAGGTCCAGATCCTGTAGGCAATGTGGCCATCAACAGGCAAAATGAAACCTGTAGAAGTGTTGGTGCTAGAGCAGCTTTGCAAGTTTAAACTCCCTGCGAAAGGTAGAATGTCTTTATCCACCCGCCTGGTCCCCTGTGGATTATACTGTTATTTTAGTCAATTTTACCTGACATTTCCCTATGATTTTCTCTAGTGACAAGAAAATTGTATCTGGCCCTTGACAGTTGGGCACAAATTGACTGAACAAAACAAAATCAAGCAGTGAAGTAACCCCCAAGTAAATGTAATAAATCCAAAGTCCCACAGGAGAGCGTCGTTCCGTAGGCAGGGATTTTATTTAATAAATTTGAGCTCACTCTTTGTTTGAGTGCTGTATTTACCAAGACAAATTTAATTTATTGGTTTACATTTCCTCTTTCCTAAGCCTGTCCACCGGGCATGTATGGTAAGAACTGTAACCGAGTATGCCAGTGCTCTGCTGAGAATGAGGAATGTCACCCGGTGACTGGCGGCTGTGTGTGTCGCCCAGGCTACCACGGGACCCGCTGCAACCACCGTAAGTACCACTTTGGATGTGCTGGCACTTTGAGTTCATCTGTGTCAGTACCTTCAGTGTGGACTGAGGTAAAGTAATCATAGATTGGATTAATTTACAATAATAAAAATAGCTGTATTATTAGAAGGGATTCATTTTTTTAAAAAGATATTTTTAATTAGTCTTTTAAAAGACTCATTTGCTGGCTAAATTTAGTTTCATGCCATGTTGAGGAATATCAGTATCATTCTCTACATTTATACGTCTCATCTTTAGCTACACCTGGATATTATGTAGCTCTTTCATTTCCAAATACCTAAGCCAGAATACTTCCCGAAATCTCTGCGTGCTCAAGTAAGAACAAATGGTTATTAGAAAACAACAAGCTGCAATTGGCAATAAATCTAAATGATTCATAAAGTCTCTTAAGTTGTAGGACTTTCTGAGGAACAATCAAATTAAACAACTTGTTACTTGGGGTTGAAAAATGGTGACTAGCGTAGAGGACAAAATGCCAATTGGCTGAACAATCCATCATAAAAAATATTCCCAGATCCACATGCCTCATGCAGGTTATTTTAGAACATCTGTAAAGTTGTTACTGGTGGAATGTGGCAACTGATAAGAAACATATACCAAAGTATCCAAAAAGGGAGACAGTTAATTACCTTTTTATTTACAACTTTAATTTTCTTTTTACTCTACAGCTTGTAACAGTCTCTTTGTTGGTTTTTTTTTTTTTTTTTTTTTTTTAAAAAGCTTCCTCTTTGTAAAATGCTGATTTTCCTTTCCTGAGAATCCAGTGTGACTCTGTTTGGTTAGCTTGCTTTTTTGGGTGACAATTTGAATACAAAAGTCAGCTGTGATATGTGCAGCTCTAGTAAGGGTTAAACCTGTGCTTTATTCCTTGAGTGGAAATAGGAAAGAGGCTCGTTTTAGAGCTGGGCTTTTGTATTGCCATCATGTCATCACAAGTTATTCTCTAAAATATAAATGTAAATGTAAGGATTGATTCTGTCCTCTTTTGTACATCAAGTCTCACTGTAATTGAGATTGAAATCCAGCCTTCAACATCTAGGCTAGAGCCATCTGGATCCATTATACATTAGATTATAATAAATATTATAGCAGAGCAGTAGTGAAGACCAAGTATTTAACAGTATCATTTTAAAGGACTTAATCATAGTAAGCCTATTACTGTTACGTAGCAATCTTTCAGTAGTCATTACCTGTGCATATAGTACTAAATCTCTATAGATTATAATAAATGTCCTCAAGCTTGCTTAGATCCTTAAGATTTTTTGCTTCAGAATTTTAAAATTTAAAATGTTAATAATTACACTGAAGTTCTGATATAAAAGAAATTATCTGCAAAATGAAATCTGTGTTTCATTGCATTCAGAGGGGATTTTTGCCATGGGCTCCTGTGTAGCTGGGATTAAAGCTACTGCATATGAGATATGGTCATTCATTGATGCTGTGTTGTCTTAGATTCCAAAAATACCCACAGTGTCTTGCACAGCAAATTCTCACTTAATAACTGCAAGATTTTTAAATGTTTACTGGAGAGATATTGGAATGGCAGAGGTTCTCAGAGAGAGAAAATTTATCTTCCATCTGTGTGGGGTTTTTTTGCCTGTTCTGCCCTGTGCCACAGTGCACGGACAGGCACAAAAATGGAAGGAAAACAGTTTGAGTTATTTTTAGGTTTAGTGAGTAGAGTGAGAGGTTGTGGTCCTGATTCTGAAGTAACTGTCTGGTAACCAAGGACAGCTAGTGTGGCTGGAGTGAGAATGCTCCATCTTCCCGCCATCCTCACTACAGACAGGGCTGGGGCTGCCCAGGAAGAAGAGGCTTTCGATATAATATTAAAAACAGCACAGGGAGCCGCTCCCAAAGACATGAAATGGGCTTCAGTCCAGTCAACATGTGGTTGGACGCTGCTGGAAACCGTTTCTGGCAAATATTACTATATTTATAGTACTGCGAAAAAAGTTCAAGAAAGCATCTATAAAAGGTGTAGTTGGCTGGGAAGTCAAATTTCCAGAAGTCAAGAGCAATGAGGCTTTCATGTTCTCAAATTTTGGAGTGAAGAGCTGAAACAGTCTCTTGGCAGGATCCAGAGGAAACAGACAAACTAGCAATAAGGTTCCCATCAGTTGTCCATAACTCAGTGGATGGGCAAATCTACTGGAGTGAAATCATGAATAAAAAGCAGAGAACGGTGTTGTAATGGATAGAAAAACCCGTGCTGTCTCTGTGACATTTACTGGGCTGAGTGGACCCTAAGCCAGAAAGATTTCACCAGCTTCACCTTCAAACTGTAGGTAACAGGATGCTTCAGAAGTGCTTTTTTGACAATGCAATTAATAATATTGGTGAGAAAAGCCTCAGTGCATGTAGTTGGCATGAAAATATTTAGGAGCTTTTGGTTATGGTAAATACACCCAGGGCAGAAAGAAAAAATCAGGAAATGAGTTAGGAATCTGGCTGCTGCTCCTGCTTTTCTCAGAAAAAAATTGTGAAAGTCAGATACACAGGAAACTGTTAAATTAGAAAATGTCTTTATGAGATAACTGGTGGTTAGAGGCTAACCCTTTTTATAAAGGCAGAGCCTGCTTAAATGGCAGGACATCGTGTAAACTGCCCTAGCTATCTGCATAGAAATTCTCTTGCAAAGTAGTAACAGATGAAATGGCCTGGTTAATAATCACGTGAACATTGCAGCTGATACATTTGCTTTGCTTGTGCTGCTCGCTGTTGAACCAAAATAAATAACAAGTACTGCAAGTGTAAATAAACTGGTAAGGGGGCAATTACTGCATCCTGCTCAGTAGTGGAAAATCTCTTGCTAGTCTTGAGCAGAGGAGCAACTCTGAAAGCTTTGTTAGGGAGGAGCAGTGTGTTTTGGGAGTGTGGGAAATGGAATTAAAAAAAGAGAACAGCCAAATGATGACCAGAAGGAAAGGGAAGAGGAAAAGAGAAACTCACTTAAAATTCAATTAAATCATTGAAGCTGGGTGGGTCCTTAACTTCATCTATTGGTGGAGAAGAAATAGATGTTGCAGGGCTCACTTCTTGATGCCAGGGTGTGAACATGGAACAGATTTTCTGTACTGACAGATGGAAGCGCTGATGACGAAGTATTCATTGAGAAGAAGCCATGATTAAGAAGTGCTGGGGAAGTATCCACATCTTGTAAAATTGTGTATCTGTTTAGTCCTGATGACCTGCTATTCTGATTTGTGCAGAAGCCAATTTTCAGTTTTATTTTAAAAGTCATCCCTTTAAAGCTTCACCACAAGCCTTCCATCTCTACTGAATAGTTAAAAGAATCCAGAGATTTCTCCAGCCACTCAGACCATGCTTTTATGCCTTCGGAGAAGACAGGAAATACATAAAGTTATTTATGTGCAGATTGCAAGAGATCTGTTGCTTGGAGACGTGTCCAAATACGTATTCAACTAGATTTCCAGAGTAGCCATAACCTTCCCTTCTGCTGGTAAAAGAGGAGGAAGGAAGGAGCTAAGAAATACACAGAGGCAGTAGCACTAGTGTAACTGGAGAGTGATGGTTCATTCAGCCAGGTTCTCTGATTTCCAGTACACTGGAAAACTGGGAGAATAACCTGCATTGGTTCAGTGGTGGCATGCTGGAGGCAACCCTGACAGGTGGAGGCATGTTCCTAGCAGCTCTGCCCAGCTCTTTTCCTCAGTTCCAGCCTCCATCACTCTGAAGAGTATCTTGAAGACATGAGCTAAGCATGGCAAATGCATTCACATCTTCCTGATCTTGTATTCAGTGCTCCTTCACTTGTTAGCTGTCCCAAAAGAAACCAGAAATACTCACTACCACCTTGAAAACCTCTTCATGGACAGCTTGTTGTCATGTGGCACTGACTCAGCTGTCCATCAGGTCTAATGTTTCCACTGGTTATTACAGAATACAGCTGCTTGTTTGGTTGGTTGGGGTTTTTTTTTGGGAGGGGATGATGGGTTTTTTGGTTGTTTTGTTTTTTTTCCCAGAGAATTTTCCAACTTCACATTTAAAGCATCTCTCTCCTCTATCTGGCTTCTGAGAATGTGTCTTCTGAAATTTTGTGTTACTGGCATGTATACATTTTTCATAGTTTTCCATCCACAGCCCAGTAGATGTGCTAGAGCAGTGCAAGCTCCAGTTTGGAGTGAGAGTAGATTATATAGAGGAAAGAAAATATCTCCAGCTTAAGGTTATTTTAAAGATGGGACCTGCCCCACTGTCTGTGACTGGTCAGTTGAAACAACAGGTAGAAGGGACTGAGGTAAGGAAAAGCGGAGATAAGTTGATTTGGAATAGAAATCCAGGAGTAAAACTCCTAAAGAATTGAGCTTGATTTTCCTGCTACTGTCACGTGTGAGGAAAGGTAGCAACAGGCAGAGCCAGGAGCAGTCAGGCCAGGCTCGGCAGCAGGGTTTTGACACTGTCAGTGCTGCCTTGCTGTACCAAGGAATACATTGCCCAAGGTAACCATCTGCTTGTTGACACCTACTCTGGGCCCTCTACAAGCGAGGAGAATTAGAAAATGAAAATCTGATTTTGGTTGAAAGCAACAAATTGCTTACGACATGAAGCACAATGTGCCCAGTAGCAACAGAGCCTAATTGCTATTTTGTTCTTTTAAAACAGGGTGTCCAAGAGGTACTTATGGTTCAGACTGCCAAAACCCCTGTAAATGCATGAACGGAGGCCTCTGCGACCCTGTAACAGGAACTTGTGATTGTGCACCTGGTTTCATTGGAGCTGACTGTAGCAAAAGTAAGCCAACATTCATGTTCTGCTTCTTTCAAAAAACAGCAGAGAGAATAATCTGCATAAGAGCTTGTCAGTAGAAAAACAGACAGATCTCAGCTACCTCCTCCTTGAATTGTAAATCAGGATTCCAGCTCTGTAAAAAATCTCTTGCAAAATATTTTCCCTCTCTTCTACGTGTGTAGAAGCAAGGACACTTATCCCAGGATTACAACCTACTTGCCCAAATTTATTTCTAGAGCCAGCTCAGCGTGAATTGCTCAAGTTCCTTCTTCCTGTCCAAAATATCTAGGTTGAGAAATTGTCTCAATATTTTGCTTCACACTATGGTGCCATTAGTTTCAATAAATGGGAAAGAGATCAAGTTTTGTCATGGCAAACCCAGTAAAGACTCCATGGCAACCCTTCTCTTACGTCTCTGTTTCAGAGCTAAGTTGTGTGGCTGAATTCCTGTGCTATTTCCAAAGCTATAATCTCTATGAAGTTCTCTTCAGCTTATTCACAGGAAGGCAACACTTAATGTTTCATAGCCTGTATCTTTGCTCTTCAGCATAGAGCAGCGTAAATATTAAGAAAGGAAAGATGTCTTTACCTGGAAGGATGAGCAGCTGATATTTCGGTTGCACATTCACCTTTTTGTCTTTTGATGGATTTTGGTTTTATAATTGTTTCTTTCAAGCACATTAACTGGAATAAAAATGAGGCCAACTCTACCTATAAGATCTTGCCTATGTTAAAAAATGAAAACTGGCATTTGATACTCAGTATGTTTAACAAAAGGCTGTGTTTCCGTCAGCTTGTCCTGCAAATCGATATGGGAAGGACTGCACCCTGTTCTGTGCATGTGGTAAAGGTCAGTGTGACCCACGGACTGGCAAGTGTACCTGTCCTCCTGGCCAGATGGGACCCAGCTGTCAGCAAGGTAACAAAGCAGGACCCAAGGTCATCTTGTCAGTTGGGCACATACTTAAATCAACCAGCAAATAAAACTCAGTGCCAAACATTGTTTATGGCAATGTTTCCCAATGCCTTTGCTTGATAACATTGCAGTTTGCTGTACTTGGCCCCTGTTCCTCTCCGCTCCATCACCCTGCCTTTATCTCCTACCCCTGCCTCCTGCCCACATCTCACTGCTCCACCACACCTGGTATCCCTGCAGATTTCTCTACAAAACTGAACTGACTGTGGTCCAAATAGCATAAAGATGGAGAAAAAAGGTAGTTTATACCACACAACAGTAGCAATGTGGTTGAATAGGATTAAATTTAGAAGCTAAGTACTTGCACTGAAAAAATGAAGGCTGAGAAGGAGTTTAGAAATGGGACTTGCAGAGCAAGAGGAACAAATGTGGAGTGAAAGCAAGTGACAAGATACAGTGTGACAGAGTGCTTGGATGAAACTGGTATTAAGAATTATAGAATAATAGAATGGTTTGGCTTTAAAGGGCCCTTTAAAAGTCATCTAATCCACAACCCCCCCGCAATAAGCAGAGACATCTTCAACCAGATCAGGTTGCTCAGAGCCCTGTCCAGCCTGACCTTGAATGTTTCCAGGGATGGGGCTTCTACCACCTCTCTGGGCAACCTGTTGCAGCGTTTCGTAAACATAGAGTAGAATCTCCTGAAGCCCTCAGGAGACATCAGACACTTAGCAGATTCTATATGCAGCATGTGTTTGTATTTATTCCCTGTCACCTTTGTACTTTTTTGGGTTGCTAATTTTTTTTTTCCCAAACTTTGTTAATTCTCTGTAGTGTGTCCCCAGGGACAATATGGCCCCAACTGCCACCTCACGTGTACCTGTCAGAACGGTGGTATCTGTAACCACGTGGATGGCAACTGCACTTGTGGGCTCGGCTGGACAGGAAAGTCGTGTGAGAAAGGTAATTTTCTGCTTTGATGATAATGAATGTGTACCAAGCAGGGGTTTGCAGTGTCTACAGACCCACAAAAGGGGACAGTTCTTGCTTACACAGACCCCTTTCCAGCTACATTCATCTCTGTAGCTTCTGTAATGCATAACTGTCCCTAGTTAGGGCTTTAAGTCTTTTTTTCAAGAACAGTTTCCTCATGAGTCCTACTTTGTAACTCTTATAAATTCCTTTGAACAGACTCTTCTGCTGTCCAGCTATGGTGTTCTTTTGTTCATGGGAACATTGCTTTATATGTTCTTTCATGTGCCCCTCCGAGGTCAGCAGAAGCCCACCTCTCCCTCTGCTCATATTATCTCTTGTTATTCTCTTTCCTTTGACGCTGGACTGCAGTTGAACTTCCCTGTTAGTACAGCTCTGACAACATCTGTCGAAAGCAATAGAGATTGTCTTGGTATCTCGCCCTTGACAGCTCTCCCTTACAAAATACAAAGCATACTTAAACAGAACGAGCTCAGTTTTCACTTCAGAACCCCTCCTGCCAGTCCAGAGTAGAGTCTTTCCATGTCTTTCCGTTCTGTCCACCTCCAAAACATCATTTTTCAATTCTGTGTTGCCGTTTCTCACTCCAGATAAGATACATCTGTATAGTTATGGACCTAAATGTTCGGGAAACCATGAATTTACTGGTCTGAAATATAAAGAGTTAGTGCTGAGTAGCCTAGTTCTGAGTTCACATTCAAGACAAATGTCACCGTTGCATCGTAACTGCCATGGTGCAATCTTCCCCAACACACTTCCAGACCCTGATTTACAGCCTTCTTGTCCCTGACATTTGTAGAATATCCACCTTGTTGTTGTCTTTGAAATCTGTGTAACCACCCATAGGCTGGATTTGGGTTGCAGAGCCTCAGTAGGGTCATGCAGGTATCACCACATGGAATAGCAAATCTTGGGTGTATCTTATAGATGTGCTTAGATGAAACATCTCTGACATCAAGAGCAGGGGGCAATCATGCACACATCATGTAAGAGGTTGTGTGTTAAAGCACTGGAAAGAGCTTCACTGTTTATGTTTTGGTAAAGATAGCCAAGTTATTGGAAAAGCAGTGTGCTTTTTGAGTGTGTTTTGACTAGAAATCAAAGACAGCTAATTAGGCATCCTTCTTCTATTGAGTAGATATGATCTTGAAAGATTTTGTCTGACATTTGCAGAATTATGAATCCGATTATTTGAACGTCCACTCTCATTTGTGTTGGTGTGCCCTGATCCAAATTATCACAGCAGTGGAAGTTAACTTATGCAGAAATGATGCATAGGTTAATTATATTGTCTCAGTCACTTTTGCATGACTTGGCTTTCGGTAATTTGAGATGTGTTTACTTCTGTAAAAGCAGATATCACATTATATATGGAAAATCTGTTGCTATGTGTGAAAAAGAGATCCTTCTGATTTTATTAGGAATTGGAATAGTGTGAACTCTGATGATAACACAGAGGAGGAAAAGCTTCATGTTTTCTTTCACACTTTCTAAGTGCATAAAAGAAAATATTGCTGTAGATAAAGAAAAAATAGCATATACCATTTATATCATTTACTATGTGGCTTTACAACATGTGGTGCAGTGCACTTTTGACTACATAAAGAGACAAATTAAAAAGACAGACTATAAAAGCTAAAAGGAAATTACTATTCAGACATCTACATGTTATAAAAGATTTTTCATCAAAATATTTAAGTGTGTCATAGTTGTGCAGAAAGCTGTGTCTTCAAAGCGAATAATCTCTGCAAGTTATTGTGTGGACATCGTATCTCAGATAGATAAGCTATGACACAGGGGTGTTTTTCTGAGTAGAGTCAGTGATGTTTTTTCAGTTTGTTTGCCTGTTTTTCTGTTCGTGTCCTGCCAGCAGAATGTCTCCCAGGGAAGTACGGGTCTGGCTGTGGCTTGGACTGCTCGTGCCAGCACAATGGCACCTGTGACAGGTTCACAGGCTGCTGCCAATGCCCTGAGGGTTACTACGGCCGCTCCTGTGAGCACAGTAAGTAGAGGTACCCTGCGCAGCCTGGGTGGCCAAGTTTTCCAGCAGTAATGGGATGTGGGGATTCAGAAAGGTCACATAAACACCTCACCAGTTCATGTAAAATTTCTGGGATGTTCCAGATCACCTGGCTCCTTCCAGATCTGAGTAGCTTGCGTATTTTTGATTCTGGGGTGGTACAAGTTTAAGAGTACATGGCATTATTAAAATTAATAGTAAATACCACTTTTATTGGCTCCCAGGGAACGTAGCTGAGAATACAGAGGATTTAAAAGAGATGTGTATTTTTCTTCATAAACCTTCCTCATTTGATACTTTATTTTTCAGGGTGTCCCCTTGGATTTTATGGGCTAAGCTGTCTTCATGCATGTGCCTGCAAAAATGGAGCAAGCTGTGATGCAGTGACTGGACAATGCATTTGTCCTTTGGGTTATCAAGGTGTTCAATGTGAAAAAGGTAGTTTTACCCCTCTGTTGTAAAAGAAAAAAAGAATGAACAAATGAAACCAAAATAAAAGTCAAAAATCCCCAGGTCATTGGTCAAATATTTGTTTCTTGAGAGCAACTTCTTCCATGTTTTGAGCTTTATGGGTGTCCCGAAACACTGGATTTGGAGTTGTTTACCTGTTATATAGCTGGGTGTTCTCATTTCCTTATAAATTAACTAATCTGGTTCTGATTAATACAGTGAAAGTCCTGATCTCCAGGATGTCTTGCAGCAATGAGTTCCACATGTCACTTATTAAAAATAACTCACTTTACTGATTCTAAAACTCTGAATAAGATTATTAAATAGGTGTATGTTAGACCCGTTGAGTGTTATGGAAAGATCTTCTAGAGCCTTCTAATTAAAAATGAAAATAAGTGCCAGTGACATTTCTGGGACAGATTTACAGATACCTTTGATAGGTTAGATTAGACAAACCTGACATAAGGAGAGTTCACATAAATATTACGCCTATTCCAGTATGTTTGATTCTTCATTAAACTTGGCATTTACACTGGCTTCAGTGGAGAGTTTATGAGCTTTCCTCATCCTGGAAAAACTCCTCTGATTTAATGTACATCTTGCCTTTTGAATGTGCACCTAAAAAAGTGGTCTTGCCTTCAGGCTGCGACAGGGGCTGGTTTGGAGAGAGGTGCCAGCGTCAGTGCGACTGTGGAGATGCTCCTTGTGATCCAGAGACTGGGAAGTGCCTTTGCCCACCTGGGAGGACTGGAGACAAATGTGACATTGGTATGGGTAACATTTTCTAAGGGCTGGACTATGTACAGTTAAACCAATATGACCTGTTGGTCCAAAAGTAACTGTGAAAGGATGTTTGCTGGTATTCAGGAACACATTGTTTGTAGAAAATTGCTCTTATGGCTTATCAACAGCTTTATCAACAAGCTGCACTTCTTAGTTTAATCAATATTTAAATTGATACACAGATAGGAAAACTGTTCATGGGTCAGCTGTAAAATGTCATTTGCCTTGACTTTTGGAGAGTGTGCGCTAGTCAAGAATATGCCAAAAAGCCCACAGTTTTGCACATGTAGTTGGGACAACTCCGGAGGGTACAAATGGGGATGAATGGATCCCATTGCCCATATGCTTTGTAATTTGGATGTTTGTGACCCTTTTCAGACCAATGCAAAAGTATGTCCAGCTCTAGTTTTGCTTCCCTGGAAAGCAGGGAGGAATCTCTGTGGATGAGCATAGTGGAGCTGCTGCAGCTGTGCCTGGCTCTGGGGTTCAGTAGTAGTCTCAGAACATTTAATTCAAATAAAATTTCTTAATTTGTAACATAGGTATTTAGACTGTGTGTTTAGGAAATGGTGGGCCTGTGGTGGCAGAATTGTTTAGTAATGAAAATTTAAGAATAGGTGAGAATATTTTCCTGTAGGAAAAACCGATTGCACAGCTGTATCCTGATGAGATGGTTTGCAGGACTGGGATGTGTCAATGGTAGGCAAGGTTCAAGAGCCAGAGCCTGATCACAGTCACAATGGAGTGAATTTAGAGTGATCGCTGGATTCAAAGGAACTGCAGTGGTTTGTATAACAAGAGATTTGTGATCTTAACAGTGTGTCAAATGAGATAAAAGGAGTGAACATCTATGTGCCACTATTGGAGGCTCACACCATTAACCATCATCCTTCTGAGTCCCAGAATTGCATTTGGGAAGTATCGTTTCTCCTTTTATTCTGGGCTAGGGCAGGAAACAGCTTTAAACAGCCTGTTATTAATTCAAAGTAATTGCTGGGAGCTTAAGTGCTGATGCAACCTGCAAAAGCAAAATGGACAAAGATTTGCTTCCCTCTCCACACTGTCCTGTGGTCAGAAATGAAAGCCACCCGGTGTGCAGGCGCTGGTTCCATGCAGACCATCAGCCACTCCTGCAGCCAGCACAGCGCTGGGCATCCAGGGACCTTTCCAGCAACATCTTAGGAAGAAGTGGAACGCAAGGGGGAAGCTCAGTATCAAAAATGTGAACTGAGGTTTTGCTGCTTTCAAACTCTAGGAGTAATTTTTATTTTTCTTAAGTCAGCTAGGGCAGCCCCCATCTATGAAAAGCTGTTATGGGGTAGGTTTTATTTGCATTTTTATTTTCAATTAGGCTCGGTTCATCTGTGATATAACTGTGAGCAGCTGTGACTGTGCAGTGGCCATAAAGATAAAAGGCCTGATTTTAATTTGAACTCTGGTAAAGCACCCATTAAACAGGAAAAATGTTAATTAAAAAAAAAAGAGAAAGAATATAACCGACTTTTATGGGCGCTCTTTTTCTGTAGTAAATTAACATTGCAGACTTTCAAACAGATGTCTTAAATACACATTGTTATTAACATGAAAATGTGGTATTACATAAATTAAAATCAGGTCCAGAGGTGTTCGAGGAGACCTTTTCTCATAACATTTCCTAATTGAAAAGGCCAAGCTCTGGGCGTATGGGGAAAGTTCTCCCATGTGTTGGGGCTGCAGCTGATGCAGGGCGCAGCAGCACTTTTATTTACCTAATGGTGACTGTGTGAGAAAGCAAGTGCCTTGGTTATTCACAGTATTTTTTAGTGAATTGAGGGAGAAAGGGCTGTTGTTTACAGTGTATTTAGCACCCTGTGTTGTGACCTGCTGCTGACTTTTCCTTCATTCCTGTATTCTGAATGCATAGAAAAAAATTGCAATGGGAATGTATCAGCGTAGGTATGAAGTGTATTTGTATTTGGGAGTGAGGTGTTTTGTGAGTTTAATTTGCCAGGAGACAGAACTGTGCAACTGGAATAAGATATGACAGTATATATAAAATGGAATCATTTTCATTTTCACATTCTCTGAGTGAAGGCTCTTTGCTGTCCCACACTGACAGCCGAGCTGTGCAGTGGAGAGCTGTAGGAGACAGTGTGGATCCAGGACACTGACAGTAACTTTTGTGAGCAAATCCCAAGATCTTTTCCGTTAGGCTGTCAACCCCTGGATTTATATCAGTAATGATTTCCATTCTGGGAAATTCTTCAGGACAGCTGGGCTGCAGTTTGGGCAGACCATGTGGTAGGCGAAACTTGAAGACTGCAAGGCTTTCCAAAATGTCATGTTTTAATGCTGACAGATGTAGGTGTCTAAGCAGCTTCCTGATACCAGAGAACAGAGAGACTACTAAGACACATTCACCCTTTTCCTAACACTTCTGTTCTTCCAGAATGCAAGTCAGACCATTACGGCCCCGACTGCTCCCTGCGATGCCAATGTGCCAGCAGATCACAGTGCAATCCGTACAATGGGAACTGCATGTGTCCAGCCACGTGGATGGGGCCAACGTGCAAAGAAGGTAACAGAAGCTGGAGATACACAGACTTTCTCAGCAGAAGAAATCATGCATTGACCGTGGTGGTGGTCAGTGGACCATTTTTACAGGAGTACCAACCCTGTAAAAACATGGGTCCTGGGTGCTAGAAACATGATGCCCAGCAGCAGCCACCACAGTTTCTGTGTCAGGCTGTGGGAGACATAAGTCATCCTGCACTTCCGTCTCTGGTGAAAAACTCGGAGCCTGTTATAGCAGCAGCTTTTCTTGTAAAGCTTGTGGTTGTGTTTGCTGCCCCCCTAAGGGTCCAGCAGCCTGGTGGTGCAAATGCCAGGGGATGCTGCAAATGCCAGCAGTCATTCAAGGTGGCTGGGAGGTCTTGGCCAAGCTGAGCTGACTCGGTGCAATGGGGTCTGCAAACTGAAGATCTTCTGCAGCCTGCTCAGGGATTCCTGTGGCTGCCTTCAATACAGCTGTGCTGGTGAGCTGTACACTCTTTAAGTTTGCCAGTACGAAGTCTTGCCCTGAAACAGTTGATGTCCAAAGCCTCTGTAAGATGAATAAGGAGGTTTACTGGCTGTGCATGCCCTCACATTCACTTACTTGTGTGTCAGGTTTTGAGCAGCATGGTGAGATGTGAAAAGCCAGATGAGGAGATAAAATATTGGAAAACAGACTTGGAGTGATTTGAGAGAGTGCTAAAGAGCTCACTGCATTATCACAAAAGGATTTGGGATTTTTTTTTTTTTCCTATTTAGATAATTTCTCCTCTTACCAAGGAGAATTCTCCTCTTTCTGAGGAGAATTTCGTTGTGTGAAAGTTTCCTTCCGCTTGTGTCTAATCACAACCGGCTTGGTGATGAAATCATTCAATTCTGCATTTGGTTTTGGAAACGCTTTGGGAATCTTCAGTTTGAGAGATGTTTTATTGTTTTACTACTCTCTGCCTCTGTGAGGAGGGCAGTGTAACTCAGCCCTCTGTCTTCTTTTGAAGAGTACTATTTATTGAATTATTGAAGTGTAAATTGGATAATCTATGTAATATTTCAGTATTACATTATATAGACCTGAAACAATGTTTCTGCTTAATTCTCTAGGTGGCCCTTCAAAGCTTCGTTTTTATGAAGAACGAACTCAAGAAAGAGAGAATATTTTTCCAAGAGCTCTACAACAGTAACATTTGGACTAATAAATGAACTGTTTTATATGCACAAATGGTATTTGAATTTGGATATGAAAACAGCTATTCAATTCAGTTTGAATTGTATTGAAGAATTCACACTTCTTATGGAAGACTACAGAGGCCATTTAGTAGCTGGATCCTTTTAAAAAGTTGAATCTGTTTCATGTATTTGTTCCTAACCTCTTATGCTTCCATTAATATGCTCTGGACATTCTTTCTGATATATAATTCATTGTTTGAAAACTTGGACATGTTAGTAAGAGCAGCTCGAAGGAGTATCAGGATAAGCAGTACATAACTTGCTAACTTGCAGTGAGCCACACCACGTATAAGTGACTTTCTAAACCTGCTTGTCGACCAGCCTGAAGTTTAATGAGCTTTTTACGGATTATGAAGCCAATATGGATCCACTGCAAAATCACAGTGCACAGAAACTAGTGGGATTCACCAAATTAACACTCTGAGTAACATTGTGTGTTATAGAGAAGCAAGAAATCTAATTTTGAACTTTCGACTGAAAAGAATCCACCACAGTCCATGATAAGTTGTTAATTAATTTAAGAATATGTACCGGGTTTCTGGTGTGTATTGACTGATTGACAGGTCTCCATCTGTATCTTCTTATGTCTGAGTCTGTCTTCCAAAGAGCATGGTGTCCTCTGCCAGGCTCTTCCGGCTTTCTGTGTTCTCCCATCTTGTCAGTTGAGTTTCTCAGTGGTTTGTCAAGTGAAACTGTGCAGCAGTTCTTATAAAACAGTACCTTCTAACATAGAGAAACGTTTGATCGTGGATAGAGAAAGCAGATAGTAAGCAAGAATAGATGTTTAAAGGTAATCTCTGTGTTCTTTATATAAAGGATTATAATGTGCTTTTACTGCACAATAGTTTAAGCTTTAAAAAGTCCCAATACCATGCAACAGCTGCTGTTGGTCACTTAAGAGAACGAAGACATTTTGGTGCTATTATGTCTATTCAGGTTGTTCTTTAATGTAGGACTAAGTCATTATAAAGAAATAATGCTCTCTATTTTAAAATTCTGAGTTAACCAAACTGAAAGGTTTAAGTACCTCTTTGTACCTCTCTGTTGTTTGAGGGTTACAAAACCTGTGTAGTAACCTCTTGAGTATATCAGAAGTGCACTTATTAAAGGGTGTCAGGACCATGAGCACATTAGACGTGGTAGTACATGCTGTTCCAGGTCTTGTGTTCACACTGCCATTCACACACCATAACAAGTAGCAACTCTGCAAGTGAAGATTTTTGTCTTGGAAGAGACAAAGTGACAATAATTGTTAGTAACTTGTGATTTTTAAAGATGATGTTTGTTGTTGCAGTTGGATAATAAGTAGGTGAAGTAACATTCGATCCCATGGTTCACCTCATGTCTTAAATACATCATCAGGCATTAACTGTCCAGTATGAAGCACACAATGCTTGCTCACCTGGGAGCTTAATCCAAACTGTGATCTATTGGAAGCAATACAGGTTTGGTATGTATTCTTAAAGCTTCATGGAAGTATTATTGTTGTTATTCATCGCTTCATAGGTATTGAAACTCATCCTAAACACAGTAAAGATACCTGTGAATGTGTAAAAATTAATTAACCAACTGTGCCTTCAGCCAGGAAACCACAGGGGCTCATTTTGATCCCTTGTCATTTCTTCTTTAGAGCTTTATGAATGTCCTGGAAAGTTTACTTTGTGTAAATGTAACAAAATTGTTGTCCCAAAACTAGCCAGAAGTGCGTGACTATCAGCAAGGCTTTACTGTCAGCTGCAACATTTTAAATGTTCTTTTGGAGACGTGATGGCCTGGGTCTGATCCTATAATTATGTGAATTTGGGGCAATTTAACTGAACTGGAACTGATAAGGTATATCTCATGTGAGATAATTAAATATAATCTTAGCAACTGCTGGAAAAGGATGACCCAAGTTAAGCAATTGATGTATTTGATCTTAGCTGTGTATTTACTGCAGAGACAAAATACAAAAGTAATACAATTATCACATTATAATCAAGGGTTTTTTTGTAGAATCGTAAAGTTGTAACAGAACTCTGAAGGTCCAGGCTTCTCTTCAAAGTCTGGTCAACATTAAATGAGGTTGCTCAGAAATACATACTGTTGAGTTCTGAAGATCTCCAAGGATGGAGATCCCACCACCTCTTTGAGCCCATGTCCCAGTGAAAATTTCATGCTCACAATTGTTTTTCCTAGTTTCTAATCAGAATTTCCTGAGTTTCAAGTCTGGTCTACCACTTCTCATCCTTTCAGTGTTCATCTCTGTGAAGTGTGTGGCTTAATCTCATCTACAGCCCCCGTGGGGTAGTTGAAAACAGCAGTAATACCTCCCTGTGGTCTTCTCTTCTGAAGACTGAGCAAACCCTGATCCCTCAGATCCATCTGTACAGGTCCCGATTACCTCAGAGACCCTCCACTGGCCCCTTTCCAGTAAGCTGGACATTTCATTTTAGGGAAGGGTGTCCCATGTCTGGTATAATTATTCGGCAGCCAGTGCATAAATCTCAAGAACTTACATTTTGCTGTTTGACAACAGTTTATAAAATGTACTCTTTTTTTCTTGTCTGCATATACTGATATGTAATTAGAGCAGCTGTTCAAACGGGAAACCTTCTTAAGCCATATTATTTACACCTGTGAGTACTTGTTTACATTTTCCACAGTACCTTGATAATAGAATTGTAAATATGTAGTATAAAGGAAGTAAAAGATTTTTGTATTAAATATTTTGAAAGAATGTCAGAATTTTAGGTGCATGATGAAACACATATTTTAAGTGACTGATATTGTGCCAATGAATTAGAGGCCCAAGCGGATCTGCCTGGGAAGTATTTCAGCAAACTTTTTTAAATTGGAAAATGCCAATTCATGCAAAACCATTCATATACAATATTCCTTTTTATTCATTCTTCCTCCAAAATACTTCTTAGCTTCTTTATGTTAATGCTTGGAGAAAGAATTCCACTTCAATGCCATCAAACAAATCATTCTTACTTGGAGCTCAATATGACTTTTTGTTCCGAAACTGAAGTAAAATCATATAAAAGTAAAAATCAAAATTAAATATTTCAAAAATATTAAAAGATTAATTTTGATTGGGGTAGTTTTGAATGTCTTGTCTTGGCTCTCTTGTTTGTGTTTCTTTCACAAGGCAGGCAAAATGTTTACAGGATGCTGTTTTCTAGAAGAAGAGCCAAATCTTTATGTCATTAGCTGTTAATTAAGGAAGTTTACTTGCTTGTGATGTCATTAATACTTTTGATTCTGCTTCTTACTGCAAATTAACAAATTTACTTAATTCTTTGCCTACAAAATAGTCTATATTAGACAGCATGGACTTTTTAAATGGAAAAACTTCTAAATCTGCTTTTCCATAGATTAATTTTCTGGCAAGTGAGTTTATTTACTACAAAAATAATATCACTCTGCTTATTTGCTTCATCAGATTCCAGTGAAAAAACTGTCAGGCTGATACTGTCCTGAACATAGCACTGGAGCTTATTGAAACTGAAAGTGAAAATTGTCAGTGAAAATGTTTTTTTATATTTAAATTTATGTCCATCTTCCACTCGGTGAATGCCTTTCTTGGGTCTTCATTTCCCAGGAGGCTAAAGTTAATTATGCTTTTCTGAAAAGAGCACTCTGTGTGTTCCACTGTAACACACTTGCATGTACAGATAACTCCTTTCAGAAGGACATTTCAATTATTTTGGCCGTGCAGTTTCTGTGCTAAATCCCGCTCTTTTACCTTGTTGTGAATTCCAGATAACTTCACTTTGAGAAGAGTGGAAATGAGTTGAGTGTAACTCAGTGGGTCCAGCCGAATCATACTAAATGTGAATTCATGAATCCAGAACAACGTGTTTTAAGTTAGACTTCAGTATTTATAACACTATCCTCACAGGAAAACAATCAGAACTCTAAAAATTCCCCGCTTCCCTTGCCAAAAATTATTATTCCACTTTTATCCTTTTTATGTTGAAGAACCATAGCTATTAAAGTTTGCCCAGGTTTCTTGCCAATCATATTATTTTGATTGGCTACAGATTTCTGTTTGTGTAAGTAATAACCATCAGAGTATCAGGAGTTGCCAATGGGACAAACATGGAAATTATACCTTTAGCCAAAGACACATTTTGGAGCCATCGTGCCTTCATAATATTGATCTAACAGTGACAAATCACAATGTGTCTGTTAGAGTTTAGCCTCTTACCAGAGCAAAGAAAAGCTTAGGAAGAGTCTTTGAGAGAACTGGTGGACCCAGAAACCTCCATCCTTGCATCCCTGTGTTATTTAAAAAAAGTATTTAGACCAGAGACCTTCTGAGTCCACAGTCCTTGAAGTACTTTTTCTGCATGTTGTCCTGTGGCTGCAGGGTCAAGGCTTTAAATTCTAATACTGTGTAAGGCAATTTCCAGCTATAAACAATGACTTGCAGACTTGTAGAACATAAATTGTTTATTCTGGGGTTTTTTTATTGCTTTTAATAAGCACTTGCATAGCAATATTATTTCTTTGTAATTTGTAACTGCCCTTCAAAGAATATGTGGGATGTATCTCAAAACTGTACTGTACTTTCTGTTGTACACGTATCATAGTGAAAGGATGCTAATTTTTTATATAAACACCATTAAAACTTGTCCTTGTTTTCTCCTCATTGATAGTCTTAAAGCAGTAGGCTTACATTGTGGATGAAACTTTATTCTATTAAACTAATTCACTTTCAGAGCAAACACACTGAAATCACACCTGCTTATAGTAGTTTGTATAGGATAAATAATAGCCTATACATAAATGGGTTTATATATGATCCCTGACCAGAGCAACTTGTCCAATGGCTGAGCCTGATAAATAGAGGTTTCTGGCACTCAGACTCCAGAGTATTAGAAGTATTCAAAACACAGCATAAATCTTACTGGAAGAGGATGGTTATGAAGTGTAACATTTCTGGAAGACTTGAGCATGAAGCTCTTTGAAGGCATTTGAAACCACACACCTGCAGGCTTCCATCAACCTTCTTGGACACTTCCCAGAGCTTAATACTCGCCAAACAAATAGCCCGGTTCACCTTAGGGGTATTGTCTTCTCACATTGGCAGGAGCTAAAGGAACATATGTGCCTGTTTAATGCCAAATAATGGAATAATTGTGTGCTGGTTAATTGGAAGTAGCATGCTAAATTGAATTCAAAAGAAGGGGGGGGACAGTATATCAAGCTGTCAGAGAAAAAGTGAACAGATATGGCTAACTAGCTTCTGGGACAGCAGCTCTACAGGCTTGGACTTATTTTTAAATTTTAGAGCAAACACTTCTAAATTGAGCTGTGTAGTACTGCAGGACTTTGTCATGTGTGATTTATTTCATTGTTCATATAAGTTTTCAACATGGAGTAGAATAATTAAGTTTGTTAAATAGTTAATTAATTTGGTTTGTCAATTTAACATGCATTATAAAGATAGCTCTACAATCACTGCAACTTACTCTATTTACTAGAAGCAGTATTTAAACTATTCAAAAAGATTGTAGAAGTTATTGCACTAATGTTTCAATCCCAATGATTGCCATGAAGAGCTGATCAAGTAGACATAGTGAATTGATATTCTCAACCTGTGCAGAGTTAGCATTGATCTGCCTCAAACCTTAAAAAAATGTCATCTCTTTGCAGTACTTGAAAAGTTCACATATGGCTGCAATAGATACACGGCACTGGAATAAGGGTGGTCTTGTGATCGTGACCCGGGAATCATTGCTCCATGGTATGGCCCCCTCACCATCTTCAGACACTGTTAAACCAGTCTGTAGCCAGCACTGCGTATCTCTTATTTTAATCAGCACTGGAAGTTCCCAGGGTGCTAATAGAGTATTCTGTATGCACAGTTAAAAAAAAACTGTCCAAAGCCCATGTATTATTTAAAAATTACTTAAAAATCTGTATGATAAGGCACTGCTTTGTTGATTTCTTCAAACATGGTAGTTTTTAAAAAAATACAACTCATTTGGGTTGTTTTATGTATGAATAAAGATGTCAGCAACTACTCATCTAACTGTCCATGCCATTTGGCAGCATCTAGCTTCCTTTTCAGTAATAGCCCAATAAATCTTTATCTTTTAGTAAGCTGATGACAGCAAAACATCTTGAGAAACTGCATGTGGTGCAGATATTATAGTTAATATTTAAAATGCTTCATGCCATCATCTACTGGGTGTTTTTTCAAGTCCAGATGTAACATCTTGGCTTAAGATGCATACTCATGTCTCCCTCTAGTGACTCCAAGGACCTAATGGTAATTAAGCTAATTAATTATTTTATGGTCTGTGATTTCTTGGTGTAAGTGATCGAAGAGTTGGACTTGTTGCTCCTCGTAGGTCAAATCTTAGCTATGTAACTAATATAGGAGTGTACAACTTAACTTGCATCAGTTGTGGGCCATAGCCCATCTGAGCACAAACGCAGCAAGGGGATGGTCCTGTCCCAAGACCACCATTTTTGTCCACAACAACTGAGATCCATCTCTGCTCACATGGCCTTAGTGTTTGCACAGACCTCTTACCAAATACAATGTAAAATTTGCAGCTTTTCAATTTGCAGAAGTTTCTGTACTTTGCACCAATGTTTTTTTCTACCTAGAAGTCCTCCTTACTTCATCCAGAAGCATGAAGGAAACCAATTATGAAACTTCAAGTGTTGTCTTGTCTCTGTCCTCTCCTTTGAAGATGACGTGGAGGTTTTCCATCATGGGAGCACCAGAGTTAACCAAGCGCACATTCCCTGGTAAAGTGAAGCCATATTTGGGGTGGAACTGTTCCGTGTTCCCACTGACTCTGTCTTGTTGTTCCAGTTCTCATTAACAAGAAGCTGGCCTGTCATTTCTTTGTTATTTTGTAAGTCTTAGCATGCTATAAATTACTTACAAAGTGACTTAATGAAAATTCTCTGGGTTTTGCAGCTGGAGCTTTTTTCAACCAGAAATCCATTTTTAAATGATTTATGTGTCCTATAAGATATGCAGTAGGATTCCTTCCTGTTTGTCATTAGCGAGGAGTAAGATAGGTGCAAGCAGAGGCTGTGAGGGTAATTCCTGCCTGTTGGTTTGCTTTTTTCCCTTTTCTTTTTGTCATTTATGTTGTGGTAGCCGTTGTGGATCTTGGTATTGCACTGCCAGGCACATGAGGAGGCTGCTTTTAATTATTTCTTTAACTTTAAGGGTATATATGAAGCACAGAATAGCAAGTCTAATAATATTACATTAAATACAGGCTGTATTGCTGGGTAATGTGGGATGGGAATGCTGCAGGAGCAACCTCACAATGAACCGCTCTGGCCAGGGCATTGCTCTGCTTGAACTTTTGTGGAGCCCTTCTCCACCCTCTCAAAAGCAAGAGGTTTGAACAGACACTTCGAAGGGCTGTTAGAACTGTTCACAGTCACATTTAGCGTGTTAAAATTTTTACAAGAACTAGTGAATTTGATCAAAAAATAGTTATTTTTGGCTGCCAATGTGGCAAAACCACTTAAAATACAAACTCAAGAATGTGTTGAAAGGAGAGAGTTTGCCAGCACAGCTATTGTTGTAGCGAAGTCTCCCCTCTGGTCCAACAGGAATCTTTTCTCCAAGATATGTTACTTAAGAAGTTAAGGTGGAAGTCAAGTGCTTGAAAACTCTTTATCTCTTTGAAAAGAGGGTTGTTAGCGGGTGTTTGGGTTTGGTTTCTCATTGCCAGCCCTTCTGCTGTTGGTTTTCCTTCCCTTGGGAAGCTTTGCAGATTAATTTGATAGTCCAGTGTCACTGTTTTGATAATGTGCTATCTATGGAGATGCATGACTTGGGGGCAGTGCATCCAGCACTTTGAATCCATTTTTAACTCTAAAAAATTAATTATACCATAATGATGAATTTGCAGTTAATTTTCTCTTAAAAAAAAGGTTTAGCTGGCTTTTTTTTTCTTCTTTTCTTTTTGCCTTTTAGGCATAAAAACCAGTGCATCTCCCAGGGGCACAGCCCCCTCCACTACCACACAGGGTCCTCTATAGACCAAGGGCTTCCTCCCCTGGGAAAAATTAAAAAAAATCTGTGTGGACTTGGGACAGAATGATTTCTCCTAAATGTCACAGAGATAAAAATCCATTTTAATACATATCTCAATGAGTGCTTGTGCAAGGAGAAAACAGCCCCTGAACACTTTCGACATTGCAAAAGGGACAAATGAGCGGCGCCTGTTATCTTGGGTACATAAATGGTGCTTCAGTGTCCTGCGCCACAGCCCTCACGTGATAAGCGTGTGCCAAGTCATGGGAGATGTGAAAAACATTGCAGCTGATAAATGAATGTTTTATGTTGAGTATGCATGAAGGAGGATGTTGAAAACTGGGTTTCTTCCTGACTCTGCTGCCAGGAATACAAAGCACCACACAGGAGACTTTGAAGGTCCCTCTGGGAAAAATGCCATTACCAGCTCAACTATGGTGTGTTGTCCAAGTTGCCCTGAAGGAATCTCTGCCAGAAACACCTGTTAACAATAAGGACTTGTTAATGTTTCACAATTATTTTCCCAAGTATGTTATTGCTACACCAGTCCCCAACACCAGAGATTTTGGCAAACTTTAAATACACAGGATACCTGTGGAAACCTCTGGTCTCTTTGCATCTGCAAAGACAAAGATAAAGCTGCATCTGCAGGTCTGGTGAGGGGGCATTCAGCAGAGAGGGATTAATGGGGTATGTTGGGCACACATTTGGGGTCCTTTGTGAACCAGCATTAGGGAAGAGAAGGTGGTCCATGAGTGAAAAATAATGCTCCTGTTCCTCCTTAGCATAGCATTAAAAGTCTTGTTTGTTGTTGAGTTTGCCCAGTCTTGTGATTTTTAGCTTTTAACCTTTCCTTTTTCAGTCCCCAATCTGACCTACTTTATTAGAGATGAAAACATCTCAAACTTTTGCTTTTCCTGTCATTCCCCTGACACAGGGCACTCTTGACAGCATGCAGCATCTCTCCCCTGCTGTGTACGCAATCAGGAGGAGTGTCACTCAGTCACGACTGCAACTTTTTCAAAGAAAATTAGCATAAGTAGCTTTTGTGGAAGAAAGTTAAGCAACAAACCATTTGTGGCACATCCTAACTTCTTGGTAAAGACACTGCAAAAGCGATTGCAGAAGAGCTGCACTGGTGGCCAGTCAGGAGGATTTCTTGTATTTGCCCCATCCCTCTGAAGATGCTGCTTTATTGTCAGCTTCAGTTCAGAGCAGACAGAAATTCATGATGTATCAGAGGTGTGAGGATCCTGCTTCGAGGCTTATTTAGAGCTCTTGGCAGGCATGGTAGACTTCCCCTTGTGAAAATCAAGGTTGACCAAGTTGTGTAGCTTTCCAGCTAATGAAAAATCATGACTGGCAGCTTCTCTGCATGATATCAAGACAACATTGAAGTTTATTTTGATAGTTTCCCCAGGTGAGGAAACAGCAACACTAGCACAACACTTTCAATATCTCGGCCTCATACTGCCAGATTTTGAAGACTGGGATATACCTTGGATGTCAAAAAGCAACACTGGATTTTGAGGTTGTACTGAGAGCCTGTCTTCATTCTTGGGCCTTGATAAACTATTTTAGTGGGTTTGTAAATTTAGATACCTACTTAATTCTCATCTGTTCAATACACTTTATGTGTAAGCTATTTGACAGCATATATTTCCAATTAGTGACAGATTGCTAAACGATGTGGGCCCCAAGGAATGTTTTGTGTTGATGGTGAAATGCTTCCTGATTCTCCTGTGTTGAATATCACATCCATTACTTGCAAAATATATTCACAGACTGTGATGACAGAGACTGATTCATTTTGGTTGGGTTTTCCAGAGGAATAGATTGAGTCAAACCTGCTGAGATACAACAGCGAGTGGGAGCTGGTGTCTCCTACACCCTGGTAAGAGCTCTAATCACTGAGTAACTTGATAATGTAAACAGTATCTATGGATATCTTCCCACAGGTTTATAAATATAGCTTTAACGTTTGTTTATTTTTAACTGGAACAAGCGTATTAGTAATTTGCCCAATTTTTCAGCCTTCAAAAATGTCTGAGTCACTCAGTAGATGGCACCCTTTCTATTCCTTTATTTTCCACCAAATGTCAAAAATAAGTTGGAGCTTGTGTGTCTGTGACACAAGTTCAGTAAAAATGTAAATGCATATTTGTCTCCTTAATTGAATATACTATATTGTGAAATCATTACTGTCAGGGCACACTTGGGTTCATACAAACGCTTAAGTAAAGAAAATACATAAACCTAGATTGACTTGGACAATTTGAATGTGATAGCGGACATCTGTGTTCAATAATGTTACTTTGGTAAGCGGTGTTTAATATTTCATGTCAAAGCAAGGAGAGTAATAGAAAGGGGTATTTTCTGAATTCGTAGATTGCTGAAATTTATGGCATGGGGTAATGTATAATCTGTCCTTTGTCAAGCTCGCCAGAAGGAGTCCTACTGCAGCTGAAGATGTAAAGTGCTCTAATATATACGTTTCTAGACCTCTCCCTGCTTGAGGAATTAATCTTGGAAGGTGCTGAGTGCCCTGAAGTGCCAGTGAAGTCAGTGGGATTTGAAGTTTCTCACAGCTCAGTGGACAGGGTTCCTAATTACCCTCCTCCGGTCCCCAGCCAGGAAAACCCTTAAGCGCTGCTTAACTTTTAGTATGTGAGGAGTTCTCTTTGAAACTGGCATTACTAATGTTGCTGAGATAGAGTCCAGAGGTCCAGCTCATGCCTCCATCATCTTATGAAATAAGAGCTGTTCCCTGACCTCGGGAATTTAAAACCTGGATGCAAAGAGGTGAAAAGGAGGGAGAAAGCTCCGCGCCAAGGGACAGATTTGCTACCAAGGGCTGAGCCCAGAGTGCCCCAAAATGGACCAGAGCCTTATCTGTTGGACTCTGAGTGGTGCAGGAGGAGACAAAGGGCACCCCTTTGCTCCAAGTGAAGTCTACGCACAAGTATGTTGCCAGCTCAAGGACTCTGTTTGCCTTCAGAAAGTTCAAAGAAAGAGAAACGTTTCTAAGTATCTTCCAAGTCTATTATTAATGAACAATTACATTGATGTTTTTGGATGGTTATACGCAGAGTAATTCATCTACAAACAAACCTTTCTTTTGTATTTTTCTCCCCAATCCCAATCTTCTGAATTTGATTTTTAGGTGAAATTCTGTAGTAGAAGTGGCCAAAAGAAACATGCTTTTCCGAGCCTCATGTTGAATGTCTGTCTGGATATTTTCATTTTAACTGCAGCTTGGGAAAAAAAAAAGTAAACACGGTGCTAGGATCATTTTTAAGCTGAAACTGTTCTTCACCCATGTTCAAATAGCATTATAAATGTTTGCTCAAAAGAGGCATATTTATTCATCTAGCCTCTGAGAGGGCACTGTGTGCACAGGTAGTAATAAAAATGTATTAAGGAGTGAGAGAGATTCCCCTGGTAAATGGCTTTTCTCTTGACCTCCTCTTAAGCATCTTAGCAGGGCTCTGCTGCTGCCTCTCTGAGGAAGTATGTTTGCACTGGGGAGGAAGAATTTTTAAAGTTGCAGAGTGTTACAAACAGTGAACAAATAAGTGTGAGTTGTTTTTTTTAATATATAAATATATAAAGCTGGAAAAAAAGTTTTACCAAAAACGTGTGGCATGTAAAGCAGTCACACGCAATGAATGTTGTCCCTAACATGCTATGCAATTTCTTATAAGGTAGATGGTCTATGCAGTTGTATTGCATAACATCATTTTTTTTCTCATCAATTTCTCAACAAATAATTTTTTGACGTGCCTATTGGCTACTTCTCTGTTTTGTATTCAGATGCTGATCAGATACCCAAAATCTGATCATGCAGTTTTCTGGCACATGCCATTATTTTCCCCTGATTACCAGCACAAGTGTTTGTGTGTGCAAAAATACTTCCCAGTAATTCTTCTGCATGAGACCATGGAACTGTTTTTCTGTTAATTTAGTTCATTCGAATGTCTGTGGAAAGGAAAAGCAAAACAGGAGTTATCATAGCAGAAAGAAATTAATCAGGCTATTTGTATAACTAAGACCAGGACTTCCCTGCTTTGCTCACCCAACTATCTCTCTTATCCAATTAAATGTCCACTTGGCAGTCGTCAAAATGAAAGACTCAATTCACCATAGAAGCTGGAGATGGAAAACACCTGCTCAGATCATCTTCTGTCCAGTGCAGAGCCATTTCCCTGCAGGACACAGGTCATCCCTAAATTCTGTAGCTGACATGCTGTATACAAGCTCAACTGGCAACATCCTGTCCAGCGCTGCACTTCATAAATCAGGGTTAGACCTAGTAAATCGGCAAGGAAGAGCAGTTACCAACAGCATATCTCTCTTCCCAATGGATTTCTTATGTTCCTAGGAATCAGTGGCATGTCAGAAATGATCTTCTTACTCAAACACTAAATAGTATCTTGATAATGCCGTAACTTGCCAAGCAAGAACATAAGCAAACAGTCAGGTCTTCACTGGGGACTTGAGCAATCGCCCTCCATGGCCAACATTCCTTCCAGCTGTTTACGCTTCCATCATGGGGTTGTTGCTGTTGTTATCGATAGCTGATGTTATTACTGCTATGCTACTATGCCATTTTATCATTTTTGGGTGGGAGGATGAGTTAAACGTTGAATCTGTGCATATTTGTCACAATGGGAGCCTCTGGATCTCCATGTTTCTGTGGAAACCTGGCCCTGATTTAGCTGAACTGGCTTTAAAATCTGGCCCCATCGTGGGTGCTGAGCAGTCAGAAAAAGAAAAAAAGCTGTTGCTGAGCTCTGCTTGGAAATTTACTCCCAGATGTATGGACATTTGTTTATTTCTACATTTAAGAGATCAAGAAGATGGCAGCAAAACATAAAATATCATGACAAAAATAATTTTGCAAATACTAATCTTCACCAATTGGCATAAAGTGATAAATATTCTTTCCGTGATTTTTTAGGTAAGCTTAAGTTATAAGAGGCCAAAAAGGAAAGATGATAAAAAAAAGCCTATCTCAGCCAAGATCATTAGTTTGGAATATGTGTAGCTCCAAAACAATACAAGTTGTGCAATTTCACCAGATATACCCATTTCTTAGCACATTCTGACTTGATCAAAACTCAACAGAAGTTGGTAACTCCAGTAGACTCTGGTGGACTTAACATATTGGGCTGTGGCAGCTGGTGCCCTCCTGGTTATGGTCCATTAGCCCATTGAACTCAATGCAGGTAAAGCTGGACAATGTAGGGTTATTTCTGCCTTACCTAGTGAAGCAGGGAGTATTTTAAGCAGAAGTCTCCTGGATACCCATCAGAAGTGGTGCACCCTCCTCTCTGTTAGCCACAGGTTGGAGGTAAGCTCTGATGAAGGGCTGCTGTATTGCTTTCTGAAAAAGACCACAGCACTATACTATTGTGTGTGCCTTCCTGGGCCTTGAGATGAAGTTTTTGAAAGTGCTTTTGAAAGTATTTTGAAAATACAGGTAACATAGTTCAAATATTCACCATGCTGGTGAATGTCTGTGCTGTAATGCCACACTGCAGTGATGCTGGGGAATTAGTCCAAGTTTACAGAACAAAGTTTAAATTATACTGTCCAAATTTTAACAAGATTATCACAGTGGACCTGGGAAAACTTCAGCCATATGGTTCTGTAAAGGAACGACTTTGAGGTATTGTTAATTAAATGGCTGCTGTGTTTTTATCTCCCATAAAAAAAAATTTACCTCCTATAAAAGCTTTTTAGCTTGACAACATATTAGGCAGAAATTCTGCCCAGTATCTGCCTGCTGTTAAGTGAATGCCTTATGTTGTTCTTGGGGCAGTGCAAGCAGACACAGCTTTGATGCCAGTGCCCCAACCCAACCTGGATCTGCCTGGAAGGGGCCTGGAACACCCTCATCGTCCCCCCATCGTCCCCAGACATTTGGTCACAAGTGAGGCAATGGCAGTAACCTCCTGGCTGATGAACACAGTGCAGCAAGATGGGAAGGGCATGAAAATGTTCAAGATTACCATGAGTGAGAAGCAACGCAACATCCGTATTGCCTCTCTTGTTCTTGGCATTGCAACAATGCATAGTTTTCTGTTGTCTCTGGAACCACTCAGGCCTGTAATGAATGGAGTACCAGTGATTGGAAACGTTCCTTTTAAGCGGATGTTTCCATTACTTTGTTTTCCTCGTAAAGCCTTGTAATGGTTTTTTCAAGTGTCAGCAGAAGGGCTGAAGCATCTCGTGATCTTGCAGATTGCGTGTCCATGTGGACCAGTCCAGACACTATGAGGAATTTTCAACACAATATTCACTTGTTCTCCAAACTCTCAATGTTTTGATTATTTCATTTTGCTTGTACTAAGAAGGGAAGAATTCCAAGATCTACATTTATAAAAGTGATCACAGACAGTAATTCCATTTGCAAACATGATACGTAAAGCTGATTTTCAGAAAAGATGAGGTCACCTTCTTCTCCATGACTCCAGGCAAAGTTATGAGAGTCTGATGTCTCTGAAGAACTGAAAAAAAGTTGTGTCCTCTCTTTAAAATATCAATGGAACGTTTACAGTTTGTTAGGACACTTGAGTTAAAATAAAATTTTAGGAAATCATTTGTCAAGACCAAAGCTCTGTGGAGGATCAGGTGAACTTAGACCATACCTTCCACTGTCTCTACTTTTTAGTCTGTGATTGACCCAAATCACAAGAATGCTTCTGCTTTAAATAGGCCAGTTGTCAGGATAGCTCACGTGTGCTAGAACTGGAATTACAACCCTCAGCTGAACGCATCTGAGAAGAGATTTGGTCTTGAAAATCCCACATGCAAAGACATAAATTACAGGATATTAGCAAGATAGAAAGCTGTCAGGCATCTATCATGTTCTGGTAGAGGGGAGAGGGTGGGAGGAGAGAGAAAGGGAGAGAAAAAGAACCCTTGGCTTCATCCCAGTGTAGAAACCTTTTCCCATCTCAATTTTGCTGAAAAAAGAGCCAAGACTAGCAGCCAATGCCTTAGTAACATAGGGACCCTGTTCAGGGAATTGTTTAATCCTATACTTAAGTGTACCTAGGGATATGATCTATGTTCAAACTTGCATGTTTTGCAGGATTAGGATGGATTTAGGTGGAAACTTGAAGATCTGGAGAAATAACTCTGCATGTCTGATCCTTCGGTCTTTACTCTAGCAGATTGCTTACTGGTCAATAAAAACTCAGGTAAGTACTGTAAACAGAGACCAGTTTACCACCTCCACCCCAGCCCTCAGCCATGATAACTGGTAGAGATCTGGGTACAGTATTTGTCTACGGATTTTTTGATTGTGTCTGTAAGATGTGATACAGATTAGATTACAGTATTTCAGTCTGTGAACACCTCATGTCAAGCCCAAACACAGTGGCCATGCTCACAAAGTGGCTCTGAAAAAGCCCCTGATGTCACAACTACTGTCAGTGGCAAACATGGATCCTTAGTGGGAGGGCACAAATGTCACCTCATGTTGAATCTGTTCCACTTCAGCAAAAATGTGGGGAACAAAGTAAATTAGGAAGGCCAGAAAAGGGACCGTGGGAGTTTGCTTATTGGTTAGGTTGGTAGCTTGGAAAAGAGCAATATAAAAGAGAGATATTCTAAAATTACATCCATATAGTAGAGAAGACCCATGTTCCTGTGCTTCCAGCCATGTTAGATGCATTTTCATGAGCTCACAGAAATGCAGGATTGGCTGGAGCCTTGGGAGATCACATAGTCAAGCTGCTGCACTGATGCTGAGACCATCCCTGACACGTGTTTCCCTGCACAGTTATTGAAAACCTTTTCTTAAGGGACTTGCTAACTTCATTCTTTTCATTAAGTGCTTCGTGATCTTTGCAGTTGGGAAGTTTGTCTAACATCCAAGCCACATCACCTCTACTGCAAACACAGGCAATTTCTTTCCACATGGGATACAGAGTTGTTCATTACCCACCCTTTATAACCACCCTCTGTGCATTGGGAGGTAACTATCACATCTCCCATGTGAAAATAAGCATGTTTTTAATCCTCCTCAGGCTTAAATATATGTATAAAGGTACTTTGGTCCCATTGTTCAGCTGAGTGCAGTTATTTCTGAGGCTGTAGGACTTCGATTTCTCCCCAACGATGCCCTCCCTGGAGCTGTGCTCCACTCTCAGACCCATGTCCCACCCACTGCTCAGCTCCTGCTGATCACCCTCATGGCTATGCAAATAGCTATGAGCTCCTCTCCTCAGGTCATTTTTCTAGGGTTTGTCAGACCGAGCCGAACAGGGACTCTCAAAGTCCTCCCCAAATCTTAAGTCCAACATCAAGAGGTGGAGGACCTGCAAATCCCAGTGGCCACCCGGGGTGACCCATTATCTGGCAGACCCAGTGCAGATATAATGGCATCATTGTTCATAAAAGAAATACTTTGGCATTCAGGCATGACTGTGCCCCACAGGATCATAGGAGTGATTTAATATTTTAAACTAAGAAACATGGCTTTTAACAGTTTCTGCGGGGTGCAAGGGCACTTACAAGATAGGACTGTATTAGTCACTACCACGGGCCACCTTCTGAATATCATAAACCTTAATTTACTTTTTTTATAATCTAAATGGACTTTTTAAGTATATCTAAGGGAATTGGAGTGAGGAGAAGCATTGCTTAATTCAGCCATTGCATCCTTAAAGCCAGATTGGAAACATGGAAACCATATGTGAGCTTTTAGCTAATAAAATAAAATGCCAAAATGTGGTGGCTGAAGCTATTGCACCCAAAATATAATTGCACATATGCTCATTTACTCACTTCTAATCAAAACATTAAAATAAAAAAAAAACTTTGATACTCAGACTAGGTGTAACTGTTGGACTAAGTTATTTAACAAAATTATTTTACATGGAAAGAATGTGCATAGGGTTTTCTAATGGCAATATGAAAAGCAAACTGTATAAATATAGCCACACACAGCACCAATTAATAATGTTTCACCTGAATACAAAAAAGCCCTTAAAATCCTTTAGCAGGCCAAATTTATATTCATTTTACTATAAAATAATCTCACTTTTAGATTTCTCTAGACTACATATAACGGTAAATAAGTTTTTTATGCTGAACATTGGTTTTCTAGTTGTAGATTCATTTTTTCATTCTTACAAGTCCTAAAGAGATATTTTGCCCTGCCAAAGACACCAGAACTGAAATCATCTCTTTACTTAAACACTTCATCCCTCATGTCCTGACTGTCTCTAAAACATTAGTTTTAGCTGGTTTTAGTCTCTTTTCAATCCAAGTCTTACTGTCTCAGAACTGATTGGAAGCTCACAAAGATGTTGAAAATGAGCTGCTTAAAATTCAGAGCAGACCCTGCTCCTCATTCAGAGGTTAAGGACCATACAGAGCTTTATCTCCTACTTTTCCCTGTGATATCGGTTGCATGAATTCAAGGAATCTCGGCTCAGCTTGGGCAGCTGAAAAGGGTTTTGCCATGCACAGTCCCTTGGGAGATGTTTGCTGAAAGCCACGCAGGGATGGATCAAAGAGCATTTATTGCATCAATCGTGAAGACTAGCGCAAGGCTGGACCACTGATGGGGCCACGAGGAATTCCCTTTTCCTGTGAATTAGCTGTCAAGAGCGGGAAGTGAGAGAGGCAGCATGGCTGTCTCTGAGCGATAGGCTACACTAAAACCTGTCTGAGCACAAAACTCAACCTGATGTGCAATGAGATGCCACTGCCCAGCTGGAAATAATGGGAGCAGACCTTTTCCTTTCAAGGCATTTACCTCCCTGGTACTGCCCCAGGGTGCCCTCGTCATGGGCAGCCCCTGCATCTGCTCCAAAGCACCAGTCCCAAAGCCAAAACAAAGTTCCTTGAAATTAGCCAAAGTGACTGAAAAATGTGTGACATGCATGAAGAGTTAGATTTTTCAAACGCCAGTGCTTTGTTTTTTTAGAAACATGAGAGTAAAAAATATAATGTGCCTTCTAAAAGGGTGAGAGAGGAAAATCAATTAATAGGGAAGCAACTGGATGGGAACATGGGTTAAGTGGCTGGCTTTGCCATAGGCTTCTTTCGCAACCATGGCCAACATCCATATTTCTTCCTCTCTCCAACCTTCGCATCTCTCCTGTCCCATAAGCCATCTGTAAAACAGCTCCCATCTGTAAAGTATTTCCATTGTTTGTCTCGAGAGCTTGATGGCTTTTGACTGTGTGCAGTGTGTTGCACAATGGCCTCTGGATGCTATTCTATAAACAGCAAATATAAATAGAAGACTTTTAGGAAGACTAATAAAAAAACTTTAGGGATAATCTGTTTAAAGTGAATTTGAAAGTGAAAAGCTGATGTGCAGATGCAGTGCTGGGTTATCTTTAAGGCTGGCTAGCCAAGAAATCAGTCCTTGTTTATTTTCTTATGTGGAAAGTTAGATAGGGAAAATGTTTTTATATTTTTTTTTCAAAAATTAAAAAAAATCAGATAGAACAGCCAAAGGAATGAGTGAAGTCAGATCAAAGATGATAAATTGAGTCTGATGAGATGAAGAGTTTACCTATTTCAAATACTCCACTGAAAAAGTCCAATTTTATAAAAAATTCCTTCTTTAACAAAAAAAAAAGTGAGGAAGGAAAAAAACCCCGAGAGGAATGAAAAGAAAACATGCCATAGCCAATAAGTTCTGAAAAACTGTGGAGACTGGCACTTTCAAATGCTTGGCAGGTTATTAAGCCAATTTTTATTTAGTCCACTATAACTGTTGTAGGGTCTGTGATTCCCAACTGTTTCACATCAGAGATTGAAAACAACTATAGCCCAGCCAAGACCACATTGGTGACTGCCAGCCCCTTTATGTGCCAAACATGAAAGCAACAAGTCCAGATGCTTTGATCCCAGCATTTTTGGATTTAGCCCAGAATGTTTTTAACTCATGTTAGGACAACATACATTATAACTGGAAATCAATCAATAGCACTGTGACCTTCAAACGCAGTAAATGTTTGGAGTTAGTTTCTGAGCATGTAATCTAAATTGGGGATTGGAAGTTGGAAGTGATCCTAACCTAACAGAAAAAAAAATGTATAGTTTTAAAATCTGGAGTTGCAAGGAAGCAACAAATGGAGCTTTAATTATCTTGGGAAAGAGTATCCGGCATTGGAGATGCATCTGATGTGGAGGCTGCAAAAGCCCAAGGAACAATGCAATGCCATCAAGCCATCCCTCCCAGCATAACAGGGAAAGGATAACAGAGATGATATGGGAGAAATATATATGGACCAGCCATTTCCCATTCTAGACTGGTGATCATAAGCTTGTTTCAGAGGTGAAATTATCCCCGGGTCAGTGTCACATTGCACAGATGCAAAAGCCTCCTACCAATTGCTGGTGTGAGCCTGCTGGCATCTGCATTCAGCAAAGCCACTTGCAGCCTTTGCTCCACACTGCGGGTCTGCACGGGGGGCAGCATGCAAGGTCGAGGAGATGCTCATGGAGAGCAAGCATGGAAAACACATCCATGCATCCCGGGAAGATTTATGGCCAGCATCTGCATCCTGGGAATTTCAAACGAGGTGCTGAGCCACCACCCCGTGCTGTGGTACTCCTTTGGCAAAGGTTGTAGGAAAAAAAAATAAAAGAAAAATAATACCCCTGAATTTATTGCAAATATAGCTTTAGCTACTTTTACAGACCAACACTGCAATCCCTCTAACCTCTGCACTGCTGCTGTGTCAGTGGAGTAACACCTGATGGGCACTGATTTAAATCAGATCAAGGTCTGACCTCTACAGGGGAGAAGTGACTTCAAAAGGTAATTAAAATAATTTGATCTCTTTTTTTTTTGTTTTGCAGTATGGTTTAATTGTATTGCCACTAAATACCAGTCTAGACAAGGTCTTGTTAAAAGCTTTAAAATCCCAGAGTTGTTTTACCTATTAGTGATTGTGAATAGTTGCTGGTATGCTGTGGGCTGAGCTCACACAAAAGCTCTCTTACAGGAATGCTCCTGAAGATATAAACTCCTACCACAAGGAATAAAAAACAAATAAACCCCCTCTTATCCAGCTACAAAAGCAAGTCCTTTTTAGCAAATATGAAATCCATACTGACACAAATTGTAAAGTGGCAAATTTCTTTCTCAATACAACACCAATCCTACTCCCAACATGGTCATCACCTGCAGCTGCAGGGACGCAGAGGCGGCAGTGATGCCAAGAAGGCAGTGGTGGCTCACAGCTACAGCTTGCCCAGTGAGGGTCTGCAGCAGAACCTGAAGACAAGGCTCAGCAGTTATGGTGCTTCATACTGCAAATAAACTACCTAGAGGTGATTTAATGCAGGGAAGGGAGGCAGCTTCCACATTTCTTATGGGGAGGGAGGGAGCATCAGGCCCACAGAAACCACTGGGAGAGGAGAGGAGATGCTGCCCTCAGCACGGAGTACCACTTGCTTGTGGGAAAACCTCTCACAGCAAACACAATGTGCAAGGACAGGGTCAGGGAGTGGAGAAGCCCCTGAAAAGTCCTGCTGGGGTGCAGGCAGCAGCAACATCAAGCATGGGCTGAGCCTGGCTGTGGGTATGTAAGCACCAAACCCCTGTGAGCCTGGGCTAGCTGGAGAGAGACTGCATTCCTTGCATTTATGCTGGTACTTCCAGAGCCTCCATCTCTCATGCCTCTGTTTCTTATGCCTCTACTCACTGCACACTGTATGCACAGGAGCAGCCAGTGCCATCTCTCCTTTTCCAGGGCACCATATGCTTAGGGGCCTTTTTTAAGAAGTGGGAAGATACACCAAAAGTTGCAAGGGACTCAAAACCCTTTGCTTGAGCCTCTGGTCCTTCACTGTGCATTTTATTAATGCTAAGAGAAAATAACATGGTGCTAGATAATTGCTGTCGTTTGTCTGTCTGAGCTGATGACTTTCCCGTTTCATTTCCTCCTGTGTAATGTTATAGGGGACATATATGAGATACTCAGTGAGGACTGAAGCAGGGAAGTCTGCAGGAGTGTTTAGTGGGAGGTCAGGAATTTTTAAGAGGTACTATTACAAGGCAGTGTGGTTTGGGTCATGTTTCTTGTAGACATCTTGTCCGAAAATTTTTTTAAATTATAAATTATAATCTCTTTATATATAGTACAAGCTTATTAAACTCAATCTTTAAACATAAACCTGAATTTTGAAAATATTATCAGACCAGCTGAGGAACTAAAAAAAAAGGTAAGTAAAACATATGCTGGCCAGAGTTTTAAAGACGGTAGCCATAGCACACCAGATTTTAATTAGCAGCTACCTGCAGCGGCAGTGGCCTGGGATGAAATGTTTTGATGTGCGTAAGTGTTTCTATAAAAGAGTTTTAGCTTTTTGAGATCCTGTATCTTTTTTTTTTTTCTGTGCATTGTGGTTTTCCAGTATGCACATTTCACAGACTGGGATCTTGGGGAGATATAAAGCCTTTGCTCTCTGTTTCTCCAGCAGTAAAATGAGTATCCTTATATCTTTTTTTTACCATGAAAGGCACTTAACTTTTCCAGTAATCCAGTATTTAATGACTGGGTAGATGTAACAGTTGTGGTAGCAATAGTTGAAGGATGATCTTACCATAAATCCTGCTAACACTTGAACTAGGAGAATAATGCTGTATCTAGTGTTCCAGATTTCCTCTTTGAAATATTTCTTCTGTGCCATTTTTTGTGAAATATCCTTGAGTCCAACCGGCAGAGGCCTTTTTCAGACATGCAGAGCAAACACTTTAAGTTCTTTCTCCCAGACACCTCCTGCAACTGCTGTGGGCTGCAGAGCCTCCGCTGACTTAACCAAGGCACTTTGCAAACAAAATCCTTGGAGGTGGCTTCGTGATCCAAACACCATCTCTGCTGTGAATCATTCATGGCAGCAGCTCAGCTCTGTCGGTCTCTTTGCTTTGGCATTGCCCTTTCCCTGTTGGATGGGTCAGAACTGCATGAAATCAAAACAACAAAAAACCCCCGATGAGCTCACTGACAACACCTTGGGCCCCAGAAAGACACAGAATGATTGAGGTGGGTCCTGGAGAGCTTTTGGAGCAGGAAGGGGATACCCAGCACCATGCTCCTCTCTTGCTCACCAGCTGGGACCGATCTCACAGCATAGAAAGAGATGGAAAGGCAGGGCCAACCCTATCTGTGACCCGTTTTCAGGACTTCATGTAAAGGGCCAATGATATTTGATAAAGTCTGGAGAAAAATCCATATTCCTGAGGACAGCTTAATTTGTATGGACTTGGGGGAAAGGGTGAGGTTTTGCATTTGCTGTCCTCTAAATAAATCCTGCCCAAGTCAGTCAGATGGCTGCTGTTTCCACTTATTTAAAGGAGTGTTTACAAATTATTGGGATATCCCTTAGTTTGTGTGCACTGATGATCCGAATGGGACAGCCAGCATGCAGCAGTCTGTACCTGTGATGCTTGTTTCTGGGCTCATAGTTCTGCCTCAGATATTCTGGAGCCTGAAATGAAGGATCCATGTTACAACCCCCACCTCCACCCATATTGCCAGGGATGGCTTCCAGGGGGGTGATCCTATCACACCATGCTATCCCATAGGGACCTGCCCTTCAAGTGGACTCATCAGCCACAGGTGCAGAGGACATGCCTTGTCCTGTCCTGATTTACACTCTACACAGTTCAGCCTGGCCCAGCATTGGCAGCTGGCACGTAGTGTGGAGATAATATTCCCTGGGAATATTTATAGAGATATAAATCAGGGAGCCCCCTTCCAATGTAAATAGTACCCTGTGTACTAATTTCCTTTCTTAATCTGTAGCCTAATATAGCATTCTTGTAAAGCACAGGTTTTCCTCAAACGTGCGTTTTATCAAACATTTGAAGGAGGTCAGTGGAATGATTGGTCACGAATAGCCTGCCTCACAGTAAGGGTAAATGTGATTAAGTAATTAAGTTGTAGGCACTATTACATATTATAGCTATAGACTTTTATTATCTGTTGTGTCAGGTTTAATTGGTGGCTATTAGTGTCTCCTCAGATGTAAAGATACACAAAGCTATTTAATGGGAAATCTGATTGCATCTGGTGACATTTTGTCTCCCTAGTCAAGATTGATTTCTTCTCTATCACGGGAAATACTTGTGTTCATCAGTACCACAACAGCTCCTCATCAAAACCCAATATTCAGTGGTCATTAGAAGGCATTAGAAAGCCTAGAACGAATCAGCAGTGTGGACAAGACAGTACGTGGGCTATCAAGGAACTGGGGGTTTATTTACTGCCTTGCTAATAACGTGTGTTTGAACTTCTTATCGTTTCTTCTTATTTTGACCGTAAATTCTTCAAAGGAAGAAGAATTATAGTGTATTTGTATAGAGCTGAGCAAATTGACTCTGGTCTTATTTTTGGACATGTTAGTCTTCCTGTAACACAAATAACAAGCATCGAATACTACCAGACACTGAAGATATTTTATTTTGTTTAAGAGTGAGGTCCAGATTCAGGTTTAGAACAAGAATTTATGGCCCAGTCACAGTTTAGAGAATGGGAAAGGAAATCGTCAGATCAGTTAATTAACTATAGACTGGGAAGGACACATTGACAAATGGTTATATCCTTGCTTTAAAAGCACATTGAGAAGCTGCTGCTTCCAGCAACATGCTACATGAGTACCTTGTATTAACCTAGAGGGAGCATCCCAGCTGAAACACACAGATCATCAACTTCAAATAATGTGCTAGATTTATCCTCTGCAAATTCTCATCCACATGTATAGATTCAGCCCAATGTTGTTAAGCTTGTGATATTTGATGGGCTCACAGCACGAGGTAGTTTGGCTGCTGTGATACAAGATTCCCTTCTATGTTGGGGTTTATTGAAAACGTTATGTCCCATCTGTTTCTAGATGCTCCTTTCATGTTCCTCAGCTCTTTAGGCTCTCTTTTCCAAAGAGTTTGCTTGATCCATGTGGAGTTAATAAGCGATTTTGTTGTGTGAGTATATGCGTAAGGACCAAGATGTCTTGTTTCATAAAAGTCTGACATTGATTTATTCCTCCTTCAGCTGCCTTGCTTCCTGTTCATTTCTCCTCACACTTTCAGAGCAAGGGATGCTGTTTACATTAAGGATGTTTCTTGTGTTTACAGATGGGATAGCATTTGTAAACGGTTCTGAAGAGTTGTTGTTTCCAAGGAGTCTCCTCAAGCTTTCAGGAAGAGGTCTCACCACGTTAGTGCTTTGTGCTCACTGTTTGTTTTAAACTCATTTTATATGACCTAGGAACGTGCCAGTGGGACTGGTCAGCACTTGATGCCGTTAACCTTCTGACTGTTTTCTGACAGCCAGGATACACATAGACATGAGCTCTAGTGGCGTTTGTCTGCATATGCAGTTCCACTCATCTCTCCTTGTGCATAATCGAGTGTGACACGGGGTTTTATTTCACAAAATCATTGTTCTACCTCCTCTCTCTCCTCTCCCCAATATGTGAGGTGTCCCTATATCATAACTAGCACAATGAAGTTTTATAATAACTCTGCTTTTTCTTTCAGGAAAAAAAGGAAAAAAAACGCAGAATTTTGTGGTTTATCAGTATCTGTGCTTTGTCTTTTGAGTCTTACTTTAAAGACACATTTGTTATTTTGGACATTTTCAGGTTAATCAAAAAGACAGTGAAGAAATAGATCAGCCAGAGGCATGGCTCCTTATGGGAGTCCTGCCATTCATGGTGCATTTTTTGCTTCTTTTGGCATCTGAACCGTAGAGAACCACTAGAAATAAATACATTTATCAGCAAGATGTGCATGTGCTCTTCATGGAAGAGTGGACACCAATTTGAATCGACTACCATCCTTTTTTCCTGGGATGTGTGGGGGATATATTTTCCCTAGCGTCATGAAATAGTTTTTGCACAGCCTGAAATAAAAAGCACATGTTGCATAAAGGCAAAGTGCACCGATATCTAAGCTATCAAAGAGGAAGAGTGACCAAGCCAAATATCTTTGGCTAAATGAGGCAGGAATTCAAAGCTGAGTGCTGCATTCGAATCAGATGCCAAATTCATTGTCACTGCTTGTAGTTTTTTATAAAAGTGGAGCATCGTGGGTTGCTCTCAGAGGGCAAATCTAACCTGTACGTTTGCTGAGCCAGCGAGACTTGCAAACACACATGGCAGCTGGCAGAAAGGAGCTGATTGCTTTTGGGAAATCTCGCCTAAGCAGGAGCATTTCTATGTCTTCTGAGACAGGTTTAAACGGTGGCTACAAGTCAAGTGTTCAGCTCCTAGTTGTTGAATGTCTTTGTTTAAATTGTACTGGATGCAATTTCTTGGATAAGAAGGAAAAATGAGGTCTTAACCTCCCGTTTTAAGGATTTTTTTTTTTTAATCCAATTTTGCTTTTCATGATGTCCCAATGTTCCTACTAAATTGCTGCCAGTTATACTCAGTCAAATCCTGGGGGAGGGTTTTTTTAACCACTTTTTATCCAAAGTAAATTCCCCTGGGAGAAACCAAACTCAGCAAAAATATTTGTATAAAGAAGCATATTGGGAGAAGGTTTAAAACAGACACTGCGCTTTACTGGAGCTTCTCTGGCTTCTGAGAGCTGGGGAGAGTAACTAAAAATGACTAAATAGGCATTTGAAACCTCATTTTTGGCAAAAAAATACCTAATCCTCTAATTGGAGGTATATACAGAGAAACTATTGCAACCTGAAGCACAGAGAAGTTGCAGGGTTTCTATTTACAGAAGAAATTTGAATTATACACAGAAACCTTCCTATGGTACGGGTTTGATACATGTAATTCCATTTTTAAACATAGTCCATGGGCCAATTTGTAGGTAGAGCTGCTAGTGCTGAAATGTTATGCAAGGAAAGGTCTGAAAGAAGCTGATACTTCTGTGATAATGCAGCTTTGGATACTTGAGTATTCTTTCCATTTCTGTTTTTACTATGCTTCATTGCCAGTAAAATATGCAAGTGTCATTCCAGCTTTACCGTTTTTTGAAGTGCTACTTGAGCATTGTAGGAATCTTTTGGCAGCAAAACTGTATCTTTCACAGGAAATTCTATAACTATCAAGATAAGTTTTAAAAATATTTTCTTTTTCAAAGAAATGTGAATCCAGCACTGCTCTGCAAACTAATGCTCTAGATGAAGCAAGAAGCCTGAGCAGCCTGAAAGCAGAGAGAAGAGGCTACAACTCCTTAAATCTGCTGTTATCTGAGTGCAATTCCCAAAGGTATTTTAATTAATTTGTATTCTTGAAAGTACCATTTTATGGGTTAACACTGTAGGATGATGCTGCCAAAAAGCCCCTCATTCTTCTTGGGAAAGGGGCAGTCCTGATGGGGAGATGTGCCTGACTGAAATGTGCTTTTATCCCCACTTTGTTCTGACATCAGCTCCCCAGAATTTACTGACCTTCAGTATTTAGTTGCTGCTGCAATGGATTTGACCAGAGGTCCTTAGAGACTCAGATTTTAAATCCCTTGACCATCCATACCTTGAGTTTTAATGTTATTCTTACAAGCAGCTCTGATGTAGAGAGAAAGTTGGGTTCTCAGGCATTTTTGGAAATATTATCTTTCAAAGGAAGGGCAGCATTTACATCTTTAAAAAATCAATTCAAGATCAGAAGCAATGACTTCCAATACTATTTTTCTTTCAAGGTTTCAGTATCCTGAACCATCTGATCTCACCTAATAGCATCGCAGCATGTCAACTGATCAGTTTTCTCCTCTTTGTTCCTAGGCAGCCTCCACTGAGACGTTAAGCTGTATTTGCTTTGGGTAAGGTACCATGCTATGCCAATACTGTTGTGCAGGGGACAATTTTCTAGTGTTTGATTGCCCTGGGTAAGACATTTTTGGTAAATCATTATACCGAAATGCAAAGAAGGTAACTTGAGAAAGATGCTTATGTTTCTGTAGCACTTTGCAGCAGATGTCTCCTATTTACTGCTTTGTTTTATTGCTTAATGACTGAATCTCAAGTAATTGAACAATTTGACAGATATTTATTTGTAAAACATGATTCATTTAGTCAGACATTGTGAAACAGTTTCATGCCAGTTCTAGAGATTTTGGTAGAACTTTCTAAAGATGCAAACGTTCAAGTAAATTGCTCATGTCAATAGCACATCCAGTTTTTACTGTTCTTTACTGCGCACAAATATTTGAGTTGACAAAAAAGCACTGGTGAACAGACTACAGGGACTTCTGAACTTTAATCAACCACAAGCACTGGCAGGGCTCAGAAGTAATTTCCTAACTATGAATCACCTGCAGACAATGAATCACATACTGGAGAAGACTGCCAAATAAAACAAGCCATCATGTATAGCTTGCATTGACTGGACTATGGAAAGGCCTTTGATTCACCTAGCTGAAAGAGAAGCTGTGATGAAAGCACTGAAATAAAGGCATAAAAGAATGTAGGAATCCCAAACCACATCTGCTAGCAGTGAATGGCGACATTTAAGTTCGACAAGGAAGATAAAAGAAAATGAGACTAAGCAAAATAGCAGGCAAGGAGACACTATCTTACTGGAAAAGACTTGCCTGGAGAAGAAGTTCACAAAGCATTTCTGGGAAGAAGACCTTAGCTTAACTTTAACCATATGTGTGAGCTCAGATTTCGACTGCAATGGAGCAGTTGTCTTTTCTGAAATGGCCAATGATCTCCAGGTGATTTTTAGTGGAACTGAAACATGGGGAGAGCAGGGAAGACAAATGGTAGTGGAAGACTGAGAAGGGAAGGTGCTCTCCCAGTGGTCAGTGTGGCGCTTGCTGCGGTGAACAGAAAGATCCTCCAGGGATTGCACAGACCAAACTCCTTTTGCTGAAGAAGAGGTGTCGAGTTTCCATCTCCAACAGAAAGGGGCCAAGAGTTTGGGTGCTAGCAAAAAAAAACAAACCAAAAAAAGGATGTGATCTTGTCTAACATTTTTCATTTATGGCAAATAAAAGGATAGTGAAACAGGAGAAGAAACTGAAACTTCCTGGAAACCATAAAGAATTATACACAAGAGTAAGTCCTACCACAAGGAAAAGAAATAGACAAAGGAATAAATTTTACTTGGTTAATATTTTATTTCTTATGAGAGATATTTGGCTATGCTTTCCCAAGCAATGAGACAATAGCTGGTAAAGCAATGACAGTGGAAGCAAAAAAAAGCCCTGCAATTATCCAGACTTTGATGATTCCCTCTGTTTGTGCCAGTACTCAATAAACCCTCAAATTGCATGCTGTAGCAGGAGAGTGAATTTACTGCAGCCAAAATCACATGAGTGCAATGAATCAAGACAGCCTCTCTGCAGCACACAGGCCTGGCTCATGTATAATGCTCTGCACACTAATGTGTACCCTGTTTCTTACACTTGGCACAACCGAAAAAAGAAAGGTAAAGAAGATTTTCAAAAATCTCTGTAGTAGCTACCAACTAATAGAGAGAAACTTGCTGCTGGCACAAGGAGGTCAGCAGGTCAAGGCCTGTTTTAGCTCCTGTTTGTTTCTTGGCTACTCAAAAAGACAATAATTAGGTAAAAATGTGAATTTGCTCCCCTATCCCAGCCCAATAAGGAGCTGCAGTAATAACCCAGTGCTTGTGTACCGGGTTATAAAGATTCCAATAACCTTTAGAAAGCCTCTTACTGGGGACTTTGCAGTTCCCCAGAGTTACTTGCAGGTGGTGAGGGACGTTTTTCTTTAATTTGCTTCGAAGAAAGGCTGTTCTCAGCTGGAGGAGGCACCGTGAGCACTTCCCTGAGCAGCCACGAGAGAGCACCCGGCAATTAGAGCTTGGAGGGCTTTGCTCTTCGAAGGAAATCACAAGCCTTCGCAGCATTCCCTCCTCGCCTTATGCTCTTTAAACAAAATTGCAGTCGGGAATGCAAGCCAGGGTTAACTAAACCCTCGCTACTTGTTTTGAGTCACAGCTTGCTGCGAGGTTTAGCCACGGATTAGTGCATCGGGGTGGTAGCTGTGAAATATTGCCCCGGTGCTAGGGAAGGGGGAGTTTGTTCCCCGCCTTATGATATTCTTGTTCAAAGCCAAAAGCTGCCTAATGACTGCTGGCAACGTCGACAGCCGTTTAGCAGCAGCTAGCTCTTTACCTAAGTTGTCCATTTTCCTGTATGCTGAATAACACTCAGGCACCAGCTGATCAAAGAGCCTGCCCGTGAAATGCAGCTGAAATAAGTTTTCCACACTTTATTTCTCACATGTTAGATACATTGATACAGACAAGAAATAATTGTGCGTACAAGCAGGCGCGGGGTAGGGATAGAGAGGCAGGGGCAGCCCGTCAGTCGCCTGCCAACGTCCCTGCCAGGGCACTGTTTCTGATGCTCACGTGGACAATTGCAGCATTGCCAGCAGAAGTTAAGGCCTCAGTTAAGGTTTTTATCTTTGTTGTCAAAGAGCTCACGCCAGGTCTAACCATAAGGTTTGGGGCAAGCTATAGAAAGAAGACATAAATATAGTAATAACAGTGGAAAATCATTTACATAGAGGCTTTGTGTTCCTGGATAGTGGTTTCAAACATGCTGGATAGTATCAAAACAATGCAAAAATCTCTGTTCCTAAAACCTCAAATCACATATGAATCATGTAGTTCACAAGGCACATATTTACTTGTGTGGTCACTGGGCTACATATTTTCGCAGGCATGTAAGAGCGGCTGTTGGGCTGCAACGCAGGTCCAAGGCAGCGTGCCCGGCCGAGAGCTGTGATCTCTAAGGCTCGATCCTATCCTGCTGGCAGAGATACTGGTGACTTACACACCTCTAGAAGCATTCCCTGGCTGTGCTGCAACGAGACTGAGGCCAGTGTCCTCCCCAGCAGGTAAGGACATGGGCAGTGCACAGCATGGCACAGTAAACACTGTCAGCAAAAGAGCTTTGGCTCTTTGGTTTCAGCTGCAGGGTTCTCCAAGGCAAGACTCCATCCCTTGGAGGAGAGACTTTTTGCTTCCAGGACTGGGTTTGGGAAAGTTTCTGCTAGGAGGGGGAGGGAGAAGGTGCTTACAACTGAAAAGTTTGTAAAGGGAATTTGGTACTTTGCCCCACATCCTCAAAGGTACCCAGTTCCCAGTGAAGTTAGGAGCCTCTGGCAACATCAGCCCCACTCCCTGGTACTGTCAAGTTGGAGCCTTTCAATGGGGATGGAGCCCCCCGTCACTTTTAAAAACAGCAAAGTAACTAAACACTGATACAACCCTGCCTGCTTTTTTTGGTCTTTGGCTGCCCTGTGCAGAGACGCTCTGGCTCCAGCCATTCAAGCTGCTTCCTATGACTTGCCTTCAAAACCAACCAACAACAACAACAACCACCAGCTCTGCCAAGCGTTGTCTGTGCTGGCCCCCGTGCAGGAGCTGCACACCCCACCCAGGTGCAGGCGCATGGAGCCCAGCACCTTTCACCCTGGGGTAATTTGAAGGCATCTCTTTATTCCCAGGGTTAATCACAACTCTTGTGGTTGCTGCCGTCCCTCTGGTGAGCAATAAACACTATCTCCAAATTGCGTAAGTATGTATGGAATTATATGCAATATTTTTATGTAAGTGCTTATTATTGTATACAATACCTACACATAAGCATTGTGAGTATATAAAATCAGGGAGGGGTGAAAAGCAGCAAAATGTGCAAAGTGCATTTGAAACGGTGTCAAATTCAGGACAATTTCCACTCCTGCCTTCTGGAGTGGTAGCCCCTAATTTAGTTGATATTCATCCAGGTTACTGTGTGGAGTAATATCACTAATTAAAGACTATACTTCAGTATCAGAGAAAGAATAAGAAAGCAGAATCTTGCTTAGTACTTAGTATTTAATACTTAATAAAAAGGTTTGTGTAAATATGTTCAATTGGCAGAGACAGATGGTTGGTTCAATACCAAGTGCCACAAGGAAGGTGCTTTGAAGGACTCACACTGGGGAAGGGGAAAAAAGAAATCTCCAAGTGAAGTACATAATGGGTCTATTTCTCTAAATAAGTTTGGGTTTATTGACAGACAATAGCAAACACTCTGTGGTGATGCCAGGGGCAAAGCATTGTCAAGTGGCCAGTGCTCAAGTCAGATTTTCACAATTTTTTCTCGCTCTGTTCATTTGACCATTGTAAAATGTTTTCAGAAGTTAAAATTATTTCTTCAGTAAATGCGGTTTATATCGATGGCAAACAAATCTTAACTGAATCTATCCAACTAATGTCTAAGTTCAAAGAACAAAAATAATCATTCCATAAAGTGCTTAAGGTGAAATCAAGATAGGATTGCAAAGGGCTGGTGGAAAACATATTTTGATGGTGTGGGCTGACAATCAGGCTGCTAAAGACACCTTCTGGATCTGTTTTAGGAATTGCTTATTAACCACTCAAATAATAAACAGAGAGATTACAAGTATGTAGTGAAAGAAAATCCAGTGGATATTTCACTCGATATCCTCAAACACAACGCATTTATTTCATTCAAAACCTCTCTGTAACATGATTCAGTGTTTACTTCAGTTAATGGTTTTTTGGGGGGGATCATTCATTAGCTTTTTAATGATAAAAGCACAGCGAAGATTTGTGCGACATTTAAGGGTTTGGTTTGCTTTTGAAATGTAAACAGTATCAAAGGAATCCAAATTATTATTTAATCTTCACCAACAAGTTTCTGGATGGGCATACACACCAAATGTGTTGTACAATCAAGTAGTAATGAAATGTAGGTATAGCCCTGCCACTGCAAAGTAAGTGAAAGATTTTACTCCCCTATGTGGCTTCACCTGTGTACTTCAGTGTTAGCAAGAACAGTCCCAAAGCTGGGCACTGCTCTTCGAGGGTGCTGAGAAATGAATTACTTTCAGGTCTTTTCCTTCGTACAGACTGACTACTAAGTATTAATAGTTGCTACCTCAACCTCTAAAGTGTGGGGTTAGCAGTAAATTTGCCCATTTCAAATTTCCTTCTGAGGGAAATGTCATGGTGTATTTAATGTTCACTTTAATTGCATTTTAACCCTTTCTTGAAGTCATGTAAGGCTGGGGACTGGCTGTTGGGGAGAAATTAACCAGGAAAGTGCTCACGTGTCACTTGGAGAATTCAACCAACCCTGCAGAGACCAGAGGCTTAACAAGAAACAGTTGGTCCTTAAAAAGTTTCTCATTTCTGCTATGAACTAAAAATTACTTCTCAGGCTGAATTTTGAAGTGAGTGAATAAAATGCAAAGGTAATCAGTTATTTCTTTAAAAAGTAAGTTAGAGTGGGTCCTTGCAGTTTACAGATACTTATTGCTTCCAGGGTTGTTTTAAGATACAATTGTTAGGCATGTTTAAAAAAGAAAAATAGATCTTTCAAGAGCTCAGTTCCCAGAACATTACTAGCCAATAGACCTAATGGGCTCACACCACAGAGCAATTGTTGACTAATATTATGTGCTTTGCAGGGAAAAAAAAAGAGAAGAAACAAACTGTTGTATGTTTTTTGTTGAGATATATTTAGAGAGCTTTCTTATTGTTAAGAGCTTTAAGAACAATAATCAGTGGTATGTCATTCTGGTATTGTTAGCAAAGTCCTTTCTATTGAATTTTCAAGATGTTGTAAAGTGAGATTATGTGAGTAGCACCTCTGGACACTTTTTCCCATCATTGTGTTGGTATCAATCGCTGACTTCCACTGTTTCTCCTGGTATTAAATGAAAATGTTGTTTCCCACTATGCTGATTGGAGGCTGTATAATGCATGACATAACTGATAACCCTACTGAGATTACGCATTGTAGGATTCGAACTGCGCGAGAAATTTGGACAACAAAGTGACCACTTTGACTGGGAGGCAAAGTTTAAAGGAAAATGTACTGGGATCATTGTTTCAACTGAAAGGAAGAAACATTATAAATGGATAATTTATGAAGCTGGTTCCTCAGGTTTAAGAAAAAATGCTTCCCCCCCCCCCTTTTTTTTTTGTGGGGAGAGTAGTTAGAATATATTTTCTAAGGGCAAAGTGTTGCCCTAAGATACCCCAGCTTTGCTCACCCTTGGCAGAGATGTATTAGAGAAGAAATCCACACCCTGCTGAGACTCCTGACATTTTCCAAAGAGGAAATATTAAAAATTCAGTGGCAGAGTGGAAGAGGAGGAAGTTATGCTTTGGAACTCGCGGTGAGCTGAGAAAGCCAGATTTTTTGACTCTATAATAAAAAAAAAAAGTGAAAATAATGAGAGGCTTTGAGCTTGCTTCTGTATTACACACACCACCAGTATCTGAGCAATGTAAAGAGCTGGATTAAGGAATAGCGACATAGGGAGTTCCCTTGTAGAAGTTTTTGGCTGGTATAATTTCCATTACACCTTGTCAGCTTGTTTTGGTTTTACACTCCTGCTTCAGAGGGGTTTTTCTTCGGGGGGTGGCAGAAGTAGTCCAGTGCCATTGTGTCAACCTGCTGATTACCCATGTATGCTGCTTCTCCCCCAGCACCATGCCAAGTTTAGGCTGGCTGAAGATTTTTATTATTATCATCATTATTATTGTTGTTGTTATTATTTTTGTTATTATTGTTGTTGTTATTATTATTACTTGTTTTTTTGGGTCATTACTTGGGTTCACCCCAGTCCCTGCTTCTGCTCTCCTGAGTTCTTCACGCAGTGACTTTCCTTCCAACTTGGCTCCTTCTTAAACTAGCAGTGTGGCATGTGGAGAGCTTGGATTATGACTGACACAAGGGAGAAGGAAAGCTTACTATGGCTTCCCACTCCCTATCCTTCCTTACAAGCAGCAAAGAAAAGCACGGGGAATCCAGTTACAAGTCATGTTCCCGCCCTTCAGCATCTCTCAGCCTGGTCTGTACACTCAGCTGGGACAGGGACAAATTCAAGACCTGATTCTGGCATTCCTCAGATGATGGGGTGTTAGGTCCAAAAACTAGTTCTTGATCTCCCATTCAAAGTTTTATGGACGAGTGTAAAGCTGGAGTGAGTCGCTCCATACAGTGGTTAAGGTTTTAATAGCTCTTAAGTAATAAAACCAGCAAAACTGCTTCCAAAAAGAGTACCAGGGAATCGAGTCGAAATGCAATAAAGGTCTTTACTTTGTTACAGTGGATTGCAAAGTGTTTTGCGGCTTGTGGTTACGCAGAGCAGAGGGTCTGTGGATCCTTTGGAACTAATTTTTTTATTACATGATTGTGATTGCAGTCGACTGGACTTTATGTCTCTGGGAGGCTTCTTCTGAGACAGGGTAGGCACGTGTCAGCATACAGGGACTTCACGTTGTTCTGAGGGCGGCAAAGCTTATCCTCCTTTAAGACATGAGCCAGGAGAGGCTGAGTGCTAGAAAAGATCTCTACAGACTGCAGATGAATTCAAGAGAAGGCACACCAGGTGCCCAACGAGCCTAGGAGCATCAGAGGAAAGCTGATGGGCTTCTTAGCAGGGCCTGATGTGATAGGATAAGGGATAATGTTTTTAAACTAACAGAGAGTAGATTCAGGTGCAATCTAAGGAAGGAACTTTTTATTATGAGGGTGGCAAAACACTGGAACAAGTTTCCCACAGAGGTGACAGAAGCCTCATCCATGTAAACCCTCAAGGTCAGGTTGGACAGCACTTTGACCAACTTTTTTCTTGTTGAAGATGTCCCTGCTTATTGCAGGGTGTTGGACTAGATGACTTTTAAAACTCCCCTCCAATCCAAATATTCTACGAGTCTGAAAGTGTTGGGTACAGTGGAACACCCAGTTCCTTAGTTAGGAAAATCTGATCATTAAAATCTTTGTAAGAATCAGTTCATACTGTTACTCTTTTCTCCAACATTTCACTTCTGTTTGGATCATGGATGACCTGAAACCAAGCTCACTGCTGGGATTTTCACACAAATCCTGTTGAAATTCAGGAGCTTAATGCTTAAATTCAGCTCCATGTCTGGGCTCATGGCTTCATTTTTTTTTTCTAGCATATTAGCACTTCAGACATAAGAAAAAAATCCATATTTTGAGAGTAAGGAAAGACTTGCAGATGAGAAGAGAGAGCATCCTTGGAGGATGTTGAAGCCATGGCTGGTGTTACGTGGTCAGAGAGTGCAGGTTGCCACCTTTGCCTCCCATGATAGTGACTTTAATGCAGGAAGTCAGGTAGTGAGCTGCTGGCTGAGCACCCCAAGCTGCCTTATCCCCTGCTACTAAAACCTCTTACTCATTAACTTTTTCCAGGCAAATTTCTAGTAGGAGTTTCTCCACAAACCACCCTCAGGAAGAGAGACAGGATGGCATGAGGCAGGCGCTGGCTTGGACAAAGGAGCTGCTTTACTAAATGACCACGTTATGCTGTTGCATACCTCAACCCAATTAGTGCGAGGCTGCCTGGACCTTAATTGGGCCTGACACGTGCCTGTTGAGAGAGATTCCCCAGGAATTAAAGCGCTACTTCTCTAGTTTGAGTTGGCTGGTGATGTGAAACATGACTCGATTTTTGAGAATTTTCTGCGCTTACCATGAAACAAATGTGCCACAGGTATCAAGCAGGCTTTGTTTTGGGGCTATAATCATATTACAAATTGAACACTTCCACATGTGCATGCTGGCACATCTACCCTCGGCTATCTCACATGTATCTGCCCCAAGGTACAGATGCTGAGGTCTTGACATAGCATAATATGGATCTAAATATATTTTCCAGACTGCTTCAGCACATGCTAATGAAAATGAGGAGAAAAGACCTGAAAGAAGCAGCTGTTTAAAATTTTCTTCAATCCCAGAAAATCAACTTCTTAATTACCGATAATTTAAGCATCAAAATGACCACTAATGCTCTTCTCCCACTAGACTCTCCCAAGCTGGGAGGCCTGCTTTAAAACTCTCAGGCAAAACTTTTTCTTAGAAGTGTAGCATTTCATCACTTTTCTTTAGCCTTTCTGGAATTAATTAGTATTAAAACAAAGCAGGAAAAAGGAGGGTACCTTCTGGAGGTGCGTTCTTTCAGATTCTCTGCTCAGAGAGCTGGAGCAGATACTGCTAAAGCTCCTCCCAAGCAAGTTATGCAAGACTATTTTTGTATTTGCACAACCTTTCATAATAAAATGTTCCTCAAACTTCCCCAGATGAATTTATAGATATAAATAGCATCAATTGCCATTAAATACAGACCCTCCTGGATAAAAAGAAAGAGCCTTTGCTTTCAGCACATGGTAGCAAAGGGAACTATGTTTAGCCTAGTTTATTGTCATATCCAAGTGGTAACTTGTCCCAAGCAAAATTTAGGCAACAGGTTTGGGAAAAAGGCTTCAGCCTTGCAAGATGCACCACAAGCTCCTGAATCACAGAGTGGCAGTGGAACTCCTCTCCAGCAATTATTTCAATATTAGTCTGCTTAAAATCTCAGTTCTGGGAAATAGTAAATTTTGCTGAAAATCCTTTTCCTCTAGTAACAAATGAATCTGAGTTGGGAACAAACTAAAGGAAAAGAAAAGGAATATGATTTTTTTTAACTTTTTATTTGATAGTATCCCTTTCACCCTCGCCCCAGAATTCATCAGGTGACTCTCAGTTTGAATGCTGAGCCTTTCCTAAAGCTGGCACCATTTTCTGTATTTAAACAAAGGAGGAATTAATTGGGCTACTGGAACCCACAGTCTAGGTATGCTCACAAACCTATGCAGCCTTTCAATGGGATGAGAAAGAGGATGGTTTTGGCCAGGCTGCAGAGTACATATTTCTTATAACCAGAGTCCTGGCAAGGTACATGTTCTTTGATATAGAGAAAGGGTCTTCTGTTTGGTGCGGGATGCCTCTGTTTTGTTTAAATCATTACTGGAAACATCTTTAAAATGAACTGGCTTTTCTGCGCCACTATATGACTGACCAGCAAAACCACAAATGAGACTTAATGTAGCTGGAAGGCAGCAGAGTGTGGCAAAACAATCCAGGAGTTTGCAGCAACTCTCTGTATGTCTGAGCAAGAGAGACCTGACAGAAAGTTTTAAAGTTCAAGACATGCATAGAGCATGGGCCAAACTGAATAGTTGAGCAAAAGCAGCCTCACAAATGTTTTTATAATAACTTCCCCTCCCATTACTCCACAAATGTGGCTATTAATGCAGTAAAACAGCAAAGCTGACATGGGAACAGTGGCTTGGACCTCAAATGGTGTTGAGGATCTGGGTCAGGGTGAACTATTGATTAATCGTCTTGTCACGCTGCTGCTTTGTTAGCTTCTGTAGATAGGAACTGAGGTGGTAACATGCAGCTCCTTCATCCAGTCTGGCTGCTGTATCACATGGGAGTGATTTGCTGACCTATGGAAAACTACTACAGTAGGATGACACTGAAATAAGTTGAGGGTTTGTGTTTTTTTTGAAAAAGTGTTGAAATCATGTTTTTCGAAAAGGAAAAAAAAAATCACTTTAGCAAAAAGCCAGAACATTGGTCCTCACTTGGTAATCTGTTTGCATCTGGACAACTACATCTGTGTGGTCCATCAGGGAGGGTATGACACAGACACAAAAATTATCCAGTTTTCTTTGTTTATGTGGGGGATGAGATGACTAATCAGCTCTGGGTTTGTTTTTTCAGCTATTTCTCTGGGTGAACGACTCTGACATTGAGAAAAGGCAGTGAAAATCAAGGTCGTGGTAAGGTATCTACATTGAGTTGAAGACATGTTGTGACATATTCCCCCTCTGGTACCCCAAACTCAGTGCTGCTGGAGGTGATACTTGGAGATGAAAATACACAGCTCAAGACTTTCAACAGAAACTTCCTCTTAGGGACTTGATGGGATGGTACTAGCTGCTCCCAGATGGTTAATAGACCTGGTTCTGTGCAGGTTAAACTAACACTAGAGTTCTGCTCAAGGAGTACTTTCCCTGACAGTTATATGATGGAAATGTGCTACCATAACCCAGAACATTAAACCCAGAAGGAACTGTCCCACCCATTCTCTACCTCCAAAACCTTCTTTCATCTAGGGCAGGTGAAGGCAGAGCTGATAAGAGCTGTCATTGCATCAAATTAAAGGGAAAAATGATCTGGAAAGTTGTTTGCTGATAAAACTTGATTAATCTATTTGTTCTCTTTATTTGGAAGAAACCTAAGACCTAGTTTCAGGGTGGCTTTTACTGCACTAAAAATAATAGCCTATTTATGCAATTATCCACATGTACCTGCCCATTGGCTCAGGCCAGTGAAGTGAGGACAAGAATATGCACACAAGCCTTTTTTTTTTTAGTTTCTTTCTTATTCTCCCAGGTGTGGTTTAGGATTCCTGCATGAGAACCACTATCCTGTAGGTCTCAACTTGTCATCAACCTGTCCATGAGGCTCAGGACCTGTAAGCACAAACCAAAGCAGTTCATGCCTGTCCTTGCTGGGTTTTGAAGCTTGAAGGACTGACCTAAAACCCTGCAATGGTGTATTGAGAGACTCTGGATTGGGTCCTAAATTGCACAATCAAGTTCAAGATTCTTCGCAGTGCCCTGTCCTGTGGTTGCCCTTATCCTCACAACTTCACAGACAGAGTCTTTGCTCCCCAGACTTCACACAAAATATGTCAGTTTTGCCCTGACCCAGACCGAAACAAGACAATAAGGAAAAAGATCCCTTCGGTTTTGTAGTCCTTTATTTTTTTTTTAAGTTGATCCTCCCATAGTAATGTACTGAAATGCGTAACAGTTACATTGTACAAAGCATTTAAAGAAAGTACCTCAACTTGCCGATTATTCCAAAATGAGATTATAAACAAAAGGAAAAATAAATCTGGTCCCTCACTAAAGGCCAAAAAAAAAAAACCCCAAAAAATAACTGAATACCTTCTGTTATTTATTTATTTTTTTTAAAACATAAATTTGGAACACTTCATCTTACAAATAGGATTAACATGAACATAACATCACACAAGCTCGCAGACAACCAGCATAAAATATTGGGTACAGTTTTTTTTAATCAGAAGAATCATGCTTTCATGAGGAAATTATAACTGTTTATACAATTGAATCAATTTACTGTATTACAAAAAAACCCTAAATCGTATCTATTAGTTATTTAGTTCATTAAAAGGCAAAAATAAAATAAAAGAGGAATGTAAGAAAATTTCAAACACTGTTTTGCACTCCCATATACACAGATCAGTTCACCTCACTTTTTTTTTGAAGTACATAGGTGCCTTACATCGTAACGCAGTGGGGGACTGGAGCAGTGCTGTTTGTTACAGGAACAGTGCTATTTTAATTAACAAACAATTGTTTGCCAACAAATAAATACATGGTACACACAACACAAAGAAGAAATTAGAGGGTAGGGGGGAAAGGAAACAATACAACAAAATAGTGACATGATTGTCGAAAATTAAAATCTCCTTACAATGATTTGAACTAGTGGTGCTGTCGATGAACGCGGTGCTTTCACGGATTTATCTGGATGATTTATCTTCTCGGAGTAGTGAACATTCATAGTTTACAATATACACAAGCCTCTTATGTATTGTTTCTCAGAGTTCTTTTTTTTCTTTCTTTTTTTTTCCTTGTTTTTCCTTTTTTTTAACAATGCAGTTGAGAAGGCAAAAGAATTACGGAGAGAACAAAATATTCCCTGTTACTTCTTTCTACATTTACGATGGATAGTGTGCATTTGCTAGAGCTATTTTCTTTCTTTGAAGGGCTAAAATGCATAAAGCTTTAACGAAGAGATTTGTACATAAAAGCAACTGTTCCCAATCCTGTGTCAAACTATCTTATACAAAAAGAAAATCAATTCAGTTCCTACTTTAAAGGAGTGCCCATGTGTGTGTCAATGCAGTCTTAACCCTTTTGCCCCTGCCCCTCACAGCCGGGTGAACTGGAAGACACTTTTTCCCGGCCCTGGTTTACATAATCCACTGAAACTTTTCTTTTTATTTTTTGAGTCGCATTGATCCTCCAGAAGTCAGCAGCTGCCTTTGCTGTGCAAAACAAAATATTGAGAATAAATAGTTTCTTTCTTTTTAAAATTATTCAGTTTAAGGTCACCGGACTTTAAATGAGTGACCCTGCAGATTTATAAGGCATTCTGCTCAGCAGTCTTTTAAATAGTCATATACGAAAGAGCCATGCTACTGGTTTGGACTTGGTCCCATTCTCGGTAAGACTTCACAATGTCATACGTGACTGATGGATTGAATGGCGCTGGATTCTGCAGCGGCTCTCGCCATACTGTGCCACATATTGGGAGAACTGTGGGATGTGGAATGAAGGGAGTCCTTGTCGGAGAGAGAGAGCATCATCGCATACGCCTGGATGGGGAAAGAAGGATAAAGAGGTCACGAATCCATGGCGCAGATCTAAGCTTGGACCCGTGCCACCCCTACATGGTTAGGGCATCATTTAGGCTACAAACGCTATTCTCAACTTCTTTAAAAAATATCAAAACGCGTTAGGTAAAACCACTGTCAACCTTTTCACTGACACTTTTTAACTCAGTTATAGTAATAATAATTTCTGCTTTCATCTGGCTTCAGAAAACTCTGAGAAACCTTTGACAGTAGACAAGGTCCCAGAGTCTCCTTTGCTTTCAGATTCTTGGCACAAGGGGCTCTTTTCAAGAGCCTGAGGAATCACATTATCTCTTGGCTGGTCCTGTATTTCACCAAATACCAGTCTCCTTTGCTGACCTTTTCTACAGGCATATTCTGCAAATTTTAAAACAGGAATCTTTTTAAGGAGTGTTAAAAGACCCCTTTTAATTAATGTTTAAAAAGTTTCAAGAAATAGCACTAGGGTATCAATCTAGTTCTTGCTGTTTGAAAAGCATGCTGAGGGCCGAGAGGCAGTAACATCTAACTGACTATAAAAAAAAAATACCAAGAAGCCAAGCCAGCCAGAAGTTCGAGTCACATCCCCGCATGGCTGCAGCTAAACTCCACGGCACCAGTGTGACCGCGCCAGCTGTCTGAAAGCAGAGTGGGACTATTTCTTATCATGGCATTTTGGCAGGTGGCAGACAGGAAAAAACCAAAAGAGCAAAAAAAAAAGTAAGAAAATATTCCTTTCTCCACCACAAGAGCCTTCCTAGTGTGGTGGGAGTACAGGGGAAGGTTGGGGCACGCTGAGGTTTGTGGATGTGGGGAACAGCCCTGTCTGATGAAGCTGAAACGACCTTGCCTGCCACACACTAACAGTTTAATCCTTCGGGTATTTTGCGACAATAATATTTTAACTGAGTTAAGCTTTTACCTGGGATTTGGATTTCCTGTACAATGGTTGTTTTAGGTCCTCTGGCAGCTGGGAAGTATTGAAAGCTGCCAATTCAGCTTCACTATATTGATTTTCTTCCATTTTCCTCATCTTGAGGCTATCCGTGAAGTGCCTTATGTGGTCCAAAGCCGAAAGTCCAGTCTTATTATACTCCTCCTCTTTATACCTACAAAAACACCGTGGAGGTTTAATGTCAATCAGATAGTCCTCTCTGCATTCCATCCTCCTCTCAGATTTAGACATTTGAGAAATTTTTCCCTTGTTTTAAAACTCATAAATCACTTTTTCTCTTGTGGAACCTTCATCCTGAAATAAAAGAAATCCCCCTTTCTTTCTTAAAGAGGAGAGGGTGGGCAGTGGGAGCAGGGAGGAGAGAAGTCGTCTCTCTCCTGGTGTCTCCACAGCCTTTCACAAGACCAGTATGGGAGATTCAGTTGGTTTGTGGAGCAGATAATGTCTCTCCCATGAACACTTCCTGTCTCACCCAGAACCTGACAATAGCTCCCCAGCACAATTAGTTTTTCTCTTAAAGGTTACAGGTTGCATGAAGAGACTGAAAACAGGGCTGGTATTGACCCAAACACAGACACATGTTGCTATCGTAACTGGAAAGCTGACTACTTCAGACCAGTTCCCACAGCACACAGTTTGGTGCTGGCACTCTTGTATGGTTTATTGTTTTTATTTCATGTACCGGGTACACCAATACTCGGAAGGAACCAACCTGCCAGGGGAAGCTTTGCAGTTCATGTCCAAAGTACTCGTTTCCTCGTAGTCCTCCTCTGGAGTCCCCTCGTGCATGTCACTCGTGACAGGCTCTTTGACCGCTTTCCCTGCAATTTCATTCTCTTCCTCTTCTTCATCCATCATTACTTCATCTTCTGCCTCTTCATCATCCAGCAAATCTGAGTTCTGGCTGGCTGCCATGGCTTTTTCATCCTTAAAGTGGCTGCCATTCATTCTGAAAGTACCGAAACGAACCCAAGCAATAATCACAAATCAGTTATGAAAGCTCCTCACCAGTAGATTGTTGGAGGCAGACCTGAAAAGCATCAGTCCCAGCAGAATAAAGTAATTTCTGTATTTTATAACATGTTTAGCTTCAGACATTTAGGTCATATTGAAGAAAATTCCACTAAAAAAATCAGTGGGATGTTACAGTACCATCAGCATTGGATTGTCCCATTATCCTGCTAAAACTACTGTTTAAGCAGAGGTACGTTCAGATATCCATTCCAAATTTTCTCACACATTATTTCATCTCATGTCTCCGACCATGTATGGAGTCTGGGCAAAACAACTCATTGTCTTTTAACAGAAGCTCTAGGGGCCAAGAAACTCGGAAAATCAAATCTAGCATTTTAAAAAAGGACATCCTATACTGCGCTCAGAGTTTTAAAGTCAAATTTACATGCATAATGAACTCTGCACATTACCACCCCTTTGGAAGCCACACTACTTCACTGAATGTATGGATTACATACACGGGAATCAAGGGACTTCAGCTGCAGACTTAAAGAGTGGTCTGCAATATTGCCTCCATGCTCAACTACATTATTGACTGATTTGAAGGTAAGAAGTAATGCAGAGAAAGCTCTTTTAGCATTTTAAGTGCATTTATTCTTATTAAATGAGAAAACATAGAAATGCGCACATGGAAAACCATTTGGTCTACCTGCTGTTATTACGTTGTCCTTTGCTTTCAGACAATGACTTCTCTTAACTACTTCCTACAGGATTTTATCAAGGACATAATACCCATGCTGAAGTAAGGGCTCCTTTGCTAACAGCCTCAAACCTGCAGGATTCTGAGCCTCCGCAGCTGCATCGCATCTGCCAAATTAAATAAGAACTAAAGAAATTCAGCATCACCACTGCATCAACCAATGCACGGCCAGAGGTACTGTTGGTGTAGAACGGCTGCGCTCAGCGGAACCACATGAACGCACGCTACCAGCGTATCTGCTGCAGCGCGTTACGTAGCACGAAGGCCTTGATTCATCTATTGTTCTCATTGTGCAAAAGGTCCTTACTCTTCCAGGAATACAGTTATAAAAATGGAAACTTTATTGTCTGCCCACAGTTTGCTTTAGACCCCGTGTGCTTCAAACTGTGCGGGACAATATGGAATATGCCAAGAGTCTGGGCAAGATAAGGATGAGCCCTAGCAGCATATTTGGCATTTAGCTTATGACTTGCTGTTGTAACAACAGATGTACTTTCTTAGGGAAAGTATATAAGTGAAAGCTAGTTTTGTATACAACAATAGTGTCATTTTCCCTAAACATAATAGATTTTCATCTATTTTCCGAGCAAATTCCAGCTGATTGTCATGAGTGCAGTATTGCATTTAAAAAAAGCTAGGGAATAGTCTGTTTATATCACAGTATCAAAAAATCTGAGGCTGTGCAGAGTCAGGAGAGCTGAAGCAGCCACCCCTCTCTAAGATAATCAGACCACTATCTCTTTATCATCTTTTATTTAAATAGGCAGAAAGAAGAAATTGTTGAGCACAGTTTGGGCTGCCAACTTGCTTGTTAAGCTCAATTGAGGCTGCTAGAAATGAAAGGGAGATGGACTACAACCAAAGTAACAAAAGCCATATGATTAAGAAAACAGATTCTCTAATTATGCTTTCAAATGCAGCAATTTGCCAGGGATAAAATATCCATCAAGAGCAGTCTGAAGTGCCAAATTTAGAAAGGAAACACTGCACAACCCAGCAACCTTTCCACTTTGCTGACTTCCTGTCGGAGGACATGTTGAGACCAGATGTGCAAAGAAAAATCCCAAGCCCTCATTGCCAATCAAGATGGAATGAAATTTGAATATGCATGTAATCACTTAATCCAATACTTTCATGGAAATTGTGTTACGTCCACCAGTTTTATCCCTTCACAAAAACATCTGGAAATTGAGAAGACGGTGAAGTTTGTCATGAATAGTAAGAAATTTTTGATGCTGACAATGTAATGCCAATTCAAAAGCGCAAATAATACATAATACAAAACCAGTCTCAAAGAAATATGTATAGCTGATGTGCAGATCCAGCCTTCTCTGCTTAGCTGTATTTTTATTAGCTGAAAACATTTAGAAGTGGTCTCTCTTCTCTTAGTTTAGAAGAACAGAAACACTTGTATACTTAATAAATCTTAATAGGAAATAGTCTCTCACATGCAAAAGCACTGTGGACTACCAACGCCTACCCACAGCCTCACAGACTTTTTGCTAGTCAGCATTTTTCTTGGGATTGAGTTACTTACAGGAAAGGACTTTCAGTTAGAATCTTTCATTTGATCCAAGAATTTAGCTTAGTCTACTTTATTAATTACACATTTGAACTGCATTTAAATTGTAAGACTCTCTGCATTTAGCCACAGGATGTAAAATTCACCTGCTCCGCCATGAATGTAAAATATGGGAATTTTTCAACGTTCTTAAATCAACGATGGAAACTTAAAACTGAGAGCTCCTGACACAAGGAGATGTGTGTCCAAAGGCACACCCTTCTGCCACTGGCAATACGCTCATGCATGACGGGGAGGGAACCAAGAGATTTATGTTCCTAAAACACTCAGGTGAAAACTGAAGTAAACAAATGGCTAAAATAACTCTGGCTTCAGATGTCATCACAAGTGAAAAATCAGGTTTAATAAGCAAGCAAACCTGGAAGAGTGGAACCTTTTGAATGCAGATCAGTCACAACTCACCTCTCTTCTGAGTTTCGGGGGGACTGATTATTGTGGTTGCTGTTTCCAATAAAATTCCTAATTTCTGTGAAGTAAGAGTCTTCCTTGTCATCTAGGATTGCCCCTGTGCTTTCCAGTTCTGAGTGAGGTGAAGATGTTGCAGTACCTTAAAGCAAAATAGAAGACTTCTGTTGTTGATCCTATACACTTTTACTACATATTTATATAAATATATATTTATATTTAACCATTTAAATAAAATTGAAATTGAAACAATGCATAAAATGGGTGAGACCCAGAAAAGTTGGTCATAATGATCCATCAGCTTTTGGCCTTAAAACCAGTGATCAGAAAGGAAGTAGCATTCTTTCTAATGTACGAGTGAAGGTGATTTCCAGCCAAAATGACTGCTTGCGTGCTGGGTGCCATTTCCATGGTTTATAATTGCTTTTGCCAAATTTCTATTTCAACAGCTCCCTCCTGTTCCATTGCAACTCCAGCACTGTCTGTCAATAACTGTGTTAGACCAGCGGCTGAACTGAGCAAATGGAACTTAATTTTAGCTACTAATTATGCAGATTTGCTTAAAATATGGAGCAGCCATTGACATAATTACCCAGGTTCATTAGTACTGAGAGACCAATGACAGACTTTTTTGTGCATTGGGGAAAAGACAGCTCCACATTCACTGCAGGTACCTGGTTATTTCCAGTGGAGGAAAGCATAGGCTGAAGAGACTGCAGACAAGAGTTTTGTTAAACCCTGCAGATACCTAAACCAGACCAATGATATCCACTACCTGCCCCTGCATTTGCTGCTGCTGTGCGGTGACCAATTTGCTCTGGGGCTTGGGAGGCACCATTACCTCCATAAGAGCTAGTGCTCTTCAGCTCCTGACAGTGCGAGTGTTTTAGAGGGTGCCAAGAAAATCTTTTAGAGTGCCCCCTGAGACTCTAAATCTAGGACTGCTATTGAGAGCGGAGATGGGATTAAACCAATTTTCCCAGTCTGTTCTCAAAACGCTATGGTTGGCTTAATTAAAACCAAAAGAAAAGACATCATCTGGTGGTATTAAGTTATACAAGGGTAGAGTTTATGCTGGGATTTTCAAAGCACTTTAAATGTCAGTAGAGCTTAGGCACTTACATATTTTCCAAAATCCCACTCATCAGAGCAGACAGCACAGAGCAACGTGTGCCTATTGACACTCAGCAGTATTGAAAGTGAACGTGAGGTCCCTGTATATGAATGCTGCTGGTACATAGGGCATGCTGGAGAGGGAAAAGGCACACATACCAGACATGTTCCCATTCTCATGCTTTTTTAGATGTCTGTCAAGATTGGTTTGTTGACCAAAACACCTGTCACACAAGTGACACTTGAATGGCTTCTCTTTATTGTGGATGTTACGGACATGTCTCTGCAGGTTAGACGATATGCTAAAGGACCTGTCACAGTATTTGCATCTGAAAAACGAAAAACAAGTGAATAGAAAAGGGTTTGTTAGTAGCTGGAAATGTAAAATTTGTCCTAAGAGACAAGAAGCACCTTTTGGACTCAGCTTCAGTACCCAACTGTAGTTCCTTGATCCCTACTGACGCAAAACCCTCCCTAAAATAAAGACAAGTCTTGGCTAAATAACTGGAGAGCTGTGGTCTTGGAAAGGAGACCTCACTTCTGTGCTGGGTTTTTTAGCTTTAATTCACATTAGGCTTTATATTTTAAATACTGCCTTTAGGAATAAGCATAATATTTCAGAGTTAATGGCATCAAATTAGCTAGGGTAATTGATTCCCATGTTTTTAAAACTGTTGCATGCAAAGTTGGGAAGTTTGAAAACAGTAGAGCAGTAACTTTATTGTTTCATGTGCTGCCAATACAATACAATTAAACACTTTTGGAAAAAACATGAAACAGATCTCTTCTAATGCTCAAATAAGGTAAAAAGGGCTATTTCTTTTCCTATTCTAAATTACACTGTGATTAAATCTTTTCTTGAGGAATTAGCTTGCTCGATTGCTAATCCCAGAGGAAATTTGGTTATCTTACAAAAACCAGCAATAAACAATCCCAACCTTTAATACTGTGCCAATGTGAGTAGTTTAGTCTATCACTCTGGTACCAGAGGCATCAATTTTCATACTCTGTAGTGATTTGAAGTCCCTAAAGCCTTTACTGTATTGCTCTTTAAGCCATTACTAAGTCATACTATAACTATTCCAAATTCTCTGGCTGGCGACTAGCCAACAGTCTTCACCACTTTAGTTTTTCAATCTTTTACTTCTTCTGTGCCTCTCTTACTCTTGTCAATGATGTCAATTTTTTTTTAAGTGCTGAAATCATCCATTATGCTACTAATTGCTCATGGCTTTTGTGTAGTAGATGACCATAACATGCATGAAGACCTTTCTTCAATAAAACTAGATGTGAATCTCATTTCCCAAAGAGACTAGAGGCAAAACCCATATTGTTTTCTCACAAACAATGAGCTTACTCTGCTCTTTACAGCTCATAAAATGCAGAAATTGGTGCATTTGTTTTATTGGAACGTGAACTGGCTTCTTTCCAGTCGATTTAAATTAGTCTTTCATTTTCAATAAGGTGAAGATTCTGTACACATTTCTGCATGTGGCTGTCCTGGATACAATATCACATACATATTCTTATCAACAAGAGAGTACACCCACATGGGTTTCAGTTTAGCAGACCTCCAAAAGGATCCAGATTAGGCAGGAAACAAATAAAGACAGTAACATCTTTGCAACTAGGACCTTTTAGAATTCAGATGATTGATGCAATACCCAAATTTAGGCTGCAAATAACACCACAGAGCTCTTTTCCAAAAAAAAATTTTTGCAAGTGAAAATGTGACCCTATTGAAAATCTCTCCAACCATGCTGGTTCAGAAACACCAGCTATCCCACAAGGCAAAGGCAGGACTTGTGGATGGCATGTGGGCGAAACAGGATCAAAACCTTCCCCCATTTCTGTAGCTCAAACACTGAATATCAACATTGAATGCAAAAAGGCCTCTTTGAGACCAAAATGCAATGATGGCGAGTGCTGAAGCCAGCCAAGCAAGGCTGTTGAAGACTCATTGCCTTACTTTATTCACTTGACCACACTCCAGAAAAGGGTACAGAGTCACAGTACCTATAGGGCTGCTCTCCAGTGTGCGTCCTCAGGTGACGTGTTAGGTTTGCAGATCTTGGGAAAATCTTGCCACAGTATCTGTGATAAGAAAAAGTCTGATAAGACAGTGTTACCTTCAATGGGTTCACCCCATTTTGAGCTGCACTGGATGCATAGTCCAAGTTGAATCATTAATATACAGTACTATTGACATTTTGCTTTGGTGTAACAACATTTCAGTAAAAGCATTCAGCAAGTGATTGAGACGCACGCATGGAAGAATGAAACTGGAATTGCTAGCATCAACCAATTTTTTGTGCGCATGAGAAAGATGCATGAAAATATGCCATTTTTAAAGATCACCCAAAATTTCTAAACTCACTACGTGATTATCTGTCACATTCAGACTGGGAATCAAGAGAATCTATTATTAAAGTCTTGGATTTCTTCCTCCATGTAAGCAAATTTCAAACGTTTCAACCAATTCCACGTGTCAGCAATCATGACATCATTCTGTGCATTGAATAGGATCAGAGCAGACAAGACTCAAAAGACCTAATCCATCAAGGTATGTTTCTATAACAACATGTCTTGAAAGAAGGTGACATGTTTCCAAAAAGATCAGATAAAACGATATGCCAGTGTCAAACACCTGCGCATTCTGGAGATGATATGGAGACCTAAATAATGCAATTTAAAAACCATTCTAAAACTCAATAATATGTCCCAGGAACAATAATGGAAAAAAAATTATCATGAGCCCTCCTTCTTTGTCCAAGAAACATATTAATATTTAGTTTATAATTGGTTCAGTTCTATTAATGACATTCAGCCCACTTTTGCACGGGGACTGAGCATGTGCACAGCACTCTCTCAAGTGGATGAGGGTGGTGGTTGCTCCATGTGACAACTTTGAAGATTGTGTCCCTTCATTTTTAATATCGCATTTCTTTTTTCATAATGTGATGTAAAGTTTTCAAAAGGCCCACACAGCTAATTCTACTTTCCTCAACAAAGCTCCCATTCATTTTGGTTGCACGTACAATGACTATCTTCATTGTAATTTTTTTAAGTCTGTACACATACGTCCTAATAAGTCATGTATTTTATCACTGATCCCTTTGGATATTAAAACCAGAAGCCTGAGAAGAAATGTCTGTAGTTTATGATCAAAAAAAATCAATAATGAAAGCACACTTGTGCATATGAAAGTGATGAGAAAATTTGGAAAAAAGAATTGTTTATATAATAGTTTCCACCTCATTTATCAAACTGGTATGATACCAGAAAAACTCTTTGTTCCATAACACCAGTAATTTAATAAGAACCCCAAAGCGAAGCGTGTTTCATATTTTGTTGGAAACTGTACAAGCAGGGGAGATTCTTGGGAGCCCAGGATGGCAGTGTGAGATGGTTTTGGGGCTACCTGCAGGTGTAGCGCTCCTTGCCCTTCCGCAGCAGGGTCTCAGGCAGGGTGCTCGGTGGTGCACGGAAGTTGAACATGGATGGCACCGACTGGATCAGCTCGTTGGCCTCTGGTTTCAGGGCACTAAAGCTCTCCAGCTTTTCAGCCATGTTTTCTATAGCTGACATCTGCAACAGAAAATAGCACAGAACCCATCATGGTGAATACTGCTTTGGCTTTCTGATCTCAGTGGAAACCCAAAACACAAAGACCGTACACTGCCAAGGGGTGGGTGGAAAAGGGAAAAAAAAGCAAATATAGAGTTGCAGCCTCAAAAATTATGGGGTATATTAGGCAAGGTGGTGGCCATGGTGTATGGTGGTGTCCCACTTCGAATAATGCCCGTAACTGCTGCAGCAGAATGCTGTTTCTCTACAAGGCCAGCACACAGCAGAACATCTTGCCCTCATTGCTATAGTGGAAGGCTGCTTCTATAGAAAATTTAAATTAACCAGTGTTTATTTCTTCTTATTTTTAAGCCTCATCTTCTATAAAATTCCAGTTTATGCAGTCACACTCTGTAGGTGTGTGCCTATGAGTCTATGCATCCCACCTATCAAAACTATGGGCCATTTTTTATCAAATCAACAGAAAAAATAGAGATTTCGACAATAACTGAATTCCTACAGTTTGGTGTTATTTTTTTACAGGACTTGCGGAGGACAAATATTGCAGAGGAAACCTTATGAGCACTGTAGCTCAACCAAGGGTTGCAACAAGCCAGATCCAGGGTGGCTCTGCCAATGTCCAAGCCACATCTAACCATTCAGTCCAGTCTTCTTGCCCATCACAGTCAAAGTCCATGACATAAATCCGTAAGAAATGAAGCTTTGGTGGGTTTGGTGCTATGTGTTTACATTACCTGTTAAATGCCTATCCTATTTTTTTGTAACCTTTTAATATTCCTGCTCTACCTCTAATTGTTTGTAAACGCTATGTACTTTGGGATGTCTTCACTCTTGGTTAGATGCCTGTAATTTTAAGGGAGTGGGGATTGAATAATTTCTGGAGAATGGTTTCCTTTAAAATGTCTGAAACTGACCATGAAAAACTGCTCCAAAACTTCAAACTTTGTCACTTAGAGAGTTCAAGACTGCTGCTGAGCCTACTGACAAGTGAGGGTAACCATCTGCCTACACCACAAACAAATGAAAAAAAAAGAAAGCCAAGATCTCACCTACAGAGCATAAAAACCACGGCATGAGCCCTGTGCAATGTAATGAAGGAGGTAATTATATGAAAGACAAGATACTGAATGCTCCTCACCTGAGGCCATTCTTCAAAGCCCATATGAAACTGCTCAAAGTGCTGGGATTTTAAAATTTAATTTTAATGGGAAAAACTGCACATTGGCTTCACGTTTTTTCAAATTTTATTTTAATGGTCAGAATTGCACTTTTTTCTTCTGAAATGGCTATTCAAGTGCTGGTTAGCTCTGGCTTTTGGTTGTGGGTTTTTTTTTTCCCTTAGCCTGTAGCCTGCCCTCTCATTTCATGCTCAGATTCCTAATGCCGAGTACAAATTGCAATGTACAGGGTACCACTGCCAATTTGCCAAATGTCTTTCATCAAACACAGTGTAAAAAAAGAAAAAAAATCTCAGAGGGAAGTCAAGATACATTTACTTGTCAGGCAACAAATGTGAAAGCATTGCAAGGCAGTAGGGGTTGTAAGCTCTGGGGTTTGATTCATAATCACTCAGCTGCTAAAACATTCTCCACAGATGCAAGTGGACAGCACATTTGTCAATATGAAGGATTTTGACATGTACTGATCACAAGCGTGAGATATGTAATGATGATGCTGCAGGGAGAGGAGGTAATTCTATCTCAGCACCAAGATGTCATTATCAACCCATACAATTCAACATTACCATATATTTATTTTTATATGACTTCATCTTTTTCTTTAGTCAGAACTGATTCTTAAAGATTTTATAATATTCTTTCCACTTCCTTTAATTCTTTCTAATTATTACCTGCAAGAATTCATTCATCTATTTTGCAATGGTGGAAAATAAATTGTTTGAAAGAAAAATGACCTTTGGCCTTTGGACTGATTAGCAGTGACAAGACAGTGTATGGGTTATGATAGCACATATTTATGGTGAAGAATAACAAGGGCATTGAGAAGTATAATAAATGTTTTATTTATGTATATTTAATATTCAAGTCAGTTTCATTATCTAGTAGTTTTAAATCATTTTTGGATCACCATTTCTCATATACACGGTCCCCTACAGTAATATATTAAAGCAATTACTTTCCCTTTTACATTTAAAATAGCTTAGTCATGCTTATTTTTTAAAATTCTTATTTCCAGGATTTTGCAGAGGAGAAACCGAGACCGATTCTTCTCTAATGTATGGTGCTACAGCTCAGCACTACCTCCAACACTGCCTCCAGGATTACAGCCATCCCAAAATAGATATGGAATCAGTATCTAATCTTAAATCCCTCATTCAGAGGGAACACAAGCACTTCCAACTATTTTCAAGTATTACTTGTGTTCCAAAAATATGTTTCTCACCGTAGGAACGGCTATTGTGTTTGGCGTGGGTTTTTTAAAGATTGATCTATGTAGTTACCAGGTATGATTTATATTTTTCAAGAAATAAATCCACAGCAACAGGAAGTGCTCACCCCTAAACCTTTGCTGATACAAGTTGGTGGCACTCTACTGCTGTCAGGACAATGATAACAGTTGATCTCTGCTAAAGACAGGGCTCACTAGAACCAAAATCAGGGCATTTCTTTAAGAAGTCTCGAAACATGATGGTGTTCAGGATGCACTTCCCTCTCATGAGATGAGCACCTGGGCTGCTAGGGTTTGTTACAGCCCATAAAATCCTGCAAGACCAGACCCACAACAAACTCTCAATTACTTTATATGCAGGTAGACAGGCCCTGCTCATCAGTCTACTTGCAAAATATAAACTGAGCTATATGAAACATGGGATTTGTTGCACAAAGGAATAAATCAGGCACCAAAACTAATCATGAATTATAAACCTGCAGCACAGGTTTTCTGGGAGCCAGTACCCTGGTTTCAAGCAGTGGCCCCATGGGATGGGTAGCAGAGTGGGCAAGGGACAGACCTCCTCCTCATTGCCTTCTGTCATGAGAGGTGCAAGAGTCTTAATTGGAAGCTGCATCTCATGGGGTGAACAGCCATTGGTGGCTGTGTTTCTTATTTATTTGGCTAAATCCTTTTCAAATCCGTTTATATTTTTGTCAAGGAGAGTTCACCAATTTAATTAGGTGCATCTGAAAAATACTGGCTTTTGTTCCTTCTAAGCCTTTTGCCTGACAATTCAGCTGAGTGCCCCTCATTTTTTTTTTGTGTATTAATTGTAAAAACTAATGAATAACCATTTCTCATTCAGGTTCTGCTCACCATTCACTGTCTCATAGAGCTGGGTCACAGCTCCCTCGGGCATTTCTTTTCCAAGCTGAAAAAATCAAAATCTACTCATTCTCTTTTTGTATGGAAGCTGTTCCCTACCTCTGATCATCATTGTTGCACTTTTATGTGTCTTTTTTAATTCCATTATGTACTTTTTGAGAAGGATTCCAGCTGTATTCAAGACCTGAAGGCAGTATAACATAATGATGTTTTCAATTCTTTTCTGGTAAGCATTTGGATGATATTTTCATAAAACTATCAACTTCAAGATCTTTTTCCTGAATGCCATGAGTCAAGAGTCACACTTTCCCCTTGATATTACTGGGTACTTACTGACATTGAGTTTTATTGCTGGTTTACTCTCAAGTGACTCAGTTTTCTGTGAATTTTCTGCAGAATCTTCATAGTCAGATTTGGATTTAGCTATTTTCAATAAACAGTCACAAACTCTGCTGTTTGCCTGGTCACACTTCTTCCTATGTCATTTACAGTCATATGCCACAGTTTAGATTCCAGTGACATTCCTAGGTGGACTCACTGCTGATCTTCAATGATTGTAAAAAATCACAATTTGTTCTTAACCTTTTTTACCAAGGTTTTTGTTTTGGTTTGGGCTTTCTTTTGGACTAGTTATCAACTGAGGGCATGACTTTGCCTCTTCCACAATGAAACTCCCTCTATTAGCTGAAACACAACCAAAGTAGCCCTTATTCCTTCAAAATCCCATTTCAGTTGAATGCAAACAACCTCCCTCCATGGGAGATGTGCTGACCATGGAGATGCTGCTGGTCAGCAATCCACCAAACTCCTAGAGCAAGCTCTTAGTGATAGCATCTGTCCTGGAAAGTTAGGTGGGTGCTTGTGGGGACTTTGTTCCTTCAGGTATGGTCCTTGGGGACCACCACGGGGGCAAGCATGTGGCTCGAGCTGCCGGGCAGTGCTTTCAGGAAGGGTCTGCAGCATAGCTGAGAATCAAAGGGCTGTGGAGATCCCTGAACGGGACACAGGGAGGAAGGCACTGCTTGACCCCAAGGATGGGATTAGTGTAATTGCCATGTCCAGGGAGAAAGCTCTTCAAGAAGGTGCGAGAGCGAGAAGATCCTATTACTTATTTTACATACAGCTATTGCCTTATGGACAAGTTATGTCTGCTCCCAATCTGAGATCAGTGAATGACAGTATTTTATATAGAACAGTAACTTTTGATTTACATATATAAGAGTTGTTGATTCTATCTGCGTCCAGATGTCTGGAAAAGGAAGCAGCTTTCCCCCACCTCCCTCCTGCTCCCTGAGAGGCTATTAACCTCCTACTGACGCAAACTAATATGCAGTTGCAATTCCCCAGCTCCGACACAAAAATGCAGACATTACCATAATCGGCTAAAACAAGTATTTATAAACATTTCAACAGGCAAGATATCATCAGCAGGGGCCTTGAATATTTGTCTTAAAATTTATTAACCAACAGAAGAAAAAGTGGCATAAATAAAGCAAAGGTTTGTTGTTGCTGCTTTTCAAGAATAACCTGATGGTATGAAATAATCTAGCAGACAATGTCATGAATTACATGACCTCATGTTTTACAAACGCGACTCCTTCATTGCTATTATCGCAAAAACAACTGACTTTATGGCTGTAACTCATGGGAAAAAATTGTTCAAATGTTTGCTTTCTATTTTTACTAGTGTTATTTAGAGAAATCTTGAAAACCCAACTACTAAAGCTCAGAATTTCTTCCTCCCCAGCTCAAGTTCTAATGTGTTTTCTAAAGACTAAGACCTGTGAATTTGTTGTCTTGAAACTGTGTGTATTTGGACATCCAGACGTGGAACTTGGCTAAGCTAAACGCACGTTTAAGAGACCTATGACACATGGTTGAGCTTTATGAAGAAGTAGTGAGAAACTCCTGCTGAGCTGTAGTATAATCTCTAACTGTATTAATGCAGGTGGTGGGGATTCAGTTGATCTAAAAGAATGCAATGTCCTAAAATAAGCCCAGTAAGATAAAAGTTTTGTTAATGTACTCAATTCATTTCTTTTCATTTATTTGTAAAATTATTTTAATTATTTACAATGGTTTTCCATAAAGCTACTGCAAATAAAGTATGAACCTCTTTATAGCAACCTTCTCTTGATGGGAACAAAAGAAGATGAAAGAGTCTACAGACTAAATAAATTGTGATCCATTCGAGAGGGTGTTGCCCATTGATTTGCACTACAGGGTTCCTGCCAAACAATGAAAAACAATCTGAAATAATCTTGAAATATACGGCACATGCAACAGTGAATTGAGATAGAAAAGCTCGTTTGACACATTCAAATCTCTTAAGATGAAGATTCATCCACGAATCAGCATCATGCCATAGGCACTTTACCTATTAAATACCTATTTTTGATGCAGCTACTCAAAGCAGTGGCATGGCCAGGAGACATAGGCTCACAATATGGCGCAGGATGATGGAAATTTGAGGACCAAACCAATGCCAAGGAAAGCAGACAGAAGAAAGAGACTACACTGGGTTTTCAGCTTCTCAAATACGCACAAACAGAGCCACTGTTCTGAGAGCAGAGGATTAGGGGTGCCCTGGCCACGTTACAAACCTCAGCACAGCCCCTTCATGTGCTACAATGAATTCCCTCTACTGCAAAGAAAATGTTTGAGAACCACCTCTTGTGCTCTCCAAGTCTGACCCTGCCTCCTATCTGTAGAGCTCTATCTGTAGAGCTCATTCAGAGTCTATAGGTGCTGGCAGGAGTCCTTTGGTGCCTGCTTAGCTCCTTGCATCTCAGGATGCTAGTGCATGTTTTGCAGTTGCATTAACCATCACTTTATAGGAAGAAATTGGGATTAAAAGCAAAGCAAAGATCCCTCACTGCGTTCGAAGCATGGCATGCCGAGGAGAGCAAGGCTAAGTGCCAATCTGCAGGGACAGCACCGTTGAGGGCTCCTGCACCAGTGTCATTCAGAGACACAAGTGGGAAAGATCTCAGCTCTCATTTTGTGAAAACGTGGCTCTGTCTTATGAAATTAGTTCACATCTCACTGCGAGTGATGAGTGAGAGTGAGTCAGGACCCGGGCCGCAGCCGGCTGGCTCCAGCTCTGCCCTCCAAAGCCCGAAGGTTGGGAAAAATCTGGGACAAGGATTTATGGGTTCAGTGCTGCAGCTGAGGAGCCAGCAATGCAAAAGCAAACCATGTTATTATTTGAGTTGCATCTGCAAAAGCAGTTGCTGTGGCTCTTTTTTTTTTATGAACAATTTAGACATATTACAAATAACATTTTATAAAAATAGAAGAGCAAGCTCAAATTTATCCCATAGTACTAAAAGTACAACTCCTGTTCATGTAAGGGGGCAGATGCAAGTATAAACACAGGGCAAATTTGACCCAAACAGAGCAAATAAATGGGTGTTTTATTTCTGCTTTACATACAGCAACGAGAAATTAAGCTCAAAACTTCAAAGCTATTAAAGAGATGAGATCCCACTAAAGTCAATGAGAGACAGAAACATGAAGTCCTCTGAGGCTCTATATTTTAATGTCTTGAATGCAGATTAAATATTTATAACTATTGCAATCTAACAAGATTTCAGCCTTAGAATTTCACTGCAATCTCTGAAGCAAACAGCTTGGAACAATTTCAGTTAAATATAAACAAAGACTTTGAAACCCTCATTCAGGTAAAGCTCCCATTGCCTTCACCAAAAACCCACAGCAGGATTAGGTAGGTAAAAATAAAGCTAATTTGAAAATAAGAGGATATTTATCTAGTACAGCTACAACCCTCTCTAGGAAAGCATGGCATGCTCCGTAATTGAGTGGTAAGTTATCTTTCATATTGTATTTTTTGTACGCAATTTATTTCACAAAGATTAAATCAAAAATATAAGCAATGAACTTACCCAAATTCTTTGATCAGGCAATTGGAACTGGGAGCAAAATTGAAACAAAAACAACACATTATTCCTGCATTGGAGCCCTCATTACAATCAATTTTCTAATTAAGATTTTATTTAAAGATACTACCTAAAATGTTATTCTGAATGATTTACTGCATCGGGGTATTCTCTCCCTAAAAATGCAATTCTTGTGATGTCAAACTACTGTGAAATACCATTAAATGATCTAATTTTCATAGCTTTTGGGCCACTGCCACTGGGAAGAATTTTGCTCAGGCATAGGGTAAGGACTGCGGGGTTTATAACTTTAATCTCTGCTTCAGAAACCTATTGTAAAGATCCAACTGTTAAGTGTTGTATTATCCTGTTAACGAAATAAATTCTTGTTTCATCAGATGGCAAGTTTCAGAAATAAATTCACCTACAGAGACACAAACCTGTAGGACACAACCAATAATTTTGCTCATAGTTTACATAGCTAAATCCTGCCAGCAGAAAATGAAAACTTGTGGTGCACTCCACACCTGTACTTTTACAGGGGTGAACAGGACTATAAAGGAAAAACAGCTTTTCTGCAAGCCGTTCCCCAGTCCTCTATAAATACCAAGCCAATTTCTGCCTTTACAAACAGGAGACTCCTTTTTATTAAAGGCAGCAAAAAAGCAGTTTCTGGTATTTACTCTTTTGACAGGACATGTGATGGTGGTTTATGTTTTTTTACAATGTATTAAGAGTGCATGTTACACTCATAACCTTTGTATCCACATCAAGTTAAAGACATTATCCCTAGCAGCTAGGCAAGTGATAAAACGATAGCCTGTCTTTACCATGGATTTTTTTTTCTCTTGCATAATGAGAAATGTGGAGGAATGGGTAAAAAGGTGGAATGAGCGTATTTGTGCGCTCCCATGCGTGTGCAACGTGGGTGCAACACCAGCCCTCCCTCCTGCCAGAGGGTGCTGGCTCTGCCCCACCTCTGCTGGCACCACGGTAGGGAGGTGGTGTCCAACACCTCCTGCTCTCACTGATGGACTTGGTAACTGTACTGGGACCTTCCTGGGCTAATCAATTCTCTGTGAAAAAACACGAAGGGTGAAATCCCAACATCCTACCCACTAATGGCAAAACGTCCAGTGCCTCCATTTCACCTGCAAACCTATCTCGTCCTCACCTTACTCCCATACACTCTCCTCCAGCTCCCCATCTAATACAAAGTCATGCAACACTATTTAGAAAAGTATCCAACTCCCTTCCCACCCGCCACAGCCAAACTGATAATGGTGCATTCTGCCCAGGCAGCCTCCTTTCCCACCACCAATCACAATACCTACTGCCCTCATCAGACCAACCTGCGCAAAACCTTCAGAGCCCCCTGATTCTAAATTCACTAAACGACATTGATTTACACCTTCTGAAAATCTAGCTAGAGCTAAGCAAAATAATATTGTTTCTTGCATCAATACTGTACCTAAAATGACCTCATTTCGATAATTTACCATTAAGTTACAGGCCCTTAGTTGCTCTAACAGAATCACTCACTTGATGGAGAGGAACCAGTCTGATTTTACACCAGGGGACACAAAGAAGAAGGGGCTCCTGTTTGCATCTTTGTGCATTAATACTATCTGCTATGAAATGGGAATTTTTACTTGTTGCTTTGCAACTTGGGCAAATGAGATAACTCAGCAAGAGGTGCTGAGCAGCTATTAAAATGTGTACATAAATTCTCAGTAATTTCCATACTTAATAGGTCCATCACTTCCTTCAGGCATTGGAACAGGAATGTGGTGTTTTTCTGCACTCTCCGTCCATGCAATAGCATTACGTTTGTGCATCTGCAACTATATATGCCATTAATTGCTCTTCCCATATTTCAGAATATATTCAGTAACACTTAGGACACAACAACTGTTGCCTTCATTGAAAAAAAAAAAACAAACCCAAAAACCAAAACCAAATTTGTAGCAGATTACTGCATGGTTTGCTCAGGAATCACAGAAAGACGAACCAGAGACAGTAGCTCTTGGTTGTGTGCTTAAAATACAAGACACGTGTGGGGTGTCATTATATTAGGATGAAACAGCTTGTAGCTGGCAAGGGTTCAAATTTGCAAATATCACAGAGCATTTTATTTCAGGTATAAATTTTAACCTAAATTTTTAGCAAAATCTCCTTGAGGAAGGAGAAGGACAAAATGAGGGTGCGGTGCTGTTGAAGAAAAGCAACATATAATTTGCATACAGGTCCTCTTTCTATACTACATACACATTGCAGTTGTTATACCATTTCAGGGACACCCTCTTAAATTTTTGTTATTCAGCAAATAAGCAGTATGATTATGGCATATGAACAAGACAGCAGCCCTATCATAGAATGTCTTCATGTATGAAGAAGCAGGGATCCTACAAAGTCACTCCACACGTTACAGCCTACAAGTGCAACATAAAAGAGATGGAGCATTTGCATTATGAGACTTGAAAGGACTGGGTGGAAGATTTTATCTCTCTTCTGGGAATCTTTAAATTTTGATAACTGGGATGCTCAGATTTGCCCAACTTTGAATCTACAATGCCTCCTTGACATCAATATTGGCTCCACCACAACTGCCCAAAGCACAGAAGAGTGCTAAAGAAGGCACAGGTACTGCAAGTGTTGGTAGCTACAATATCGTTTTGGAAGAACATGGTTCTAAAACATACATGTAGTTTAAATCTGGCTTCCTCTATAACCAAAACATGTTGTTTCATCTGCAAAACATCAAGAAGCTCAGAACAATGCTTATGCGTTTACACCACAATGGTACAGCAAAAACTTTGTGTTTTAGGAAATCCAAAAATGACTAAGACTGCATTCATTTCTCTGCACCTGCTTTGAAGCATCAACAGGCTTGTTTACAACATCAAAATTCCCAAAATACTTACTTGTGGATGAAACAAGAATCCTGGGGAAGGTCTCAAGTATTTCTCTTTTAAAGCTTCCAGTGGGTCAGTTAACTTTCTTTTTTCTACTCTGTAAATGTTAAAATTAGATTTGCTTGTGATGAATCAGTCTCAGATATTAATAATTATACAGCTACTCATGTTTAAAATAGTCAAGTATACATCATGTAATTTGTTTCTCAGAGATAACACTAACAGATAAGGAAGTACAGTCAACTCTCGATAACTCACTACTGTGGGTGGGGTCTGTTAATCACCGTTAAAGGGAGATTATACCATTTACCTAGGAAATCATTTCATTTCAAAAGACTGGTAATAATTATAGTAGGAACCAATGACTAACTACTGAGTACTTTTATGAAGAAATGAGGCAACCAAGACTGCTCTCCACTCAGAGAAGAGGAATTCAAGGCAACGGGGGCCTTGAGCAATGAGTCTCCTCTTGTCTGCCCATGCAAGATATCACAGCCAACATCCTGGAAAACTTTCCTTGTGCATGGCTGTGCACAAGCAGTGAGAGAAAAGCAGGCTTCTAGGCACGCTCTGAGTCTGATATGTCAGCAGCAATAGTTGTGATCAACGCATGTGGCCACTTAAGCAAAGAAATGCTGCATGAATAATTCAGAAGCAGGGTGGAAATTTGAGGTTTTTGCTTTTTCTGTAACTGATATTTATGGTTTACGGGACCGATCTTGTTATCCATATGTAGATGTAACTCACAGCAAAGGAAGGCTCGGTAACAACTGGCATCATGCTGCGCTGCCAGAATTTGTACAGATTTCATTAGTTTATAATGCAGGACCATAAAACAAGGATGATTATTTCCACTGTTCAGGCATTTAAAATTAATATGACACAAAGAAAACCTATGGTCTAATATAGATATCAATCTGTCACAAATAAAACCATCTCAGTAAATAGTATCATATCCTGTTTCTTCATAATGCATACCTGTTGTCGTATGCAAGAGCATTCTTCAAAAACTTTGCCCACAGCACTTCTTTTTCAGATAAAGTAATAAATTAACATCATTTACATGGCAGTAACTTTTTTTTTTAACAATAGGCTGTAAAGTCAGTCATTTATAACACAGAGAAATATTTTTATGGCTAATATTTCTCTAAACTAATTTAGATGCATGACTTTGACTGGTTACAGATATATGAGCAGAAAGGCAAAGGGCAAAGAAGGTCTGATGTACACAGGACACAGGTGATATGCAGATACCACTGAGATCCATCTCAGCACTACTGGGAAACATCAAGGGGTCAGGATTTTACCACTGTTTTTTGAAACCTCAGCTTACTTACAGTGCCTGCTTGTGCATCCCCTGAAGCCAATGACAAGGCTCCCATTGATTTCAAAGGATAGAACAGATTAACTAGCCCACCAGTTAGGCTGTGTACATACAAGGACACTGCACCTTCAATTATATTAATGAAACACCCAGGTAAATAAACCCATTGCTTAAATCATTGTAAAAGAAAGACAGGAATGACTCTAAATTTCCATATTTTTTATACACCTTAGGGCAATTTGCTTCTTTGTTTCATTTATGAGATACTCCTACTTAATTCAGGAGGAACTAAAAAGGTGGCGTACAACTGGCACTCTGGAGAGATGCTCTCAAATTAACTGGGGAAGGCAGAGGCAGAGAGCAGTCACAAGGCAAGTGGGCAGCATTTTGGAAGAAAAGGAATTTGGGGCAAACTACTGATGTCAAATGAACAGTAAATATACAAATATAGAACACTGATACCAAATTGTTTCTGGGTAAGAGAATATGCATGTCAAGCTGTGCAGGTTAAACAGGTTAAATGACTCGCTGCAAAGAGGGCAGTGATGAAGACTTGCTAACTGCAGCAACACTGGACCTGGAGTTTGGTCTGAGCACCTCAGACACCTCCAGAGATGATGGGATGGGAAGGGGGTCGTCCTGCGTCTGCAGGCAGGTCGCCCCAGCAGACCCAACTGCCTGTCCCAAAGGATGCCAAAAGGCAGCAAATAGTCCATTACCTGTAAATGGGATCCATAAAGAATGGGGTGGGCCTGGCATGCTGCAAGGAGGACTCCGAAGCTTTCTTTTGCTCGAGGTCACCTCCTTTCTTTTCTCCAAAGACGTGGTTTTTCCGAGGCTCGGCTTGTTTTGTGCTGCTGGCTCGACTTCTGCTGCCCATGCTGAGATCTAGAGGCTGGTCCTGGCTTGATGCAGAGGGGGCTGCTGGCTTTGAGGGTATGGGGGTAAGTGGCTTCTCCTCCTTACGTTTTATGGTGAGGTCAAAGGGAGACTCAGAGCTTCCCTTAGGGGTCTTCTTTATTTCACTGGGTGATTGGGGCTCCACTTTCAAGGGTAACGGTCTCAAGTCTCTATCAGGAAATGGATACATTGATTGAGAGAATGCTGGAAAAAATGGGAGGGGAAACATGGAAGGGTAAGGTAAGGCTCCGACTTTTTTGTCTTGCAGCCCCACAAGTCCTGTTGAACCAAAGTACTTTTCAGCAATAGAAGCAATAGCCTTTATAGAATCATTCACCGCTCCTGACACCGCAGTCTGCTCCTCTAAGGATGGTGAGAAAATGGAATGATTGCTGTGGTCTTTCTTATTATTTATTGAAGCCAGGCTCTGCAGAGAGCTTACTTTGTCTTTGAACATTTTACCATTTTCTTTAAATTTCTCTTTCTCACTTTCAATGTCACTTTCCAGATCAGAGCCCGAGGTGGTTTCCAGGTCACTGCCACTGGGGGTACTGACATCGTCAAGGTCAAGGTCACTACTCTCTGACTGGTCACTGAGTTTCTCATGCGGCCTCTCTTCAGAGGACCTCTCTGGTTGAAGCTCCACTGGCTTATTCTCCCCTACTGATGGTTGCTTATTTAGTGCCTTCAAAATATCCTGGGTGGCTGGCAGTATCTGAGGATTTGTCATGAGGGGACTTTGACTTTTGTTTGTCTGATCTGCGCTCGGTAGTCCTTTAACAGGAGAACTAGTAGGTAGCAAAGGTGGCCTGTGGTACAAGCCTGAAGGAAACAGACCAGGGAAGCTAAAAGAAAATCCAGGAGCTGTTGGAAAGGTAAGACCAGCAGGATGCCTATTGGCTCCAAAATAGTCAGCAAGGCCCGGATTTGCATGATTCATATTAACCATGGACGTTTTATCCATAGCTGGGGTTCCAGGAAGTGAAATGCCTTGGCCAAAAAATCCTCCTGCTGCAAAATGGTTCTTGCCCTCACAAAATCTCCTGTGTTTATTTAAGGAAGACGTAGTGCTGAACATTTGTCCACAGTCTTTGCACTTGATTTGGGTTCTGCAATCAGCATGCATGCGCTTATGACGACAAAGGTTTGAAAACTGAGTATAGGATTTATGGCAGACCTCACCTGTATGTAAACAACAACAACAACACATCTCAGGCTTTGTGATAATTGCCCCCACCCTCAAGATTTTGCAAATAACACCATTTTTTTACCCGCCAAATATCAATTAGGAAGCCATAAGGAGAAGGCTGGATGCACAAACATACAAAAAGCTATTGTACTCTTCCAAAGCAAGGCATCCAAGCGACAAATGTCTCAAGACAGCACCAAAACCCACTCCAACAAACCAGAAAAGGTCTGAAATCACTAAAAGACGAAGTTTCCTTGTTTGCTCTTTGCATTGCACAATGTTGTGTACCATTATCCCATATGGAATTAGCACCCAGAGCCCTGCCGAGAGCCATGGCTTGTTGTCTTCAAATAACATCCATTTATGTTACCCTTAACATGTGGAAAGTTAGTCATTAAAACAAATATTTGCAGGACCAGATAGGAGATAGAGCTGCCTCACAGAGCTTTCAGTCTGCAAGATCACAAGGATATGAAAGAGCTAGAGGAGGAGACAGTCAGGTATTTCCAAGTGCATAACTGTATTAACAAACAACATTTTTTTCCAATTACAAATAAGAATTTAATGTCATAAAATCCAAGCTACAGCCTGAGTAACCTCAGTCAAGAACTCTCATATGTCCAAAGCATTTCTATTTGATAATGCATACAGTTCCTACAGGTGCCTGGGATGCTGTAAGTCTAAATTCCACATCTTAATAACTTTCTTGATTTAATATTACTTATTTGTCTCTTGCACATGAAAAAATACACTAGATTTCAACAACAATTTCCTTTTGAGAATGCAGTTGTATTTATTTGCATATCTGATGCTCAAAACAGCTCCTCCTGCAGAGGGTAGGATATCTTGAGCTCATGGGCCTGATCTAGCCTGCAACACTTGGCACATCCAAGCACAGCTTCCAGGAACCATGTTCAGTAGCAGGAACTGAAAATGGTCCCAGTGGTGCAGAATGAGATACTGTAAAGAGTAAATCACGACGTTGAAGTGCATGGGATTTTGCAGGTCCCCGATTTTATGGCTGCTACAAACCTTAGGGAGCAAACTGGGGCAGCAACCAGGTTACAGGTCTGAAAGTTAAAATGTGGTTTGGAAGAGGATAATGCTGAACGAGTCGCTAGTGTCTCTTTATGTCCCATATGGCAACTTTTGGACGAGAAGGGGCATGGGCAAGTCCCAAGGCTGCACTATATCCTGTGCTCTTCATCACACTAAAATTTGTCTGTACCTCTGCACTACCTTGTTTCTAACAGTATCAGCTCCAGCTTTGTTTAGAAACAAGGCAGCAGCATTATCAGTAAGCAGCATTATCCCTCTGTAATAAACGCATTTTTTTTCTACACAGGAAAAAGCATGTGGCCGCTTTATTTTTATTTAATTTGTGTTATATCATAAGCTCTCATCTTTCACACATCAAAGACACACAACAATACACATTGTGTATTCTGAGGCCTTTTTAACAATCATTTTCATGATTTGAGACAGACTGACATAATTTACAATGGCTCTATTTTCAGCCTGCAAAGGAAACTGAATTGAATGTATCCCATCCTGCACTCTTGGTTCCCATGAACTGCAATCACGTCCTCTAACTTCCACTCGCACCGGGCCCTGCACTAACCTTCCTGCTCCTCTGAATCTCTGCCCTTGAGAAACTTGACCACTTGTTGTCATCTCTTAACTGTTTACCTCTTCAGCAGGCTGCTTCATATCTCATCAACAATGCTCCTATTGTTTGAGGGCCTGATCCTGCCCGATCCACCCCTCTTCCCTGTTCCCGTCCCATTGACATCCCTGGGACAATTCATGGGGTAAAGAGTGCAGAATTGGACCCAAGCACAGGAAATTTGCAATGCGGTAATTCAGGAAGAATGTTTGTTGCTGTGTATCAGTTACTGCTCCTGCTGGAAAACTTCATTCACAACGAAAGACAAGAAAAGAGAGAAAATAAAAAATAAAATTAGAAGAAAGAAGCAAAAAGATGGATGAGAAAGAAAAAGGATAGACAAGGAAGAGAAAAAGAGAAGAGGCAGAGAGGAAAAGAAAAATAAATTATTCCGGTTCCTTGAAAACGCTTGGTTTTCTCTGGATAAGTATTTTGTTTCTTTTTTTGGAAAATATTTTATTTGCCTATTTAACATAGAACAACTTCTACTTAATACAGACCTATTTGTTGTTTGTTTGTTGCAGTACGAAGCTCTGCCTTTTCTGCTATTTTCTCCTGGTTTTAGCCTAAATACAGGCATAAGGTTTCTGCTCCCACAAACAATTAACCTCCATAATTCACCATACAGAATCAGGCCCCTTACCTTCACTGTTGAAAAAATCTCTCCCTGCTCTTATTAGGTTGACTACAGAAACCAAAATTAAACTGACCAAAATGGTACAACTCAAGTGACATATCCATAGGTCTGCACAAGCTCCATCCTGGATATTATGAGCCAGCTCCTCTCCTTGTGTAAAGCAGGATAACTCTATCAACACTGCCAGAGATCTGCCTAACATACAGCAGCAGAGCATCAGACCATATATATTTTTCCAGAAAAAAATAATCTCCAATGCATACATTTACGAGGCTAGGCTAATGCATCATTAAAAACATATCATGTTTTGTGAACTTTTGGTCTTGTACCAGGTTGAGTTGATGGCTTGCTTCTTATTCACATGACTGTATTAAATATAATGTTTCACTCAGGTAGGCTAGAGTGGCAAGCAGGTGAAAGGAGTGTACTGGCACAGGTCTGGTCTTCCTAAAGTTTGAGAAGTTCTCCGTTAAGAAGCATCAATACGTTATTAAATTATTATTCTCCATTATATTCAACAGAACTAAGAAATATTCTACTCTGGAGAAAAACAAAATACACACAGTTGAGAGATATCCTTACAAAAGGTTAAAGGAGATACAAATTAATCATTTGACTAAATATATTTTATCGCAGTTTTAAAACTAAATTAAACCAACAATGGTCATCTCATTAAAATAAGCAAATATTTATTATTATAATCTCAATCAATTAACAGTTCTACTGAAGACTTTACCTTTTTGGAAATAAAAATGATTTAAAACTGTTTAATGAGGTGCTGCTTGCTTAAGTTGTCCCTTGCATTTAACAGGCAGTTTGTTCAATCCATGGGAACCCAAGGTTGGCAAAGAAATTTTGGGCCTGGGTCTGAAGCCCATACTCCCTAGAGCAGTCCTACTCATGGGGAGCATCACCTGAAGCCTGCGTGTAACACAGCATCGGTGATGCACACACCCAAAGCCCTGTTGTTTCAGAGAATACCCTTTGTGTACATTGATTGTGCCACCTTGACCTCCATCGGTATTGCCAGGAGCCAGGACTCCTCAGATAAGCTTGTGTTGTAAAGTCTATATCTTTTTCATCACCTGTCTTCTATTTCCAAGTAAAGCTTTGCTTAAACTTTAGTAGATGGGGACGGTTATCAACTTTAATTGCTTCCATGTATCAAAGCAAGAGTAGCTGGGTTTGATTTCTCCTGTTACACCTTATTATACCTTTTAAATATCAGCGTCATACTTTTAAGCAACTAACTTGTAAGGTAGGATTCCTTTCTTACAGCTTTTATTCCTGCACAGTCCCCAGATTAACACAAACTCCTAATGTCACTTTCATATTGCAAAGATTCATCTCATGCCTCCACACACTCTGCACTGTGATTGTCTCTGGACCCCAGATTAGCCAGCAGTTAAGTTTGCATATTTTTTGCTTATTAAAAAAATTACCGTAAGTACTATTTTGAATATGTTCAGCCTATTATGGCATGTGGTTTCTATTTGGAGAGGCTGCAGATTTTGTGAAGGCAGTGAGTAATTACCTCAGTGTTGGTGAGTTTTCACTAAGCTTGGGCGGTGTACCATAATAAGAGACAGTTGCCATAAACAGACTGGTAGAGTAAATCATGGTGTGTGGGCTTTTTGGTGGAAAACAGATATCTCCTTTAGGTGACCATACTTCCCTCCCATTGCTCAGCAAAGCCTACTGCACATGTGGTCTCCAAACCCTTTTGTTCTGCAATTACATGGCTGTTAGTCAACATAGGTTGCTCAATGGATTTTCATCCCTCTCACTGTACATAAGAAGAATACTGGTTGGTGTTTGGATTTATCAGAATAAATAGTAACAAAAAGCATTTGAGAGATTATTTCATTTAAAAGGGATGCCACCTACAGATTTTTACATAGGGCACTATGCAACAGAACCTTCTGAAGACTCCCTACCTGGCCAGAAATTTTCTAATATTTATAACCTTTAAGTGCAATTATTTAACCTGTAATCAGGTTTAAAAAATTTTAGTGGTTTATTATTGGACCTAATTATTCATCTTCTCATTGAAGAAACCTAAACCAAAAGTATTCTCTAGCCCAATGGCAGATACACAGACTTCTCACAAATGAGTGTTTTAAGTCGATACTCCTCCTCTTGAGGAATTATCTTTCCTACCACTTTTTCCAGGTGTGGTGTCGATATTTTGGTAAATTACTGTCAAGAGCAGCAAAAGATTATAAATTTTAGTGGACAAGTAGAGGAGTTGGTCACTAAATGCCTTTCAAGCCACAGCAGGTCCCTGAAAAGACTGTGACGGCGATTAGCACTACCAAAACCAATATTCTCAAATATTTTCTGCCTCTGTCTCCCTGATGAAAGGGAGAGAAAGTAAGCTGCAATGTTACCATGCATCCATCCTCCCATCTTCTGGCAGGATCTGGCTCAGCAGTAAACACAACTTGTGAGACTTTGAGGATCCAATTATAGCCCAGGAATGAACCAGGTCTGCACACAAAGCAAACTTTATTGCTGGAGCAGCTTTTGGCAAAGATCTAATAGCTCAACTCAATACTTAAATTTGGTGCATGCAAAAGAGCCTCAAGGAGGGCAACAAGCTGCTCCGACCGAAATTTACTAACTCCAAGGTTTATTTTCCAACACCAGCAAAAGTCATGGCATCTTCTGTGAAGTACTTCATTAACTCCTAGAGCAAAACAACCTTCCAGGTACTGCTGGCTCTGCCCAATTCCCAGCATCTCCTAACCACGATGGCAGATGCTGACACCCTCCCATGCCCATCCTGGCACTGCCACCTCCTCCCCTGCACCAGCACTACCCCTGCCCTGCACAGAGGGGTTGGATCCAGCACAGGGAGCGGTGCAGTGGGGATGGTGCTGGTGCAGAGGAAGAAGAGCAGTCAGTTAGTTTGGTGCGGTGCAAACCAATGAGGCTGCAGTCGCCAAGCTTGGCATGGCTCCTTCTGGTTAAATCTCACTCCCCACTTGCTCTTCACATCTCTGTGTGGAAAAATATCCCAAGGACAACAAGTACATTTATACAGCACACACAGTGTCTGCCTGAAAAGGAAAATCACATGAAAATAATGCTTTACATTGAACTGTAGATTAGCCAGTGCATATTTAATAACTCAGAGCCCCCGTGAAGTCAGCAGAAAATTCAAAGAGAGCACAACACAACTTCCTGCTTCCAGATTACGCCGCTTTTTGACAAAAGAAATAACACTTAACCAAAGACTTTTAGTTGAAGACTTACATATAAAAGGTTTGACACTGCTGTGGATGTGTTTATGCTGTTTGAGGCCTGAAGAAGTGGCAAAGGTTTTGCCACACTCTGGACAGGCGTGAGCACGAGCCCCAACATGCTGGGAACGAATATGTCTCTGAAGGTTGCTGGGGTCCGTGAAAACCTGCTAGGAAACGAGTACTGATTAACCAAGAAACTTAACTGCGGAAGAAGCCAGTTATTACAAGAGTCCTTTAAAATTCAAACCTTGGAGCTATTTGGGAGTATTTGAGATTAAAACCCATGGCTGCATCACAGTCTTGCTAATGGGAATCAACAGCAGTTTTGCCTGCAAGATAGGGTCTCAGTTTCCCAGGATCAGACAAGGATTTGGTGGATCTGTTAACCCCTTTGCAGCTGCTGTAGCAGCTGCACTACTCCCTGCTATTAGAAATTGTGCTTTTGAAGTCAGGAAATTCACAAAAAAAATGAGTCAAAATGTGGCTGCTTGAAATCTCTAAGCATTACTGCAATAGAAATACTTTATAGGGACAATTGAGTGCATGACAGAAAAATCCTGTACGCAATGCAGTCCTAGCACTCAAGGTTTGCTGTGTCTTACAAGTGTCAGCTCTATACAAAATTCCCACTATTGCAGTAAACCTACTTAAAAATGAGTAAGTCCTCATGCAAAAGGCCCAAGCTTTGGGAATCTGGTAAAAAGCAATGCAAGCACCACAAAAAGCACCACATCCTATACAAATAATCTGCACGGCAAAGCTGGTGTTGGGAAGCAATAGAGATGCTCTGGAAGTGAGACAGTTGTGCTCACTTAGCACAGCTGGACCCCATCACTATTTCTTTTCTTTTGATTTATATTGCAGTAGTGTCTTGAAGTTTCTGGTCCCAATGATTGGCACACAGCCTGGGGACCCATCCACCTTGCATGTCCCCAAGGTTCCGTGCCCCTTAGTGGTTCTCTTACACCCCAGCAGTCCTCGCAAGGCACCAAGCCCTTAGTGTGGGGATGCTCAGCATCCTGCATCAGCCCTCAGTTCAGACTCTACAGACATTTCCAAATTAAAGAGCGTAGAAAAATAACATATCTATAAAGTAGAAGTGAAAATCCTTCAGAAACCATCTGGAGCATTGCAGAAACCTTACACCCCCCTGCATCCCAGCCCGGGGCATCCCCACTTCCATGCTCTCATGCACCCAGTGGCATGAGAAGCACCAGGCAGCCTACAAATTCACTGTACCTTGGCACAATTTTCACATTCGTAGTGCTTCCCGCTGTCGTGTGACATTTGGTGACGGATCAAGTTGGACTTCCAGTTAAAAGCTTTGGGGCACTGGTCGCACTTGTACTCTCTCTCCTCACTGTGTGACAGCATGTGCTTCTCCAGGCTGTGGAAACAGGAACAGGGCTCAGTGAGGTCACATGCACATATGTGGGTTTATCAGCAGTTTGTAGGAAGAGAAGACAAGAGAGTACATAATTAAAGCAAAAAAAAAAAAAAAGCCCCAAAGGCCCAATCCCAGCAGTCCCAAATCCTTAGAGCACCAGGCTCAACCCAGTTGGAAGGCAGAACATCCTCCTCCCTACCAGAATAACACATTCTCTAATGTTTTGCCAGGCTACTTGCAAATGCTCCAGGAGATGCAGCTGCCATTGCTCCCTAAGGAGGTTATTTCAAACACCTCTCAATATTTCACTCTGGTACTTCTTCCCTGCAGTCTGAATTATTTCTACCTTACGACTTTCTCTATAAACACACCTTGGATCCTACCACTTGATATAACTCCACTTCGTGATGGAAGTAAATTTTTCTTGCAGCAGGAATGGATCAGGAATAACTCCACTGGAGTAGGACAGAAGTAGCATAAGAAGCCTCTAAATATGGTACACTACAACTGGAGTTACTTAATTATTATTAACTGACTTCAACCATGTAGCTGTCTTTCCATTAATTTCTTAGTAGTTTATTCAGTCTGTTAGCAGGATATTTAATCTCTCTATTTCTGCTGCACATCACTGAATTCATTTTCATCTGTGAATTCCTTTTTTATTATTAATTTGTAGCGAGCATATATTTTTTAAACACCTATATTGCTTGGTCACATACAGAGTCATAGTTCATGCTACTGCTTGAGGAAAGATTGTTACATAATGTAAGAATGGATTCACAGAAAAGCCACTGGAAATTGGAATTTTTAGCCTGGAATGCCAAACTGGATCTGTCCTCCCTGACATGAAACTCCCACTGATCTCTGCTAAATCTGTGGACAAAACCTGCTGGGCTTACAGTCTGGTTTGGGTTGTGCAGCCCAAATAGCAGCCTTCATTCTCGGCCACAGGTAACAGAAAGAATTTCAGCCTATAGATGCTCTTTACTTCTACCCCTCTCAGACTCCTTCCTCTGGGGAAAAAATAATTCTGGCTTCCCCTCCTAATACTTCAATAACAATTGATTGTCTGTTATGCACTGGTAAACAAATTTGCCATAAGACCTAGAGAGACTCTTGTCCATGGTTCTGGCACAAGCTGCCAGACGCCTGCCCCGGCTATGTGATCCACCATCAGCACTGGGCAATCCTGGCCTCCCGGATCCCCATCGTCCTCCTCAGCAATTTCTCCATTTAATTACACACACCCTCAAGCATGACTTGTTCGGGTCTTTTGTTTTATGTAATCTGAATATAGCACACTTTGGTACTTTTTTGCTGTGAACTGTCTTTGTGGTGTATTAGCCTTTCAATAATTCAAGAGTTCGGAGAATGACTGCATTCTCTCTCATTTTTCACTCTTTCTCACAGTACTGGCCATCTATTTATGATGACTTGTTCTTTGTTTTCTGCCCTTTTTCTTCAATATTTAATATTTTAAGCTAAATTTACATTTGCTCAATGATTCCCATATGTTAGATATCGTCCTCTGGTTCACAGACTGAAAAGAGCTTTAACACCAAATAACTCGCAACGTGGAAAAATGTTACAATCCCTACTCCTACCTTACCCACATTGCTGCAATCCTTTCAACTTCATCTGCCTACATCAGCCCCTTTGAATCAATCACTCAGATTGAAAATTAGACATGTGGAGCCACATACTGCTCAACATTGGCTGGTGAATAAGACTTTGTGCCTGCATGAATTCTCACACCATGGGGTTCACCTAGTATGCAGGGAGCAATGCTTGGCACATCGTGATTTAATTCTGGTCTCATTAATTTTGCAGCAGCTTTAATGATCAGGTCATACGAGGTGTTTCTCTGAGACCCTCCACATGACACTGAGCAACCTCCGCTGTACCAAGAGGAGCTAAGGAGCATCTGTGTGCTGGGAGAGGGGGCTCCATCTTGCAGAATCAGCACCTGAAGCATCCAGAAGCGGTTGTCCAAAAGGACCAACCATCAGCACAACTCTGTGTTAACTTCCAACAGATACAACATCCTCAGTCACAGACTAGTAAATGTCTCTGTGAAAAATATGAACCTAGAAAATACTCTAAATTGACAAGTCAATATCTAAGGGGCATACGATTATTAAACAATGCAAATAATGCACTGCTGTACCTAAAAGGGCAGTTAATAGTTACTTAGGTTGTTCCCACACAACATGGAGAGGAAAGAAAACACTGTGGGAATGTGGGAGTTGTGTTACAAACTCTGGCTGAAAGCAAAAGATACCGGCTTGGGTCTGGTGCTGCTACAAAACATCTTCCTAAGAAATGCACTGCCTCGTCACAGTGGAGGATCTGGGCCAGGATTTTGCTACTGAAATAGCTCAGTATTACTATCAAACGTTGGCTGGGATCAACATTCCCCCATTCTGAAAGCATTAAGATATGAATCTGTGAGGTACGTGCTGCAGAAGCTCCTGTGCACTCTGAATATCTTGAAGCAATTCACAAAATTCACCATAATCTGTACTGCAACACAGTATTCTAAGAAGCCACAAAAACTACAGTGACAGGAAATATGTAAATGATCTTCAACATATAAAATTGTTCTTTCTATTTACATTCTATGCATATTTCAGATACATAGATACACGGGTCTATCCGTTTAAACAGCCAGATATATATAAAAAAGAGATGAACCCCAGTATTTCCAGGCAGTTTGGCTATAAATATATGTCAACAGATAGACATATCTATATTAACATCTAGAACCTGCCTCTAACTTGCCTGGCTTGTTTACAAAGATAAAATTATTAACATCAGTGAACATCACTCAGAGATGTTTTGAGTTATTTCTAACTAAAAATAAGGAACCCAGCCCTTAACTGATCTGAACCATAACTGCTCGCTAACTAAAAACTCGTTTATCAGAAGTCCCAGTTCTTAATTTGAGGTTCCCACTCAGGATTTCAGTACAAGGACCAAATTTCTCATTCACTGAGACTCGATTCCTTTCTATGCCATAAAATACCAATCAGCACAGAAGTCTTATTCATGTTCATCTTTGGTTTGTCCAGAAGATGAAGGTATCAGACTCTGCCATGGCTGGTGCCCTGCATGATCTGACTGAAGCCATTACAGAATTTGCCTCATCAAGTTATGTTTTAAGCATCTACTCCTACCTTTGTAAGTCTGGAAAGACTTGATCACACTCTTTGCACTCTTGGATTTCATGCATGTCCTGAAGGTCATTCTCATTCTCAAGCTTTTTCTGGAAGTCCTCCTCCACCATGGAGAAGGCAGAGTGAGGTGTGCTGCAAGGGAACTTCTGGTGGTCTACAAGCTCAGCCTTGGACTCAAAAAGCTGGTCACAGTCCTCGCAGCGATACTGCCGCTCCTCTGGAAGACAAAGGGGTTGGGCACAGGGAGACCACATCAGTTTTCAGTCTTTCCAACTATCATCCTACCAGGAGTTCCATGACAGTCTGGTTAAAAACATGGCTATCCAGTGAAAAAGAGAAGAATCTCAAAAGAAACAAGGATCTCTTATAACACTTTATAATAATGTTTTAATTCTACAATATATGACAGCAGAGTACTACCTGTTAGCTATGTGGGTGATATCCAATAAGGATCCCTAACTGGCTTAAGACAAAAGTCAATGTATTTATATACTATCCTAAATGGGAATGCTATTAAATTCTGTAAAATTGGTCATAACACGTTTCTTGCTGAAAACGAGTGTAGAAGCTCACTCAAGTGTCACTTTGGAGTGAATATGGCATTCCATAAATTAGCAATTTCTGCAAAAGAACAGATTAGCTGAAGAAAATCCCATGACATTCTTTTTCTGGTGGATTTTCTACTGGTCCATACGAGGAGCCAGACACCCCTGTTTGGTTCCAGTGTTAACCTGCCCTGCAGATATAAATGCCCAGTAGCACTGAGTCAAAAAGGTACTGAGGAGTCTGTCTGAAATGTCAAAGGTAGGCAGCTGGTTGATACTTGACAGCTGGGTTGATCCAGAGAAAGCATCATAGGGCTTTGCTGTCCGTGGTCCACAAGTAATACTTTGGCTCAGTCTGATTCTAAATTAGCCCTGTGGGACATAGTCCTGCATGTGACTGCAGACTTTTCCTCTGGTATCATTTACACAACATTCACCATAGGGACTAGGCATGGAAAATACTACGCTTGAAATGGGGGACATCTTCAGCAATAACTAAACAAAGTTACCATTATGGAAAATAAAAGCAAACATAAACCCAAATTAGAATGAATGAATAATACCCTCATTTTTCTTAAGAGAACAAAAGATACTGCTCTACATGTACAGGCAGTTATAAGAAAGTACAGCCCTTGATACCTCCTGCCCTGGGAAAACCCCTGTGTACTGTCCTGAATTCCCCAGAATTTGAAAAATGTCCACATTGGCATAAACTGCAACCTAACGGGCATCAGGCAGATATCCTACACCCAGTCCCCACTATGCCTGCATAAGGCAATGCCAGAGAGGCAGCTCCAAAAGGAGCTTTTGGAGGCAGGGGACAAATCTGAGGAATAGCTCAGGAGTTTCAGACCTGGAATCCATGTGCTGGATGAGTGACAAATGAGCGTGAGGAATAATGGCTCAAATGTTCTCACAAGTAGCAGTGACATAACCTGAGGTTTTCTCTTTTGAGCAGGACAGAATAACAGTTCGGCTATGTGAAAAAAAAACCCTATAATCAGATTCCACACATGTCCTGCAGGAGCAGCACAGCCTAGAGATAAGGACATGGACTCTTGTTCTCTTTTTGCAACACGCACAAAATGATCGAGTTTTAATCATGAAGCCTTACTACTGCCCTCAGTTACATCTGCAGATGTCTGCTTTTGCCAGGGATGCTCCAGTAAGGAAGGGTAAAACCTGAACAACATTAGGAGTTGCAGAGATGCAATGCTGAGAAATACTGACTGTGTAAAATAGACCTCACCAGATTAGCAGGTAGAAAATGCAACAGTGAATGAAGCTACACTCCTGGCTGGACCAGAAGTGATGACAAAAATAAAAAGGGAACCTTCAATGCCAACGCTAGCATTGCTTTTGAGAGCAGATCCATTCTTTAGAGGGCCTGAAGGAGTCATGTTAATATTAGACTGCTTTAGGCACTTAACAGCTTCCAGAGAAACAGAAGGAGCAAAGACAGACAAACACAACTGTGGTCCATCTCTTCTCCCTGGCTACAACAATGTTATTCTGGATTTCAACAGGATTCCAACAGAGGAGAACTCTCCCTTATTTTTTGTTTAATTTCAGTGACACTTTCTATTAGATTAGACAGTAAGAAATGGCTAACCATGAATGTCCGGAGCCATTGTTTCATGTGAATAATCTTCACTCTTCATGAACAGTAAGAGCTCCTCTCCTGGTTCAATATCTGCTACCACTCTGTAGAATATCTGGAAAAAAAAAAAAAGAAGCAATATGATTCCCACAACAGGCAAAGAACCATAAACTACTGCCAGTGAGTATTACAGGACCAAAACCACATGGCCGGACCCTGGCCTGGCGTGGGTGCTGACTGCTGTTTGCTGGAGAGGTGCCGACTCTGGCTATGGCAGGTCTGCTCCTTCCAGCCCCAAAGCCACAGGGGCTTTGGGCTCTGTGACGATAAAAAGGACAATTGGTTTCAACAGCCTCTGCCGCAAAACGAGCTGTGTGATGCCTGCAAATATCACCAGCAATTTGCATGTTTAGTTATACCAAACCCAGGTACAAAGCAGCCAGAAAATGCATCCCTGAGTGATCCACATAAGGGAGATAACTCCTGTTGCACTGGGGAAAGTTACTATAACTGTCGGATGCTGCTGATTGAACTGTAGGTACCCATTCCTCACCACTGCCCCCCCCAATTTCCATCATCTACAGAATCCAGAAAGCTGTGAGGTGAGAGGCTTATATAAAGCAGTGTGCCTGGCTACTCCTTATCTTCAAATGGGAACAAAAGGAGAAATCAGTCCCGAATGAAGAAACACTGCCAGCAGCCAAAACTGCTGGTGGGAACTCTGGCCAGTGGCACCTGGTCCCGCTGCACAGGTGACATCAGACTCTGCATTTGTTATTGGGAAGGAGCCTGTTGGAGAAGCAGGATGCTGCTCCCTCAGGTCTGTGTACCTAAAGCAAGCACGCGCTGGCACTGTGAGGCTCTGCTGAAAGGAAATTCCCAAAATCCATCTGGCTGCTCTGTCTCAGCAGGAAATGTGAAGAGCACTAAAAAGCTCCATGAAGCAGCTCAAGTAAATATTAGTAACTTCCTCAGGCCTTCTTAAACAAAAACGCACGATATTTTTGTTTCCTACACTAAAAAATGATGCATTTGCATTTTCTCAGACTAACATATTTTTAAGGGTTTTGCTCTCAAACCCTTCGCTCTCGATATTCATCTCGGCACGATACAAGAAAGGCAGAAAATCACCTCCACTGTTTAAAGTCAAACAGGTCCATTTGTCACAAGGCCGGCAGGGGTATTTAAGATGTGTGGGTATTTTTCTTGCCCGGACACTCATGAACCATCACCCATCAGGCAACTGAGCACATACCAATGTCCTCCAGGAGGTGGCCGTATAGCCTAATCATTTCTTTCTGCACAAGCAGCCTTTGACTATAGATACGGGCTAAATACCTAAAAATAACTAAATAAGATAAATTTCCTCGGATTTGTTTGGACAAGAGTCCCAAAAATCTCTTTGGAGGAGGCGTGCAGGGGAGCAGGGGTGAAGGCTGCCAGGGACAGCTTGTCTCACTGCCCCAGCGCTCACTCCTCTCCAGGTCCTGGGAAAACACATCAAGAACAAGGTACCCCTGCCACAAAACCCTGTTTATGGCAAATTTTCCTGTAAAAGCCAGGAGAAGAAGATTATGGGCAGTCTGATCTGCCCTGGCTGCACTTCTCTACTCTTCAACACCACCCTGGTCGAACCGTTGGCTGGGTCTGTTTGGGCTTGTCATTTTTACCCCAGCCAAGGGGATTTTGAAGTCCACTGAGTATTTTGGAGGGTGTAAGGGGATGAGCTGGTCATGGCAGAGTTTTGTGCATGTCTCCTCACACAGCTGAGTACCACAATCTCCTCCAAAGTCAATGCTGCCGTTGCTGCTGAAGGATGCAGGGCTGGTGCATGGGCTTCAGTTCAACAGGGATGCAAAGCTGGGGCAACACAACTCATTTGATCAAAGACTGAAATACATTTTAGCGAAGCCAGCTTTTAAGTCCCACAAATAAATCAGATGTCAGCATCACATCCACTGAATATTTGCTTTAAGCAATGCTTGTTTTTCCATTTATTAAGATAAATGTATTGAAAACTGGCTTTTTTTCTTCTAGACATATAACGGCCCTCACACATCTGAAACGGAAGCTGCAGTCCCAATCCACAGAAGATAAGCCTGGTTGCTTTGGCTGGCTTTGTGTGGAAATAATATGTGCATGGCATTGTGCACTGCACAGAGAAACTTCTGCAAACCTCTCTGCTGCAACAGCACCTACTTCCCCCACTTGGAGTGGGAGCAGGATCAGACCCACCCCATACCCAGGTGAGACCTCCACCACCTCAGAGGGATCATCCTTAAGTTCCTGGTCTGCCCAGGACAGCTCTTCCCAGGACAGGTCTGCCCAGGATTTGCCTCAGTACTCCTGGGTTTTGTGTCATGGTCACATAAACTCAGCTGTTCCTCTGAGGTCAGCAGTGCATTCACACCAAGCAGTGAACAAAAACCACTAGCAAAGCTTTCCCCACTATTTTCCCTCCTCTGCTCAAGCTGTCTCATCAAAGGTATTTTCATAGACCTTTTCACCTCTCGGTGCAAAGCAAGGACGCATGGATCGTACACGGGCATAAAGAGGGTCTTGTTCATGAAGTGCTGTGATGGAGCGCATCACTTCTCTTTGGGAAACCCTGGTATAACGCAGCATCTTTCTTGCAGCTGTGGGACAAATCTCTAACCAGGGTGTAAAATCTATAGCCAATTGTCCTGTCTATGTATTTGAAAATATCAAAATATTAGAGATAATTAAGCTACTCATCAGAAACTACCTGGCCAGCTTCTCTGTACCTCAACAGGGAGATAAAATGGAGAATGCTGAAAAACTCCATGTTTTAGGTTGAATGACGTTTCTATATTTTGTATCTCAGAACTAATACCCTACAAAACATAGTCCAAGTGGCAGATTTATGGCTCTGGCATTTTGACATTATTATTATCAAAATACTAAGTTTAATTATTATTAAAAACAGATTTTTAAATTTCTATATGTACAAAACCCCCCACCTGCACTAACAGTTTATATACCAGATTGTGTTCCAGGGAGAATCTAAAATAAAATATATCGAACTTTAAACCAAAATGATTACGCAAGTAAGTTTAATCTGATTTTAAGAGCTATTCTTATTACTTGACATGAAAAGCTTTCTTTCTCACTCTTGCCACCTAAAATCCCCTGAAATTCTCCTGTCTGAGAAAAAGTGAGAAGCTAGCTCTGGAAATGAACCACATTGCCTGAGTTTTTAAGGCAGCAGCAGTCTACTGGGGTAGACAGCATGGGGGTCCTGCAGGCCCCGGACAGGAAAGCTCATAAATTACCCCCAAGCCTCGCAGGTCCTCTCCTGGCTGCCCCTGCTTTGCAACAGCCTCTACCACAGGCAGTATTTTTAGTATTAGGAAACACTAATGTGGAATAAATGGACTTCTCTATTGCAAATCTTGAAGATTTCTTGGATGCAATCCTGACTCCACTGTAATTAATAAAAGCTTTTAATTTTCTGACCTACACCTCTTCAACCTACCAAGCCTGTTTCATTACCTGGCTCTCTTGAATTAACCTGCACTCATGACACGTAAGCCTGCACCAGTCTGCTTCAAGAAGGTAGAGGAACAACTGGGAGGAGGAAGAAAAAATAAAAGCAAAGTCCAGATGTGGATTTCACATGCCCTGGGATCAGCGGTGTGTGACTGCAGTTTATATAGGAAGAGCAAAATCGGATCCAGATCTGGAAACACTTTCAAAGTTCAGGGGGTCTGAGGTGGGAAGAAGTTGGGGGAGGCCTAACTCATCAGTCCTCTGTGCCTGCCTACACCTCAGGTCATATATTTATGCTACCGAGCAGAAATAAAAGCTCCCAAACTGCAAAGCTGTAAAGGGAAAGAGGAGGGGGAAAAAAAAGGGAACACACACAATTTACTTTTAAATGGATGAATAAGGCCTCATTGTTATGAATCCCAGTTTACTTTTCCTAGTCAGGCACTTGAAATTTTATTTATGCTTAATAGACTGCATTTGGCATGTGTAAAGATGACAGAAGCGTGAATTATGAATGACCTTCAACCTTTTCAGGAAGTTGTAATAATTGAAATAATAGCAAAAACGCACTCCCCGCGAGCTCAGCCCAGGGCCGCGCGCTCGGCCGCTGCCACACGCATGCTTTGAAGTGCCCCAGCCATCCTGCCTGCCCCAGCAAGACCCACACTACTCTGTCTGAACCCCTCCTGTGCTTCCATCCAGTCTGCCCTCCAGCCCTGGGGAATGTTTAACCAAAGGATGCCAGTTTGGGGGTGAAAAGTGACACTTCAGCCAACGAACGTGAGCAAAGGCACCAGATGCTACACATGCATCTGTCATGCTCAGCTCCAAAAGGGAGTTGTATTCCTTTGCATTCAACTAAATCCTATATTCTCATGTGGAAAAAACTGCACGTGCCCCAGGGCTGCCTGGGAAATTTGGATTTTGGGCTCTTCATACTTTAACCCTCCAGGTGACGTATTACACTTAAAGCCAGCGCCAAGGGGGAAGGCGCTGAGTGACTTTGTCCTGTAACACACTGATGCAAGCAAGAGGACCGAGCAGAGGACCCATTCTGGACAGGATGTTGGGAAGGAACAGAAGACATTGATGGTGGAGCACACCCTCACAAAAGCCTGGTGAAGCCCACCAGCACCCGCAGAGTCCTGCGCCATTACTCCTGCAACAACAACCTGCCCTGGGTCCAACAGGCTCCCAGCCTCCACCACATGTCATGGGTACATGTAACCCAAGCAAAGCACAGCATTTACTCCCGACCACTTTTTGGGGGCTGCAGTGTGCTAGAGGGGACCATGCCCCAAGCTGGGACAGGAAAGCAGGTGCCCAGAAGGGCGGTGAGTACACCGCCAACTGGAATTGGCATCCACCCTGCTTCAGAATAACAATGGAACCTGCCTGAATAGCAAAATAAATTAAATGTCCAAAACTAAAAATAAGCATTACGTTCACAGAGTTCAAACAAAATTAGGAATTATGCCCACTGGAAAAATAAGAAGGATGAAAGGATACATAACCTCACAAGAAGCCTTAATTAAGCAACTGAGAAGAAAAAAAGAGAAAGGTCCAAACAGTGAAGCTTCAATTTTTAGCTCCTGTGATGAGCAACTTCTGCAGCTAGAGAACTGCGAGATGAAACCCGAGCCAGGTCCTTCTTGTCATACTCAGGCAAATGATAAATTGAAATGAACTGGAGTTTTTTCAAGAGCTAACACAGAGGAGTCCTTCCTGAGTGTTGTATCGGGCCCAAAGAAAACCAGCAGAAATCCACAGGCAAAACTCAGCAAGTGCCTGTGTGAGCGGCTGTGGGGTCACGAGGGGGGAGCACAGCAGGGAGCAGAAGACCCTTCCTCTCACTCTGCTGGGATGGTGGGGGAGCACTGCAGTGCTTCGGCACCAGGACTACAAAACTTTTCCTTCCTCATCTCCAAAATGCTCCCAAACTGCCAAAGCAGATCAAGCAGGTGAGGCTGGAGCATGGATGCTCTCCTGAAACGGCAACACGAATCCCCATTTTTCTACCTTCTGAGGTAAAAGGCATCCCCTGCTCCGCCAAAGTGAGGAAAAACCTCCAGGATGTCCCTCCGCAGAGCACCCACTTCGGCGTCTTAGGGAGGGTAGATCACCTCCCCAGTGATTCTCATGTCTTCTTCCATCACAGATGAATTTTAGCCTCTTTGAAAGCCTTAGGTCCAAGAGAGGGGGCTGCCACATCTAGCTGAGCTGTTCCAGCCCTTGCTGACCACCAACACCAGATCACAACTTTTGTGTCTTCACCCATTCTCCTGAGGTCACCTCGCCACGCAGTTATCTCCTAATGCCTCACTTTCATTCATGAATCACACAAAACGTGAAATGAGTTGCAGCCTTGTTCTGGTTCTGTGGACATCTATTATCCTCCATACTCTTTATGACAACCATACGAGTATGATTTGACAGCACTCACCAAGAGAAAAGGTAATTTTACTTAGAGACAATGTGTCTCACCACTTTTAATAAACATAGGACATCAATAAAAAGCTTATAACTTCACAGAAATGGCAAAATCCAGTTGCCAGTTTGTTTTAGGTCACATCAGGACAGGCCAACACGGAGAGCAGTAACACCACCAGTGCATTAAGCTCCGGATAACACAGGCAGAGGCAAAGACCAGGCAGGAATTTCACCCACAGCCTCAGCTCTAACTGCAGTCAGTGGAAAATCACCACCGTTGAACTCCTTGTTCCACCAATTCTAAGCTAACACGACCCTGCTCCACTGGAGACAGATTTTCGGTGGGAGCCGGATTAAACTTTATTTGCTTAATAAAGTAATAACTCATAGGAAGAGTCATGGCAGAATAGGGCCCCGTATGAGCTCAGCATGAGTGCGCCCTCCTGACCCACAACAGCCAAAACCTTAATGTCACTCTCCAACAACAAAGCCTTAAAATTATTCCTTAAATACACAACTTTTGCAGGTGGCTGTTCTTCCAGGGCTGCTGGAGGAGCCTTTGCCGTTTTCTGCCTGCGGCATGGAGGGGGGGCACGGCAGTAAAATCTGAAACATGAAGCTGTGTCTGCAGATTAAAAAAGTTTATAAAACGTGTAAGATGTGATCAGATCTGGTGAAACCTACAGCAGTGGGTTCATTCACGCAAGTTTATATTGCTGACATCGGGCACGTCGTTAAGAGTGTAATACTACTGGGTTTTCTCCCATTGCAGTGGCATATACTTGAGTATAAAGAAAGAAAGCAAAACACAAAAAACCTCTTCCAGTACACACAGTAAACTAAAACTTCAGTAAACTGTTTGTGAGGCACTTAGAATTTTCCATGAATAAACCAAAGGAAATCTTCAGGACCCGCTTTTCATTTGAAGGAGCAGAGACCGGGAAGCTTAAAGCAGTTTCATAGCATTATGTGGCTGTATCACTGTCAGAGCTCTGCGAGCAATAAACATGATAAAGAGACATATTCAGGAGTTTTAACTTCCGCAGCTACCAACTACGTTTCTTAAAAGAAAAAAAGAAAAAAAATATATATATTTTGTTTATATAGCTTGAAGGTGACTGTGATCCCAGCCTGAAAATGTTCCTGGAATGTGTGACAGCCTCTGACATGCCATTGCTGTAGTCACTGCTGTATTTCCAACTGCACTTTCATTAACATATGTATTCAAAAATAATGCTTTTGTTGGAATGACAGCGGTGCCAGAAAGCCTAAAAGGGCTAATCGTTCTGAAGTCATAAAAAAGTTGAACTAATAGACGTTTAATGATAACAGAAGGGAGTCATCCAACTTTGCAGAAACTGGTATTGAATCCTAACTGACTTGGAGCTGAAAAATGCATTCCAGGGTCATAACAGCGACAAGGCTCTCTGCAGCTCTGCACACACTGTAGCCTCTTTGGGGAAAGGAAAAAAATGAGGCTGCCCTGTTTGTGGAAATTTATTATTCATACACATCTTGAATTACATATGTTCAGGTTAGATTGAGTATGACAGGAGATAATAGGAAGACAGCAGAGAGAAACCCTAGATCAACCTCGTTTGAAATAAAAAAACCCAAAAATGCAGCTTTTAAACCCTACTCCACCTCCAATCAAATGAAACATGAGTTGCATCCAGCATGCGTGTTTTGACTGCATCCCACCATTATCGAGCTGTTCATCTTACCAAAGCTCATTTATACAGTCATAAGAAAGAGCCCAGACCTTTTGTAAAGTTGATCCTAAGTGCTGAAACCCAACCTCAGCTGTGAGTAGGGGGGGTGGGGTGGTATGTCTCTGAAAAAAGGCCAACAGAGAAATCAACAGAAAATGTTTTTCTTTCACTCTTTTTTGTTAAATACAGAAGGTAGAGCTTAGGAGAGCAACTAGATTACACAAGGTCCTGAGATTCGTCTAAAATCTGCCTGAAGCAGTCTAAGAATCATACCTGCCTGTCAGTCAAGCTTGAATTTAGTAGCATAAACTTGCAGCCAGCGTGAGGCCAGGAGCACTGGCAGGATCTTTTACCTTTTCAGGTAGAGCCCAGTGTTTGCTTGCGAATTTTACAGATGAGTTGAAGCAATTAGAGGTGAACAATTGCTGCTGATAGAGTGTCTCTGCCTTGGGAGCAAGTAGCGCCTCCCGTAGCAGGGATGCTCCCACTATCATGAGGGATGCTGAGGTGTTTTTTATTCCTGGAGGAAGCGGGGGGAACTGGGGTGCTTCTCCCCCTGCACCCAGCGCTGGCTGTGGCTCCAGTTAAGCTGGGGGCTCCTGTCCCTGCTGGGGTCCATCATCTCTGCCCTCCAGCTCGAGCTGCAACCACGGACACACATCCTCAGGCTTCACTTCTTTTTTTCCCCTTTATTTTACTTTTTCCCTTTATTTTCCTAGGAGCTACAAAGGCAGAACGACCCACAGGCAGGCCCACACAATCTATACACAGGCACACATGCATCCTCAGTACTGACTTGCATTTGTCTCTCCTTGTACACGCACACGTTTGGCCATGTAATGTCCATTTCCCAGTTTGCCTTCCTATTATATTCTATATTACCTCTGGTGAGCTTGTGCCAGAAGAAAGCAGAAGGAGGAGCTGTTAGAAAGGCTTTTTCACTTTAAGATTCGAGAGCACATTTTTAGCATTAACTTTTTAGGCTCTGGTCATAAAACCTCAGAGTACGCGTACAATTTTGTGGGTAAATGTGCGGCATTTCCAGAGGGCCAAATGAACAACAATCTCTTGCTGACAGCGTCCAGCTCACAACACGCTACTTGAAAAACAACCAATTCTTAATTTGCAAATCTCAGCAACAATAAGCTATAAAAATATGGAATTATGAACAGCATGATACTGTGCAAAATAAATAACAAGTCTCCAGTGAATGAAAGAAATTACTGGCAGCAGTACAGCCACCATTACCAAATCTTAGAAATGTAAACACTAAAAAAAGAGAAAGTTACAAGCGCCATAACTTTCCTTCCAAAAACGTCAAAACATGGGTGCGTGTCTGTGTCTCAAAGGTAGATGCTGATGTTTCAGTCTAGTGTGTGTTTTCAGTTGCAGATCACCAATACCGAAGCAAAGACAGTAAGTTGCTTTGACCAATGCATGTGATTTCACTTCTAAACTTTCCTATCTATGCCAGCTCTTATTAAACATAAAATATTTGAACTGGCTGTTTTAATTAATCTATATAGTTTCCTTTTCGTATCACTGTTCCATAAATGCTCTGCATTGAGAGAATTCATCAGTGGAAAGCATATTTAAACTTGGAAAATGTATTTTGCATTTACTAATAATTTTTATGGTTTCTTTAGTTAAACCAGCTGCTATATAAAAATGAAATTATATTGCAGTCGGCTGGCTCATTCCACATTACATGCTCTCATGGCTGAATTGTAGAAGTTGAAAATTCAAAAAAAAAATCTCTCATCATTTCTGAAAAAGTTACTTAAACTGGTTTTAATCAACTATCTCGCATGAGCAAATGCATAATGCTGTGTTGGAAATAGCAGGCTGTCCAACATTCATTTCCTATACGTAAGGAATTTGATTAGAAAGAATGATTTATAATTGAAGCTTTGTGTCTGGTTATGATTCTTCTTTCAATACTGTCAAGGCAATTAAATCAGCTAAAGATAATCTTTAACATTCACCTGATGCAGTTAATTAATAAAACACTGATTAAACGAATCAAATGCTATCTTGCAGGTAGCAAAGTTTAAATTTGAAACAAGAATTCAATCAGTTGTTGCTTTGCTATTTTAGCTATTTTACTTTAAAGAAGTATAGCTTTCTTAACCTAACTTCACCTATTAAAATGTTTCATAACGGCATGTATTACCCACAGACTAAAGCGAACCTTGCTTTAAGAAACACCTAATAAGTCATCAACATAATTGAAAACAAAATGCTTCACTAGGTCCTTCCTCTGCCTCTTCCAGCCTTTTTTCCAACACATAAGGATAAGGAGCATTTCAGCATAACAAAGAGTAGATTTAAGTGCAATAAATTAAAAGAAAAAAGAAAACCACTGGAGATCCTGGTTCAACATACAAGTATTACGAGTTCTAGCCAAGTGCATGAGAAGGCATAATAATATTCATGCACGTGTGCATTCAAATCCAAAGCCCCAAACGCGAAACTACATTAGCAGCATTATCAGTTTTGTGTCTTCCCCTTCACTCTTGCCATTAATTTCACATTACAGCTTCTGACCAACACAACGGTTTAACATAGCAATCCAAGTGGACTGGAACAGGAACCAGAAAATGCTGCTGATTCAAAACCAGCAAATACTGGCTTTGTATTCCTACGAAAGCAGTCCCAGTATTTATCAGGTATAAGATTTTTTAAAAAAAGTTTATTAATTAAACAACAACATGGAAAAATAGAAAATTCATATAATCTATAGCCCATCATCAAAATTATTCTATTCGACATTTCATATCCATGCCTTATCCTTTGCCGTAACAGAAAACAGGCCAAAATCTGTTGTGAATTGCTGCTGGGGTTTTGTTCTGTTTGCTTTTCTTTTAATTCTATTGACACCTTGAAGTTCCTTAAAAAAATAAGTTCAGAAAGTGAATGACACATACCTGATCACTTATCTGACATGCAACAAGGTTGTGCTGATTGTAGCATCCAGCAAACTTGATATATTTGAGCCAGTTTCCTACATCTGGTTGACTAGCATCAATGCAGAACTTTACATTGCAAAACTCATCCAAGATCTAAAAGGAAGAATATGAAAGAATAAATGTCTTTTTCTAGGCATACTAATCAAAAGATATATCACAGGTTTCCAGATAAACAAATTGATAATAATAATAACAGTAATAATAATAATGCAATAATAATAAAGGCATGTGTTTATTCAGAAATACACTCCTCTAATGACTTTTTTTTTAAGAACAGTCAGAAGACAAACTTATTAATAAAAGGACAACAAATGTACAGAAAAATGTCTTGACAAATGTTTACATGTAATCAAGATGTTGTCTAATTATTGCTAAGAACCACTATTTGAGCGGTGTGTGGTGTTTTTTTTACTTAATTTACTTAATAAGGATCTAAATTTTTGGCAAAAATCAGTAGCTATATTTAAAATCGCTACATTAATTAAATATGATTCTGTCAGGGAATACAATAAAAATTATTAACATAATTGGTGTTGGCATCATTTGTGGTTTGTCTTTTGCTCCAGAATTTACGTTGTTAGCCTTTTCGTATTTGCTGCTCTGAACCAAACTTTCTTCGGTAGACAAAGTTATTTATCTTGTTTTGATATTATGCATCCCAAACAACCCTTCTGTGCAACACGTAAATCACTCTCCTTAATTGAAGCAAATAATAGAACTCCCTATGCCAAACTAAAAGAAATAAATGAAAAAAAACCCATGAACACTCATGCAAAACATGGCAGTATTCAATACATACCAATAAATGGTTCCAATTATGCAGGCGATAAACAAATATAATGAGATTGCTTGTGGACAAGCTAAAGAGGATGTACTATTCCAATATTTTGACAAATCACTAATCATTACATAGGACTGAATACTATTATTGACGTGTAAGCTATACCACCGGCCTGTCCCAGATTTTCCACAGCATCCCAGGGAGCTCACTGCTACATTTGTAACTTCTCCGGCTTGGCACCGGCAGCAAACCACGCGATTTTGTTAGAAAAAAAAAAACAAACACAAAAAACCCCAACAACTTAAACTACACGTCCCAAACGAAAAGCAAAGCGAGAGGGAGGTTGTTTCCCCGATGGGAAACGTTTGTATTCACGTCCAGCCCCAGAGCACTTTTGGCCTCCGCACTGAATGGACGGGAAACCCGGCATTGTGTATCGTTTAGTTAATGAAAACCCACGGAAGTTTCCTATCAAGGGCTCACAATGTAGCCTAAGCCCGCTCACGTTCATTAATTAAACGAGCCCCGCGGAAAGCCGCTCGCCCCGCTGGCGGCGGGGCCGGGGCAGCCCAGGTGCGGCCGGCGTTGCTCGGGTCACCGCCCCCGGCTGCCAGGATCGGGCCCGGCGGGGGCGGGGGGCGGAGTGCGTGCCCACTGACTGGGACACACGGGTTCTTCCCTTCTATACCCCAAAAAGGAAAGGGGAAAAGCCTAACCCCAAACCCCAGCCACCCCAAATCCTGGCCGGGCTGCGCAAAGCGAGTTTATCCCCACGGGCGCGCCCGCCGCCCGCACCTCCCGTTATTGGGGTCTGGAGCACCCTGATCCAGTGGGAGGTGTCCCTGCCCATGGCACTGCATGATATTTAAGGTCCCTTCCAACCCAAACCATTCTAGAAGCAAGGCATTTAATTTTCCCTTTCAAAGCAAACCCTGCTCTGTCCCGAGAGAAGGTGGGGAGGGGGTTTCACACCCCACCCCCCGGGGAGGCAGAGGAGGGTAGTCCCAGGGGCCGGCGGGCAACGACGGGGCAAGGGCAGCCCCGTCCCGCGGGGCCGTGGGCAGCGCTGCCGCCGCTGCTCTTACCTTGTGTCGCCGGGAGCCTGCGGGGGCAAAGAGGGGAGGGGGAAAGAGGAGAAAAAAAATATCCTTCAGGCGGCTGGAAGCAACATCTTGGCGTCAAACGCGGCGGAGGCAGCGGCCGTCGGGGTGAGGGGCTGCAGCGGGCGCTCCTTACTGTTTGCCGGGGGATGGCAGGCAGGGGATGCCGGCCCAGCGGGGCTCAGCGGCGGCGGGACTCGGCGGGGCTCTGCCGGCTCGCCATCACCTTCCCCTTTCGGCCCCTCCTGGTCTTATCGGCTGGCTCGGTGTGAGTGTGTGCAAAGAAAGTTATCGGGGGGAAGAGGGGAGGAAAGGGAAAAAGAAAGAAAAAAAAACCACCAAAAACCACACGACCCTCTTTAAGGGGGGAGAAAAATAAAGGAAAACAAGAAGAAGAAGGAAAAGAAAAAAAAAAACACCACACACCGCTCAACAAAACAAACTTCTTTCACTTCTCCGCCGGGGATGGGAGAAAAGTGTGCGCGCGTGGGCGGGCGGCTCTCCCCCTCCCACCCCCGCAGCCCGCGGCGCTGCTTCCCCGCCGCACCCCCGGGCAGCGCCCGGCCCTGCCCGCCCCCCCCCCCCCCTCCCCGCCCACCCCGTCGGGTCCTGCCAGCCCGCCGCTCCCCTTTCGGGCGCTGTCTCTTTAAAGCGGGACAGCCCCGGCCGCGCCGCCGGCCGCCCCCCGCCTCCCCGTCCCGGGCGGCGGCGCTCCCGCCGCGCTTAAAGCGACAGCGGCTCCGCGGCCGGGGGTCACCGCCGGGTCGCGGGGACGCATCCCTCCGCCCCTGGGGCAGTATCCTCTGCCCGGGACTGGGGGAGAATACCGCGACGGGACCTAGGGCCCTCGCCGTTCTCCGCTATTCATTCACCGGCCGCCCCCGCCACTCGCCCCCCGCAGACGGAACCGCGGCGAGCTGGGAGCCGCGCCGCGATTGCCCCGACGACTTCTCCCGGCGCGCCCGGCTCATTCTCCGAGTGACTCTCATCATCGCCGACACCGCGGTTATTAATAATAATTTTTAATGAAATACAACTTTTTTTTTCTCCCCCGGCCAATTTCTCGACGACCTCTTTTGGTGCCGCAGAACCACCGCTGTTTACAGGCGTTTCCTAAACCATTTTTTCCCCCTTCTCCCTTTATTTATTTGGTAACGAATGCCATGAATGGAGCCGGCGGGAAGCTGGGATCTGCCTGCCGGCGGGGGCAGCAGCGGCGGCCCGGCCCATTCCACACACCCCCTCCCCTCGCGGGGCATCCGCCGCCCCCGCAGCTCCCCCGGCACTCCCCCGGCCCCGCGGTCCCACCGACCCGCAAAGCCGCCAACCGACCCGCAAAGTTTGGCACCGCCAGGGCCAAGTGCGGCACGACACACCTATATATGTGTATTTTGGGGAAGAGGCCAGGAAAAAAAAATAGAGGGCTGAACTCTACCTTTTATTGCACCATCCAGAAGTGCCACCCACTTTTTTTTTTTTCTGAAGTGCAAATATATTTCTCAGACTAAAAGTCGATTTTTCTTTCCCGGGGGGGGGGCCGGGGAAGGAGGGCAGGGGGAGGGCGAGAAGCCGGATGACAAGAGATGATGATTAATTCGTCTCAGCGGCCGGTTATCAGTGACATTGAACTGTTATTTCAGATAATAGCTATTGTTCAAGACGGGGAGGGGAGAGAGAAGGGGGAAAAAGCCCCACACGCAGTGGTGGTAGGTAGGGTGTGTGGGGGGGTAAATTTAAAAACTCCTTTGTCAATAACCTCAGCGAACCTGGCGGGAGATTCCCATCGCACCCGGGCCTGAGAACCGCGCCGCCCGCCCGCTTTCCTGGACCATTGATTTCCTGCCCTCCCTCCGCCTGCCTATTGTTGGAGCTTTTTTTTCTTATTATTATTTTTTTCTCTCTCTCTTTTTTTTTTTTTTAATTTAGCCATAAATTGGACCGGCTCGAGCTATGAGCTGTTCTATTTTCTTCCTGTCAGGATGAGGGATTTGTTTTATGATGCATTGTGTATTAAATACAAGTAATCTGGGAAACTGATTGCTCGAGCCCGTAGGCCTGATCAGAGGCCCCGATAGGAGCCGGAGCCCCCCCTCCGGCTTTGCCACAAAAGGAGGAAACGCCAGTGGATAAACAAAAGGGCCTCCCGGTACCGGCAAAGAGGGGCCGGCCGGCACCGGGGCTCCGCCGCCGCTCGCCGCCGCCGCTAGGTGGCACTCGCCGCCGGGACACGGCCCGGGGCCGCCGCGGGACGAGCCGCCAGCGGGAGCGGGGCCGGAGCAAAGGCGGGCGCTGCGCTGCCGCGGGCCGGCCGCTGCTCTTTTCTGGGAGAAAACCCCCTTTTTTTGGTAATTGCCCTGCATGCACCGCTCCCAGGGGTTCGGTTATACCCCAGGCGAACGGAGGGGAGCGCTCCCTGAGGAGGAGGAGTAAGTGGAAGAGGAGAAAGAGAAACAGGAGAGAGCAGAGAAAGAGGGATAAGAGGAGAAACAGGAGGAAGAGGGGGAAGAGGAGGAGGAAGGGACATGCCCTCGAACCGGAGGGGTTCGTGGGGAAAGGTTCTGCAAGGGAGGGCTGGAGACGTCATGCCTTTCTAGTCACGTAAGGGGACATGGGTGCCACACACACAGAGGAGGTGTCCCTGCCCATTCTAGGGGCGTTGGAACTGGATGATCTTTAAGGTTCCTTCTAAGCCAAACCATTCTATGTCTCTATGATATATTTTTCTTCTTTCAAGCAAGACTATGTAGCCTTTTCTCTCTCCCTTTGGACGGTTTGGTAGACACTTCAAGAGGCCCAAGTTATTTCCACAGGGTCGCTTTTGCAATTGTTTATTTAAAATAAGTCACTATATTAGTGGAGGCAGTAAGGAGTTAGTACTCGAGTCTGCTAGTAATTCCCACCAGGCTGTAAACTGATGCCTCTTTTAAGCCTTTAACTTCATGGTCGTCCCAGAAGTAAAAGTTCTCATAATGGAGACCCTATGGGCATCGTGCATTCCAGCACATCATTAAAGCAAAGCAAAGCAGCTCAGCCAAAGCCAGATGAAATAACTGCACTGTCCGCTTTTAATGGGCTTCCTGTGGACAAACACTGCAGAGGACAATGGTGAGAAATCAGACAAGTCGCTGGCGATTCCTTAAAATACTGTAAATGTTCATATCAAGCTTAATATTATCCTTACGTTTACAGAGCAAGCCACTTCATAACCACATTTTTAAGTGGGGTTTAATGTTATATTTCTCAAGGTGACTAAACACAACATTGAGCATCCTGACTAACACTGTGGTGAGCGTTTAAAATACTGTGAGAGTGTATCAAGCGGGGAGGGAGAAAGGAAAAGCAAAGCAAAACAAACATTCAGAAAACAACAGACCTCCAACATACCCAAACACACCAGGACAGACCTGGGAAAACAGCAACAAGCAGGAAAGGCAACAAAATTTCTGCATGTTAATACCTCCAGATATTGTCTAAAAAAGAAATGAAGAATATCAAGCAAAACCACAAGTGTTGCTGCTTATTTCAAGGGGAAGAGGCGGACCTCTTCTAGTCCTTGTGCAAAGAAGCAGTGGTTGTGGGCATCACGATGCTGTTGTGGCCCACCTCTTCATGCCGGGCTGCCCCATCCCGACTGTCCCGACTGCCCTCACATGCTGCCGGCCTTGTCCCTCCCAGCCAAAAGGCAGTTTTTTGAGCAAGGGAGAGGAGGAGGAAATTAAAGGTAAAAAAATGCAAATAAAAAATTTCCCTTGGTCTGGAAATGGGCCCAGCTGAAAGCATGTTAATCTCCACCTCAGTAATTTGGTTCTTCTGGAGAAGACAGAAGCCCTGCTGCTGTGCCCTGCACTTCATAAATCACGTCTTTATGTGGACAAGGTCAGGGCACCTAACAGCTCAGACATGGGCCTTTGCAGTGGCTTGGAGGGCTCCGGCATGTTTATTCTCTCGCACAGATCTCTGAGGAGCAGTCCAGCACGCTTCTAATTACTTTTGATTATTTTCATTTGCTCAGGTCAGGCTGGTTTTGCCGGCACTGCTGGAGGATGGGTTTCCTCCCCCTGGCCTGGCTGCAGGACGCGGGGGAATCAGCACTCTGTCACACCCAGCACCCCCTTCCCTTTCGGCAGCTGCGGGGTGTGAAGCCTGAAGCCTCCAGCTGTGGTTGGGGCACCCAGCTGGGCTGTCTCCCTCATAGTCAAACAGCAAGGGGCATTTACTGGTCTGAAAGGAGGAGTATGGAGAAAAGACACATATCCCCCGCTGAAAATACTGACTACCTTTGGGGAAAAAAAATAAACAACCCTATACCCTTGCAAAAAAATTAGTGGTGGATGTGCAGGCAATAAAAAAGTTGAAGGACCTCTGTGACTCCTGTGAGGATGGGGCTGTGCTTGGGGAGCTGCAGAGCACACGCAGTCCCCAGCCGTGCACAGAGACAGCGTGTGGTTAGGTCTGCTCTCCTCCTTCTGCTGCATGAACCACCGCAGCACGGCATTTAATGCTGGGATAAATAAATAAAGCACAGCGAATGCACAGCACCCATACAAAGCAGATGCACAGCAAGCATGCTCGCATGATACTGCCACACTTGTAGGGTCCAGGCATGAGTGAAACTGTCCTTGCACTCTCATGGACACTGTTCCCTGCTCGTACCCTCTCTGTCTGAGCAACAACAATGCTGCTACTGGCAGGAGCCAAACAACTATTCAGTACTGAGCAGAAAGGCTCCACATTTTCTCTCCTATTCTAAATCTGTGCTCTAAACAAGCATATTCTTTCTCATCGTGATTTGAGCTTGAACAACTCAACCCCTCTTTCTCATCTCCCACTATCCTGGTATGAGCAGGGTCCCAGAAAAACCACTGCCTTCATGTCCTGCCCCATCTTCAGGCATGTAAACCCTCTAGTGTGCTGAGCACTGGGGCGAGCACCACTGCCTCTGAGCACCTGTGTGTGCTGCTGGCTCCATTGCCTCCCAACAGTGAGGTTCTCCCTGCAGGTGTGGGTGCCATCATGGCTGATTGATGAGGGCAAACTTCCTGAGCAGGGGCTGCCTAGTGGGAAGGAGCTTTCTGGCAGGCACTGAGCGGTGCTGCTGAGTTTCAAGCCTGAATCTTGGGCATTACTGCATGTCAGGAGAAGAGAGATCACAGCAGATTTACCTTCTCTATCAATAAGGAGGACATAAAAATGGGCCAGTGACTATTATCCAGCTGACTGGGAGAATTTTCTCCTGCCTTGGGGAGAAGGCTTGGAAACTCTGTAGAAACTGCCCTTCCTTGCATCAGGAAGAGATGCCTTATTGCAAAAAAACCATGGCCCTCGCAGCTAACCCCAAAATTCGATGGCGAGAGATGTGGTGCTGATTGTCCACCCCCCACTGTGAGCACACTCCTAGCAAGGAGAGAAAATCTCCTTGTTTTCCTCCCCTAAATCTTCCCACAGGTTTCCCTGCCAAAGCGTGTGCTCTGGTGCTGGATGCTAAGGACTGTTGCTGTTTTCCTTCGTAGTGTTCATTACTTCCATTACAGAAGAGTCTGAAAGACTCCAAATCCAGCCCAGGCCCTTCTAACACTCAGGGTTACTGTACCCGCAGGCGAGATGGTCTCTGCCAGGTGAGTTTGGCACAAGTATGTGCTAGGATAAAAGTCAAGGGAGAAATTCACATTAACTAGCTCGTTTTAACACCTACTAGAGTCAGGGCATTTTAAGGCAACGGCCGATTGATGTGGGTGCTGGCTTCCTGTCCACCCAGAAGCTGTGTGTTTTCCTGTATTTTACCTTTTCCATGTTTTGAAAGAAAGCCAAAATTCTGGAGAATCTGGGAAATGCCATTGGCAATGCCCTTATTCTGCATCTCTGCCCACAATGCTGAGCAGCCTGGAAGGATTCTTTTCTCTCTTAACCACCCAAAGAGTAGAAGACTTTGAGTATGGCCCTCTAAAATCTACCAACAGTCTGATTTGGGGTTTTTTTAGCACTCTCTCATTCATCCTTGCTGAAATACAACTGAATAAATCCATATCAGGTTTGTGCCTGCTCCTGGTTCCCACAATTTTCTCATCCAGAGATCAGGTGGGACCCCTGGGTGGAGGCTGTATGTGGGGTGGCCAGAAGTTCCCACTTGATGTAATGATTCCTTTTCTGCCTGGAAACACAATTTTTTTGCAGAAGCTGCTCTAACAATGGAAGAACTCTGAAAAACACTCCCTGAGAAGGCACCATACCTGGGTGAAAGAAACCACAATAAAAGGATTTTGCAGACTTCCTTTGTATGTACATGCATAAGAAGTCAACAAGGATCCGTTAACTCTTCACTTCAACATTTTTCATTTTCAAGCCTTCTAAATAGTCTAAGGGCCTGCTTTGGAAGGCCTTTTCCAGCCCCAGAGCCCATCATGGCATCAGAAAGAGATGTACAAGAAGGGTGCATGGCAGCAAGCCCTGGAACACTGTTTGGGTCTCAGCACCGTCCAGCCTGACAACAGAATTTGCAAAGCAAAAGACAGAGAACAAAATATAAAAGCAGGGAAAGTGCCAGCCGGAAGGGGATTGGAAGGGTTAAACAACAGAACTTTACGCTACAAGAATTAATGCAATGCATAACAGGTAATTCTATTTTAATAATCAATTTTAAGAGTGACTGGCTATTTTCAAAGCATTCCTGTTGTAGCCAAAGTTTTAACTAGGCATACAAGAGTGGACATAAACACCTGTGGACTTTATAAGAGTAAGAAGCAATTTATCACCCAATAAAAAGTCAAACACTCATTTTAAAATTTTCAGGTTTGCATTTGCTGTTTTAACTATACATGTGTGGATGGTTCTAGGGGAGGTTCAGAAGAGGCAGATATACATCCTACATGCAGAAACACATGTGCACACAACCTACATAACCAGCTCCCACAATGGGGAAGCAAAACTTGCCGGAAAGCATTGGTGTTACAGTTTCACCCCACCTACTTTTTGTACTGGACCCATTGTGACCATTGACTGGAGTTGTCTAAAACTGGATCTAAACAGGCATTAAGTCAGCAGGCGTATGAAATTACTGCAATTCGATTTTCAGATAAACCACAGAAGTTGATGAACTAACATTGTTCCAGCTGAATTAACTCATCATCCCTGGGAAGAGAAGGTTTCAGAGGAAAGCAAGGACTATAATAGTGACAATTAATCCTCCTCCTATTGCAAGGCGTTTGCGTATGAGTGAGAGTTACCCTGCTAGATGCAGGCTAAGGATCTACACTGCCTCAGAACCATTGCTGCTCTGCAAAGCTCTGACAGTAGCATTAGATATTATTTAAATATGGGTAGGAGAGGGAGAATTATTTGTTACAGTCTTGTTATGAAACTATAAGTTAAAATCCCAATCAACAGTTCAAGCCATGCTTGCTAGATAAATATGTGGACTGAAATTCAGGAATTCTAATTTATTCAGCCAGTGGAGGAACACGCAAGGCTGATCACTATCCTGTGCTCAGGAAATCTCCCTGGAACGAAGTCGTAAAGTATTTGGACCACAGGTGCCACGTGAGTGGATCAGGTTCCCCACCATCGGCAGACAGAACTATTCGTGTGCACCCACCCTGGGTGTGCAAACCAGGGTCCTGACCAGTAAATGCTTAACTTACCCTGTGTGTGCACAGCGGCCCGCCTGGGCGTGCATTGGAAGTGCTGCTCCACATAAATTAGTCACACATGGGTAAAGGTGGCTGATTAATTTAGAAAAATCTTACTCTGAGAACTACCTGGTTTGCACTAAAGAGATTTGGCACAACAAGGAGATTTTGGTCACTGGGAAATCTGGAGGGGAGGGGGGTAGAATATATTTGATACAGGTGTCAAAATAAGCCTGTCCTGTAACCAAAAAAATGTGTGTTGATCACAATGGGTTATTAATGAAATAGCTGTGAACATCAGCATATCCTTGTGGCAGATTTCTTTCATAAACGAGTTGAACATTTTCCAATTTCAAGAAAGAGCTGCTACCTATAAATCTGGAAATTAAGGGCTTTTTCCCCTAAGACTCAGATCCCTCAGGGCACTTGTGTTCTGGCAAGCATTCCTTATTTGCTGAAGAAATTTCAAACTTGGTAATTTAGCACCATACTGATAAAACAAAGGGGGAAAAAAAAAGCAGTTGGGCATGAGTGCATGTGAAGGAGGAGGGAAGTAAGTGGTGCAGATTTAAGCATTGTTCTCCCCAATTTTTTTTTGATCCACAAGTCATGCTGAGGATTTTGTGTGAGATTCATAAAGAAAACATTCCCAAGATATAGTGTATAAGGTGCATATCAGTCCATGAAGTGAGTTTTGCACATGCAAAATGATCTGCAGAATTTAAGGGAAGACAGAGAGTATTCTATAATCATTTTTTTCACAAAATTTATTTAAGCCTAAGATGTGCTAAATTTGCAGTAGCAGAATTGAGTATCAATGAGTATTACAGCAGCATCCAGAGGCCCGGGTTAAAACTGGGACCCTTTGTTCATAGAAAAATAATAAACACAAGTTTCTGCCCTGAAAATCTTACAGTTGGCATGGAGGGGATAAAAAGTGTGCCAGATGGGAAGACTGTAATTTTGTTTTGACAGATGGAATATGGAGATTTGCTCACGGAGAAGATTGGTGGTAGCTGGGAAGGAACCTCATGCAATATTTTCCCATAACTTTAATTCACAGAGAAGTTGCTTTTTACTTCTTTCCTTTGACTGCAATGAACAGAAACTCATATCTACCCACTGGAGTTCACGGCTTCTTATGGATAAACAGGGAGAGTCTGCTTGGTCTCTGCTAGTTACAACAGCTCTACGTGCTTTAACATGGCTCATCTGTAGCAGAAATTGTACTTTATTGTCCTCTTTTAGCGAGGAAAATATGAACAGTTGATGCTTTGGAACAGATCTTTAAATATAAGCACATTGTGCTGATTGGTACCAGAAATGGAAGCGCCTCCTACAGAAGCAGTTTTGGGGAGGATACATAAAACTCTGGCTTTTGCAGGAGAATCATGAAACAGAGTTCATGATGTCAACTCCTGTTGCTAGGAGTCACCTAGCAATCATGTAAGCATCGAATATAAGATGGGTCACAATTGCCACCAGGCAGAGCCCAGGAGAGACTGCCCCAACTGCAATACAAGCTGCTTCTACACCTCACTATGTGACTGCAAAAAGCAGCAGGGCATGGGCATGTGCTCAAGACAGATTGCAATTTATTGGGTCCATAGAAGAAAAATGAGGCAATGTGTTAAGAACAGAAATCATTCCACCAGGAAGGATTTCAGAGACAGTATGATCTGTGTTGCTGATAATCCAATACAGTAAATATGGCACTTCTGATCATTTCTTTGCTTTTACAAAATACTTCCCTTCGAACCTTACATGGGACAAAGCAAGAGTTTCACTAAGGTTGAGGGACCTATCATAGGATGTATCAGCCGAAGAAGGTGGTCATCTCTGTTGACTTTTCAAGCAGTTACAGTGAGATCAGAGCCTAGGAAGGTGGTCACATATTCACCAGGGAAAGACCAGCAGCTCAAAATGCTGAAGACAGCTACCTTGGAACTGAACTGGTGGCCAGAAGTGTTGATCAAGCCCATACTGAGTGCAATTTCTACCCAAATGACTCTGTAGTCCTGTGGTTGGATAGGGTGCTCAGACAAGATCCAGGCTGCCCCAAGGCTGTAAATGGAGGAAATGCTCTGTCTCCAGACACAAATCTGTTCTAGATCCCCTCCATGGCCTTCAGCTCCGGGACCCAAGGACTGGGGTGCAGTGCTGGCACTTGGTGTGCTGGAGCACATCAGGGCTGCATCCCTGGACAAGGTCTGGATCAAACCAAAGCACAGTGACTCTGGGAACCTACAGAAATCACAGGATATGCCAGATATTTGTGCATCCTGCCATTTTAATGTAATATTTGTGTCATCTCCAGAAATAAACTGAAGATAAAAGCTCTCCTGCCAGACAGTGTGAACAAAAGTTCAGACCAGTCGTGTTGCATGAAGAAAATTTGTCAGCTTAGGCAATAAAACACAAATATATGTCCTAATATGAATTATCACAATTTTCCCTAGTGCCTGTATATTTAACAATGCTATATGAAAGTGGAAGTTGTGAGTGCTTACTAGCACTTCAGAATTACTGAATTCTTATTTAATTCTTTAAGTTAATTCATGACTTTTGCCTCAAACAGAAAATAGTTGGTTTAGATTGAGGTTGTTGTGGACCAGGAAATACTTCTACAGAAAGAAGAAAATGAATTGACTTAAACAATTTATAAAATGTAAGAGTTCTGTTCCAAAATATCATTTATATACCAAGAAATATACTCAGCAAATCTAATTCAGCAAAGGAAAATGGACACTATCAATCCATTGATAAAGAAGGGAAGTAATTCTACAGCAGTTTCAGATTATACTTGCCCATGTGTGACAAGTAACTGATCTGAAGCCATTTTATGCATCTATTCGGTTTTCATTTACCGTGAGTTTAGCAGGCAAAATGTAGGGACCAAAAACACCACGATAATCTTGAAGGAAGCAAGAATAACAACAGCTACTTGCCACACTGAGAGTTAAGTGCATCCTTCCTCCATTAACACATTTACTGATGGGAAAGAGGGAGGAAGGTCAACACCACACACAAAGACTAACCAGAAATCCCAAAACTCCAGTAAGTCCTTGTTCCTTTTGATAGAGTACAGCTCCAGCAGTTTAAGGGATACAAAAAGAGTAAGATATAAATGGGATATATATGAATGGCATACAGATTTCATTGTCCTGATTTCCAACCAGCAACACAAAGGGTTGGGTACCACGGGTGGTGTTGATCCAGGTGATATATTACAACTCCTGTCAGTAGCCAAGTGGCCAGCAGACACATCTGAAGTGCAATGACCTTGGCTTGCATGAGCGAGGCCAGTAGTAAAAGCAAATGGAACTTAAAATGAAAGGTGTATATTTTTAGAAGAATTTGCAGTGTTTGGACTCCAGCTTTGGATGGCTCAAGAGTATTTTCTAAGCCAAGAATCTGTTCATTGGTGTGTTGATTAAATATACTTATTACCAAGAACTTCAAGCAGGAAAAATTTAAAAGAGACTTCAACTAAGATATTATCAGCTTCAGCTGCAGCACTGAACAATTAAAATGTAATAACTCTTCAGATCTCAAGTTATTTCTACTGACTGCCGTATAATCAGCATGTTAAATCTGGGCACCTCTTCAGGCTCAGTTATTTGTGTGATATATACAGATCAATACCTATAGATTTTATAATTTTGATTCATCTCTATGCAGTGATTCAGTTTCACATCATCTTATTTATCAAACTCTTCTCTGTACCTTCACTCCTAAACTCCTAAACTTCCCAGTGCTTCCAGGGCACTTGAGCAGGGATCGCACCACAACCACTCTGTTTGGCCCCTGCACACAACTTCAGTGGCCACATCCCAAGGAGTTCTGTGTGCCACAGGATACCTAGTGTTGTTAATATATGTGAATAAAGTTTATAAAGCTATTTTGCTAATGCTACAGCCCCATTGTCCCTGCTGGATCTGGAGCCACCCTCCAACTTTTCAAGAAGGCTTTGCCACCCCAAAGAGCTGAGTGCAGACAGTGCAGCTGGGTATTTCTTACCCAATGGTCATCCTTCAAAATTCCCTCTGTTCTGGCCTGTGAAGATAAGGTGTGGACAAAATTTTGCACTGAATTGTTCTTTTTGGCCTTGGAACTTTCTGGGCACCATGCTGGCACATGAAGACTTTCCCTGCTGCAGCTGCTCATGTACACAGTGGCAGAATGAGCAGAGTAGCTGACACAAAAAAGCCCAACAGTGACTGATTAACAGAGACCTGCTTGATGTACTAGAGGGAACCAATGCCATTGCTATTGCTGGCAAGAGTCAGGGAAATCCTGTTAACTTCACTGGATTGCATATATGCAAATGATAGCAAATTAGAGAGTGTCAGTGAAGCCACCATTTCCAGTGAGCTCACACCAGTTTGCGTCGTAATAAATTCTGTCTGGACATACTAGAGATGCCTCAAATTGACTCAGTCATGATTTAGCAATTCAGTCTACCTAAAACTCCAACTACATGGGGCAAACCCTGCCCCTACCGCTGTGCCTGCCGCTGGCGTGCGGCGCTCGCGCTGGCAGCCCTTACGCAGCAGCGCTGTGGCTCGAGGTAACGGGATGTGGAGCAAAAGTAGTTTAAACCCATCAGCTGAAATTCATGTGATGAATGAATTCAAGGCAAACAGGAAAACTTCTTTATGTTCAAAATGTTTTTGCAGAGTCTGCCAAAGGGAGCTGGGTTCTACAGCATCTGTGCAGTGGAAGTTACTAGGGTGAATGCCTTCCGTAAGGAAAACAAAAAGGGTTGGTGAAGACTAAACACCTTTCAGGGGGGTTCACACACTACAGCAAGATGGCAAGAAAGCATGGGCTAATGACAAAATAAAACCTATCACCATGCAAAAATAAATGACTTCATAAATAGCTTTAGATATCATGTTAAAAGCACCTTTAGGAACAAAAAGATGCTATGCTAAAACCAAGAGATCTAAAGAGCTGTTATTACACATCCATTACATTCTCTGAGTTGTCTCATTTACTTTTTGAAGTTCTGTATACATGATACAGCAAGGCAAAATATTTTATGTACCGTAAGAAATTTGAAACAATGTCTAATGTTCAGAAGATAAAGTTAACAAAACTACACCTCAGTGGCTTTTTTTATTTCTCTATTTTACGACCTTTCAAGAACTTAGAGTAAAAGGAAACAAGAAGGAAGGATAAGCAAACATACACTCCTGCTGGCTTTTTCCTACATTGCTGATCAGACCCCAATGCAGAAATCATGATAAAAAATGTCTTTTTTCAATGACTAAATAAGAGCTGTTGAAACACTGATGGTCCAATGTGTCTTGGGATGGAAGGCATTTGTTCGTCTTATAGTTATCAACAGTCATATGTTACATGGTTTCACAACTTTTCCTTCTGAAATTACAAAAGCCCGTCATGTCTTCACAACCAATTGGAACAGTTTTTCTTCTGTTTCTGCTTTTTCTAAAACCAAAACCAGCTACCACTATGCCTCCCAAGAACTATTTCTACAAGCACCAGGCAATTCAGGTTTTCTCTCTGTTTCTTCTAAATATCCTTGGTCACATCATTACAGACCTCTCAATGACATCGACAGCAATAATTACTGAATATATTGGGCAGTGACACCCCCCCAAACAAGCTTCCATCCTGCAGGATCACAAAACGCTGGTGATGCAGCTGCTATGATGCATTGATTCTATAGCAGAGACACACACACACGAAAAAAACACTTTCCAACCTGAATGCCCACTTCAAATTCAAACAGGAGTTATGCATTGATTCACGTCGGGGAGAGAAAAAAAGCAAAGTATGACAAGCTGCTCATTTCCTTCGGAAGGAAAAGGCAGCTACAAAAAAAAAAAGGGTAAACATGGTGGGAGATTGATGCGAGTTTTAGAGAGTGATGTAGTTTGCTAATATATTGGCCTAATGAAGAGAAAATTGATATCTGAGTGGCATAAGCTACACATTGAAGCTAGCATCTTGCCAAATCTGCATTAGATGGAAACAGGTGCTTAGTTTAAACTGTAAAAATCTTCCACAGTTTTACATCTTTGCTCCTAATGAATAGAGGGTCTGGCAGAAAGCAAGCAATTATTTCTGCTGATTTCAGGAGGAAGATACAAGAGAAATATGGCAAGCATATAAGTAATGTTTTATAAAATATATTTCACAAAATATCTTGAATCAGCAGTTATTGAACTTTTGAAAATCTTAGTATTTTCTGTATTTTTTGTAGCAAGAAGGACTATGTTCAAATATAGTTTGAACTTTTCTTATTGTGTTTTTACGATGTCTGTTCTTACTCTCAAATGACAGATTTTTTTCTTTAAAACAGAAGTTTCAATGAGATGTCTTCTGTTACAGTCCTGCAGATTTAATATCTGTAATTCAGAGGTAAGTCTAAGCAAAGACGAAGGGATTTTAGGTGATAGAGTGTGTACCTGAAATCCAAGTTTCTGTGGTCAAATTCGTTGCTGGTATAGCTTCACTGAACATTTCAGTTCTTTTTCACTTGGGAAGAACTTGCACTTGAATGGATTTATTCCTGGCCTGAATTTCAATACCAGAATAAAAATCAGATACAGCTACTCAGAGTGACAGCCCTTGATTGAAATAAAATGTATGGAGAAAAGAGATAGGTGAATGACTGGTGGATAGCCTGGTGGTATTTTGAAGGGTGATATCCATGAGATAAATCTATGGCATCTCCTTAGATAATATTATGGCTTGCTACATTATACTAAAGTGTACAATAAGCTGGGGAGGTATCTATAGCAGGGTAGCAAGATGCAGTGACCCTCTCCTGTGTTTGAAGTGAAGGGTGTGATGGCAAAAGCAGCAACCAACAGAGAAAAAGGCCCGTGTCTTCAGGATCTGATCCATGATCCTTGGTCATCTTCCACTCACTTCATTGAGAAGACATTCCAAACACTTCCAGCATTAAACTCTTCAAGGAACTCTCATCCTTTGTGACTGAAGAGGCAAGCAGCTTGGGGATGAAGCAGAGAGCCAGTGAAGTACCACCTCCAGCTGGAAACTTGTTTGCCATGTAATATAGTTTGTTATTGCACTAGCATTTCAGGTAAATGTGGAGTTAACATCTGAGCCTTTTAGAAAAGATCTTTAATGACCCACCAGCTCTCTGAATTTCCCAAATCTGAAAGAACACATCCGTGCATGTAACCAGCACTCAAGTTCAACACCAACCTGGGGAAAATGTCACCTCCTCAATCACGAGGGATGCTTCCAGTAACATCAATATTTTCTTGGGAGGTCCCCCAGCCAAAGCCTGCCTTGGCCCATCCCTGCTTGGAAGATCTTCCAGTGCTGTAGCACAAGGTGGTATGGCTGGAGACCAAGCTAAGGCATTATTTTATTTTGTTTCGGTTAGTACAGTTGATATTTGGTCAAAGGCTCCCTCCTAACTGTGAAATGATGATGAGCTGCCAATTTCTAAGCTAAACGTTGTACATTCATATCCTGCTACCACTAACTCCATTATGATTAGTCAGGAGTGAACTTAGAATGTTCAGAAATAAGGCTTGGATAAACATCCCCAAATTTTGGATGCTTATCTGAGTCTGACCCAAACCCCCTGAGTATGCAGAACTGAGCTGGAAATCTGGCAAGAACGTTAATTTCCACACTTTCCATTTCTCTCTTGAAGGCTATATTTGCAGTTTAAGAAATTTCCTTTAATTGGAATTAGCATAATACATTATTTCCCTGTGGTGAGAACAGCTTTTCTGTAGTTACTCTGCCTGTTTGGATCTTGTCCAAGGAAGTACAAAAGGGGATGAAAGTGAACACAAAAATCCAAAGTAAATACGTGAACCAAACTCTTTAAACCCCACAAATGGGTAGATTCTACTTAAGACTTCCCCTAAAACAAATTACTTGGTCCAATCCTAAAATGATAGCCTTTGGTTTTAACCGTGCCCCTGTACAAATGCCAGCTGTACCCCTTTCCTGTACATTTGGTCATAATTATTGCTTTGGGGTGTTTTGTGTCTCTTCTTTTCTGCGGTGTTTCACTGCTTCAGATAGATAGCATCTTACTTGTTTGATTTCATTATCAACACCTACAAAAATATTGTGCCAAGATACAGCAGATCTTTGGGGAGCTTGAATACAATCAGTGGGTACTTGACCTTTCAAAACTTCAGGGTTATGAGATGCCAACTCCATTCACATATGAAATTTTGTGATACTTGCTGTGAAAATTAAGTATTTAAGCAACAAATGGAGCCTTCAGATGAGGAGAACTTTACACCCAGGTTGTGCATGGGAGACCCAGCCTATAAAGGTGTGAATCCATCTGCTAGACCTGATGTTGCTGCATAGCTGAGATTCAGCTGGATAAGGATCGTAAACTGAAAATCTTACAAATGCCCAAAGTGATATTCTTTTCAAATTAGACTCTTTGCAAATCAGCTGTAGATACGAGGTGCACTCTGAAGGATGTAAGTGGTCTTCTCAAACCTCTTCTAAAAGCAGGGCTGGGGAGGTCGTGTTAGCAACCAAATGCTCGCCCTTCCTTCTGCCTCTCATCTCAAGCACTCCTTGCTCCCGAGTACTGAACTAAGAATAATGGCAGTCTCTGCATGTGTGCATAGGTATAAGTACAGCACACGCATACATCCACGCACATCCACAAACCCAAATGTTTGCTCACATTTAATAATGAGTAAAATAAACAAAAATGAGTATTGACAGAAATGCCTGCTTCCCAGTGCTCCCAGAGGAGAAAAACAAAGCCAAGTGCTGTTCCATAAACAATACACTTGGTACTCAAAAATAATCCCCTTCAAGATCAAATCCAGAACATTGTACTTACGCCACCAGCTTGGGCACCGAAACAGAAACCCAGGCTGGTGTTTCCCAGCTCCCTGCTCCTTATCAGGTGGAGATCTGGGCAAGCTGCCGCGCTGCAGCAGAGGGCTGTACCTCTCCTCCCTGCCAGCCAGGACGGGCTGTGCTGCCTGCCACTTGGGAAAGAAGAAAATGTCATCCAGCCCGAACACAAAGGGCAAGATGGTATCTTGCTGCTGGTGCAGTGAAGTCATATACTAGGAAAAATATATTTAGCTGTTTCTGGGCAGAGTCCCCAGGAGGCTGCAAAGCTGGTACGATAATGACATTGTCTTGTTCGCCTGCCCCAAAGCACCATACGGGACTCTCACGGTCACATCCCAAAGAGTCACAGAGCAAATCCTGACCCCATTGAGGGCAATAGAAAAACTCCACCTGCCTTTAGACAGAGAGGGCAACAATTCAAGTGTTTGTTTAGCAGCCAGAGAAGGAATATTGCCTGGTGTACAGCCCACATTGCTTTGTGATAAACATGTTATAAACCAGATATTTTCACAGAACTCGTACCACTTACAGTGGAAAAAATCATGGGGTAAGGTGGAGTCTTTTATATGCCACAGAAGAGCACAGGCTGGAGGATGTGGCAGTTCTGATCTCCCAGCTCAGCATCCTGAATTTTGCTGTCTTTTCTGCTGTTCCTTCTCTCATGTTACCACAATTTTACAGTTGAACTCATCAGTTGGCATCAGCCAGCACCACCCTATTTAATAGTGCCGTAAAACAAACAACACAGAAGAGTTTGTCACCACAGCCACATACTTTATAAGTCACAACTCTGAATAAATATGTAACAGTTCACACCCTTTCAAAAGTGCTGGAACAGGAACACACTGAACCAAAAGCACTGATTTATATCTAAAGCAACACTAATTCCAAAGTAAGAGCAAAAATGTACATTAAATGGATAGTGGGTGCTGCAAAGAGATTGCTCTGTCATTCTACACCTTAGAGGGCAGTGTGGGATGAGTGAAGGCAGAGAACAAGACAAGATAGAAAACAGCCACCTTGAACATGTGGACTGGAAACAAAAGGTAATCACAGCTCATCCTAGCTGACTGAAAATGCTGCTTAAAATCTTAATTTGTAGTATGAGTCAAGATGAAGACAGCCTCTCACAAACATCCCTCTGCTTTCCTGGTAGGACATGGAGCATCAACACTGTGCGTAATGCCTGAATGACTACGTGGGACTACACAGTTGCTTTCAATGCATGAAAGAAATAACCAGAAAAGACCCATTGAATTCATTTGTGCTAATAAAAAGAAGGTTATGCATCCACACTGACCACAGAGAAATGTCTGTAAACAGTATCAGATCCTATGTTATGGATTTCCCCTGCACAGGGTGGGAGAGCAGAGAGGAATGCTTCTAGGCAGGCCTCTTGGGCTGAGCAAGATGAGTTTTAATAAACAAGCAAATGAACAGGCTGTCCATGTAATTTTTGTTCATATACAGAGGTAACAGTATCAGTAGATATACTGTGATTTACTTTATGAAAAATAATAATTAAGCATTGCACTATAAACCCTCATTTCCCAACACTAAGCACCAAAGCATCCACATGTGTAAGGAACTTTGATTGTATTCTTAATGTCAAAATACTGAAAAAGGAGGTAATTTCAGTAGGGAATTATTATGGTCAGGTTGTGTGAGATTCATTCTGATGTCCTCTAAATGATGTGTTAAATGATGATTTCCAACAGAACCTGTAGCAGAGAGTTTGTTTGGAATGACATTTGTTGTGGCACCAGTGGCCACGACAAAGATGAATTTATACATACACTTAGAGCACCTGCCTGTGGAGGTGTTGCAGATAAGTTCTGCATGAGCAGATGACAACAAACTTTGTAAGCAGTCACAAATTGAATTTATGCTCCAAAATAGCAATGTAAAGGTTGTCTGCAGCACTTTCTGCACTGCTTTCATGAAACGTATGCAGCCAAACTGTCAGCTGTTGTTATTAAATATTATGTGGTGATTTCTTCAGCAAATAACTTTAGCAAACCAGCCCACATTGCTGTGGTTGGTTGCATCTTGTTTAACTTTTAGTTGTGCATGTTTTGCAGAACTGCTTCTCTTTGCTAGGTGGCTGTGAACAGTGACATTTCTAAATGAATGTAATGTTTGATATTGTATTCAGACCTATTTAAGCACCAACATCTACACACACAAAGCTCTGATACTCAGAGATTAGCAGACTACTGATAGAAAGATAACCTACATGAAGGCTGAGTAAGGAGCAATGATGGATTTTCCCTCTGTTCTTTCAGGTTTTTTAAGGAAGCCTTCCCACAGTGAAGTCACTTCTTTACCCTGCAAACACTTAGCTCTATTTTTACAGTTGTGTGTTTTTAAATAAATATGACAACAGTGTCCTCATCAGTCCTGGAGACCGATGCCACCTCCCCTGAGTACAGTGGTCACAGTCAGAGCCCCTCTTCCGGGGATCCTTCTGTTGCTTTGCCACCAGATCTCACAATCACGATCTTTGTTTTTTGTGGGGGTTTGTTCTTCTCTGGGCTGCTGTATGGAGTGTATAAAACTCTTATCCTCCCAGGCAAGAGAGAGTTGCCCTATTTGCAATGCATTTCTTCCTTACATGCAGAATCACCACCTTCCGGGGATGACCTGGAACCTGCTCAGACTCTTTGAGAGGTCAGGGCAGGAGGAGCAGGGTGAGCAATCCTGGCCTCTCTGTGGGGACAGCTCGCTGCTTATCTTGAGCCCTGGGAAGCTGGCTCAGGAAGCTAATTTAGCAGGAAACTACTGACTTTTTTAAGGTTTGTTTTTTGAGAGGTCCTCTGCCTGAGTTAGTTTCTTGCGTAGAGGGGCACTTGCCCATGCAAGATTGAGCTGTGCCCGAGGAGCAGGAGGGGAACACAGCACCACCTTCCCTTGTGGACCCAACTCCATCTTGTTTGGCTGTATCATACAGCTATCTGGCCTGCCGCCTCCTTGCCCGGCTCTGAATGCCTTTCTAAGCCTGCTCACATGAGTTTGGGCCTTTGGGATTCCAAATCTTACTTGGCCTTGTGCAAGTTACATTTGCAGTTGAAGGAGAGAAGTGGCCAAGTCTCCCAATGGACATGGTCCTGGCGTTGGCCCCTAATTGGATCACATCTCTGCCAAAAGAGTAGCTCATCTTCTGCCACCCTTTCCCTTCCCTCTCACACATTCCAGAAGTGCCTGACACCGTCCTGCCTGAGTATAGTTTGGGGTGTTTTCCAGCCTGTTATGATGACCATGAGAGCATCAGGATGCTTTACACCAATATCTTCAACAGTTTCTAAAGCCTGAAAAGATGCACTAAGTGGGAAGAGAATGTTTTGCTTTTATACTTGTACAGCCCTCCTAAAATGCCAGCAGTGGCTGCCAGTCCTTGGTGATACCATTAGGTTTTGTACAGTAAGCGCAGCTCTCACCGGTGCACAACACGAGGTGGTTTCACAAACAACATCCAGCAGCAGCCTTTATACTAAAACTAGTTGAGTCTGAAGAGCCTGCTGAGTTTAGCCAATATACAAGCCAAAAAGCAAGCAAACCTAACTTCCCAAGTGCTTTCTTTGCTTTCAGGTGTTTTTTTCTGTTTCTTTACTGGTTTTCCATTGTCTGGCATTTGCAATACACCCACAGAGGTAGAAAAGCATATATTTACCTCTGTTTCCTATCAAAGCTACTTTAAACTTAAAGTGCAGTTGTGTTTCCATTTGGAATTTTTTTTTTTTGTAGAAGCCCTTTACAAGGCCTTTACAAGCCATGTTGTGCCAAGACCTCTCCGATTTCCAATTTACTGCAATGCAGTCTAGCTGGCATGAACAAGGGAGGAGCTTGGCTATCCCACTAAACACTAGCTGGAGGATACACTAGTTATCTACGGACATAAAGCTACAGATAGGCAAAGAGAAAGCCCAGGCAGCAGTTGAGACAGTAAACCAGTCTGCAAAGAGGACCAAAATATAAAAAAACATGTTTGCTATACTCCAGAAGTTGTCTTGTTGGGATGTGCAGGCAGCCTGGCTTCTGCTGCGGTGAGCTGTGAGCTACTGACAATTTCTTAGAACCATTTAGATGGGATTGATGGCAGAATGAACAAGCATATTCATTAAGTGTTGAATACATTTGAAAGGATATTGATAAATACATATCTAAAAAATTGTGTAAATATCTTTAAACTTTGTTACAATTTATTTCTTAGCAACTCTCACTGCTACTGGTCCCACCACCTAACATACAAATGACCTTCTGCTGCAGCACTTGTTCAGGGGATTCTGTGCCAGCTTTACAGCAAGAAATCATCATCTACTGGCCTCAACAGGGATGAAAAGCCAGAATTTGCTGCAATTTTCTGTTGGCCTGATGTAGTCTCTTGTCTTGTGAGCATCTTATCCTGCCAAGCAGAGGCAGATCTGACCACACAGGCAGTTTTTGGGAGAGTGGAGAGGATTTGGGTACTCAGTTCAACTAATTATTGACAATGAAAAAATTAATATTGGTTGAAAAACTAAAATAACGTCACATGGAGGAGAATGAAAGAGGAGTAGGAGGTGGGAGAGCATTAGGAGCAGCAGGACAAAGGGCAAGGGGGTACTTGGAGAGAACAAATAGGGCTTCCCCAAGGCTCAGGGCCACTCCTGACTGCACTTGATGGCTTCACAAACACCTGGGTGCAATACAGGAGCATGATGTAAACCTCAGCTCCTCAAGATTAGTGATGCCTGGGAAATAATATTATCGCTTCCCATTAAACTTCAGGAGCACTTCATGAAAAGTCCCCAAATTTCCCACGGGCTCCAAATGATGGTGAGATTGTCCCCTGGTGTTCCTCCTCCTTTCCTAGGCGATCTTACATCCTGCACCCATCAAGTCTTCTGACTCCTTGACCAACCATGTAAGAATCCAATGTTTTGGCTTGTAGTTTTACTCTCTATACAGAGATTTCTTCTTTTTCTTTGTCTCTCCCTCTCCTCTCTGCAGAAATAAGAGCATTTGGGATTTTCCTTCTGGGTCAAAAACCAATCTTCTTTCTCACAAGGTTCAGCTTAACTGCATGTCATCGTGCCAGATAGTGACTGTCAGTACCACCCTGTTTTGTTAGTTATCAAGGGCTAAAGTTGCACTGGACCATTCATCAATCGGTAGGAAAAAATACGCATCAAATTAAATCTCCCAGTGAACTCCAACACCTTAGGGCTTTTTCCTTTTACAAGTGAGATTTTTTCCTCCAATGAAAGTACAACTACTTGTGCAGGTGGTTTTTAAACACAAACAGCTGCTCCATGGAAATGCAGTCAAGGAAAATAATTCAGAAAAAAAAGTGAAAGACAAAGCCATGGGTGTGGAGCAAGAATCTATACTGCCCTGATTCCCAGGGAATACAGGAATAGAAGAGAAACCTCAAATATAAAGAGTAAGTGGAATTTCCATTGCACTGCTCCCAGTAAACACACCAGTTTTAAGGGAAGAAATATGGGATCAAGGGACCAGAGCAGGCCAGTCGGTATTACGAGGGAAAGCGTGGCTGAGGGGTACAGCTTGTAAAAAGCAGCTTCATCTTTCAGTGTCAGAACAATGCCCGGGTGTATGTTAAACTGTGTTATCAGTGAGGGAAACAGAGCAAGGCTGGGATAAACAGCACTAGATAGCCAGGGGTTTGTGGTCACAGTTTACTCCTGCTGTTCCAAATAGTTCCTTCTTTCTTTTTGCTTTGTTTCAATCTGTCCATCTTTTAAAAGGCCTTACAGGAAGTAACTGTTTTTAGTACTGTCATCATCATTTTAATGGCCTGTACAACATTCTTTGGCTATACAGTATTAAAAAAAAGAAAAATAAGTAGTTATATTGCAGCCAGACTGTGAGGTGAACTGCCCAGTATCACAAATATTGCTGCTCTCTCCTTATTCCCACTGCTTTGTCCTGTGATATCTCTGAACGCTTCCATTGCCTCTCTTCTGTGCATCCCTCAAGCAAAAACTGCCATCTCCACTTGCAGCACATTTTGTGCTTTAGCCCTGCAGAAACACAACGTCAACTCCCCTTCCAATAACAGACTACAGAGATAACTCTTGAAATGCCACATTTTTTCTAGCTCTGCCCTCCAAATGCAGAAGGCTCTCCCTGAAAACACCTCCAAGGTTATTTCGCCAGGCTCCTACCAATACTTTTTCAACTTCTTCTTTGAATTCATAAGGATTAATCTCATGGTATGCTACAGCTGCTGCCAAGACGACAAGTCTTGGTTTCTTCCTCTCTCATATGCATCCATTAAGGTTCTGTTTGACTGTAAGATTCTAAAACAAGAACCGCCTCTCTGAACTTTATTCCTCTCCCATTGGATAGTTCTCCTCGCTTCTGCTGTCCTAATGATGAACCCTCAAATCAATTTGACTAAAGATTGAAAAAAATATTGCATTAAATATCTGCACACATTGGAATGTTATAATCTCAGCTAGCACAAGCGTGCTCAGTGCCGCCTTTCTATCTAAGCAAGTGTAATGGTAGTGTTATAAGAATCCCAGAGTGTTACCTATTATTTTTCCTGGTGTTGACAGTGTGTAAAATAGTTCACATAAAGAAATGAAGATGAAGTCTCCACATTGGGTTCTGCATTCCAAGAAAATGACATGAGCAGAAAAGAGGTACAATGAAAGCCAATCTGATGCTGGTGAAGGGACACGTGTAACTTGTTAGTTCCATTGTTTTTCCTTTTCTCTGTACTTCTGTACTCTTTGGAGACAAGGTTTTCACAACAGGATAAGCTCTTTTATGAAATCGAATCAGACCAGTAGAATCCCAACCTTGGACAGGCCGAGCACCAGACAGACTTGGAAGGTTGTGCAAACCTTGTAGAAATAGCAAAACCCTAAACATTCAGAAATACAGAATAATCAATTTCGGTATTAACGTGCTGGTAAAATGATTAAAGTTTGGTGTTACACATATTTTCAAATGTACTGACACTTCATTCTCATAAAGGCCAGCTCAGTTATGTTTGATTTGTATTCATATCCTATAATGTGAATATATTTGCTCAAAATTGCTTAGTAGTAAATCACCATCACAGAAATAAGCTTATATTTATTTTTAGTATTCATGAATTGCGTGGAATTGGACCACAATATATTTAACACCTCTGAAGAAATCCAACCGTAACTTTTTAAAGCAACACCTTTATATACCATAATGGTCATTGTTTCCTTAACAGTTAATCACACACTCTCTAATCATGTGATTTTTACCTTAAGAGAAAAAAATGAATGACTCTTTAGCTTGAAATGAAAAGCCCTCTACTTGACCTTTCAATGTGAAAAACCGCATTGGGCTGGGTCCTGAGGGTGCTGATCACTCCTGGCCGTGCACTGAGGACCCTTCCACCAAAGCCGACAGAAGTTGAAGGCAGTCAACAACTTGCTAGATCAAACCTGTAATCACTAAAAGCTCTCTCCAGAGTGATATAAATATGGACAATCACTTCACAGATTTTGTCCAGCGTTAGGGTTACTTTAAAACCAAAGCTGTCGGAGAAAATGTTGGATCTATGATAAGGCTTTGAACTCAGGTCACTAAAATCTTTCCCAACGCAGCATCTTCTTTGGGATTCTTAAGAAAGCTAAACCTGCAAAGACAAATATTATGGCAACAAAAATAAATGTATGAGTTTTTAACCTTTTCAGGGAAAGTAATTCCTTTATTGGCTGCAGCTAAAACTTCCTACCTTTCTTCCCCTTTTTGTTGTATCTGTGAGTAATTTCTTCAGTCACATTGTTTATAAGAAGTGAAGTTATTCGTAATCATGCCTTAAGAGTATGTACACAAACTGGACATCCTAATAGAGCACTATGTATTAAATTCCTGGTTGTTTGACATAAATTCTCTCTCTTTCTTTTACTCAGACAGGAAGCTTCCCATTTATTTACGAATAGGTTAAGACCCTAGTCGTGTTTCTAACCACGTTCCTAAGTGCTAACATATATTAAGTAAATTTAGTGCCTCTTCTGCATAGGAAACAAATTAAACTGGTTAAACACGGAGAAAGACTAAATGTAATCTATCTTTTGTCATGTTTATGATATCGGAACGCATCTTATATGAATGTTCCAATTTGGCTGTTACAGCAGATGGGTTGCTTATGATAAACCACAACTACAGACAGAGAATGTGATAATATAAATCATAAAGAAGATAAATAATGAAATTCTTTGAAATAACACTGGTTAAATATTTAGACATTTGGTTTCTAAGCTTGCTTGCACATACAAAATAGTATTCTCTCCTGATGGAAAGAAATGCTCTCAACAATAATCATATTGGGCCAACAAACTCTATAGGCCTTGTTTGCATTTACAGATCTCTCTGAACTTGTATAAAATTTGCATAGACAGGGAAGATACTTGCTCTCAGGTGAACAGTCCTGTATGGAAACTTGTAAAAAACGCAAGGACAGCCCATGACCGAGCTATTCTTCCTTAGGTCAGGGGACACTGGAGTGCCGTTCATTTTCCTCTCTGCTCCTTTGTGCAAAGCACGCCGCCAGTCTGGGGGAAAAGAGAAGTCTTGAATTTATCCTCCCTAATTTATAGCTGGCCTAGCTGAGGTAGGTACCAAACCTCAAAATTATTACCAGGCACAATGTCAAGTTTCCAGTTCGCAGAAGTCCTAGAAATCTGATTTCTACCAGTAACTTAAGAAGCAAGATTAGCGTGCAAATCCAATGAGGGAGAGACACAACCAAGCTTACAACTGCACCAAAGAAAGTAATCCACGTCTCAAGGATTTTATTTTTACTGGAAGCTTTACACATTTCAAAGGTAGGTGTCGAGTCCAAGCTCCCCTTAGAGAGAGATTATACCTCTTGAATGCAACCCTCCGTCTTCACCTAGGTGTTTATAGGAAAATGGGTGAATTTCCCCAAATGGTGCCTCTGTTTTTAACCTGATGAATTGCTGAACAACAGACAACTAATGTAGGCTAGTTGTCTAAGGATGGTATTTTATGTGACTAAAGATAGAGATGTTTAATGACTATCTTAGTGCCTCAATTTCAAATATTACTTCTGTATTTTGCTTGATGAGGGCCCAAAAGAACAAAGCTTGAACATTCAGCAGTTAACTAAAAAATTATTTATGTACTGTGTTAGAAAATGGAGCTAAACCTGTGCCTCCTAAAACACAAAGGATACCTGCCCCATCTTTTTTTCAGAATAGAATTCAGATTTGTCTTTTGTGAAGCTTCCATGAGATACACAATTTTAAATTATTCTTAGTTATTTCAATTTATTCTCTACAACAGTAAAAGTTAGTGAGGTATTTATTAAACAAAAATTTTGCTATATCCACAGCAGCATCATTCCTCTGCTCAAATTCTGTCATGACTTACATCCTGGGGTTCAAAGGGCTGTGGGGGCAACTCACAGCCAAGTGCACACAGCCAATATTCCCCTCCCAGGAACTGACGAACGATTAAATGCACAGAAACTGGAGCACACACAGTGCCCCTTCCTTCTAAATTAAAGATCTTGCTTTTTTAACAAAGTGATTATGATGAGGGCAGTGGGATTAAGAGAGGACCAGGGCCTTTTGTGCAGGTGGTTTCCCTAACAGGAGACTTTCTAGCAAGAGTGCACTATATATTTTTCAGGCTCAAAGCTAAACTTCTATTAAAAGCAATTAATTCATTGAACAGGCTTGTATCGCTTTACAGTGCCTGGGCCTCTGCTTAAAAGAAATCAATTGTATGAGTACAGCTGAGAAATAACCACTATAATAGATGTTTTAGCTCTTGCTTTTACTTTTCTCTGATAGCCCTTAAGGTGGTCAGAGGTAAAAGCTAAAGATGCATTGTAGCCTAAGGGATGATTGAATGAAAAAATGGGGGATGGGAGTAGAGCTATGCTGATAGACCAATTTCCCACCACTGCAAGCCAGCGCAATTGATTGATGAATCCTTGCTCTGTCAAGAGGCAGCCCTTCAGATTTGATCACATAAATACTCATTCAACTCAAATTCTGCTTGACAAGCCTCAGACAGCTTTGTTCTGTCACAGATATCATTGGAAGGAAAATGCTCCATTAATCATCCTTAATTAACTTTACCATAGTCTGCTGGAACCAATATGTTCCCTGGCTAAATCCCTAAGACTTAGCTAGATTTCTGTAGTTATCAAATAGAGAGTTGTTTTTAAAGTTCCTCTCCCTTACTGCTGTTAACTACAGGAAGTCTTTCCCTGCCTGTTTTTTAGGAAGTCAGTTCCATTGATCAGGATGTGGCTTAATCCTTTGACAGTTAAGCTCCTTTGCCAGAGACACACAATTATACCTATTTCTGATTATAAAAGATTACTGTTACATCCACAATAAGTTCTAAGATGTTTTGCTTCCAAAACACTCAATTGTTTTCAGACTGTTAGAAAGCTTTGCAAACATAACTAAAAAAAAGAAAAAAAAAATTTCTAAAAAGGGAATAGGAAAAACCACAATGGATTAGTTGGATTTTGGGCACAAGTAGAAGTATAGTTAATACTTCAGGTGCAAAGCAGGTGGAAGGTGGAAAGCATGAAGACATGCTCGTTAGCCTGGGGTGTCACTATCTTTTCACACTCAGCAGTTTTGTTCTGGCAAGGAGATGGAGGAAGGGCTGGAATAATTGTGTTAATGTTTTGCCACCAAGTGAAAGGAGCCTCAGATGGCTCCTGCTTTTGATGGGTGTCCTCCATTCATGGGGATGTTCCTGAAGCACACTGAAGTACATTTACCCCACGGAGTTCACCCTATCCTTGTGTATTATTACATTGAAAATATTTCTTTCTTTCTGATATCTCTCTGATGTTTTCTTTTAATGTGGTAAACCCCCTATATTCCTCAGGGATTTTAAATGGGACTTAAGGGGTTCAACACCTTACTGAATTGGGGCCTTGCTGCTCTAGGTGCTGCACGGAGGCAATGGAAGCAACAGATCATGCAAATAAATTCTTTACTCATTCACTCCCATTGACCAGGATATGTCCCTGTGAAGGATTCACTGAAGATAAGGAGAGAAAATACCACAGAAGAGATTTAATTAAATAGAAACAAGTGTGGGAACCATTACTTTAGTGAAACAGAGCCTTATACTTGCTAACCTTACAGAATCTTACATAAGCACCCTTTATTTCTGAAAACTGTATTACTGAAAGCTTAGGAGAACACGGGCAGTCTACACTGCTGAACATTTATGTGTGAGGCTCGGTACAAGCAATGAAAGATAACCTAAACTGTTGAGCAAATGTAATGGTAAAAGCTAATGATTCTTTTATTAAGGTAACATAGTATTTTAAAGTGAATGCTACAGCACAGGGAGGGGAAAAGACGATACTTTATTTCTGTTTATGTCAGAAATCTTCTGCTTGCTCTGGGGAGAAGTCGCTTTGTGTTATTCTCTCAACCTGCCTTGGACTGTGGTCAATTTAATCAGCGCTCCTCCTGACGGCAGTGCTGCTCAGTCGAAAATGGAAGCGACCATTTCAAGCTGTGCACTCTGAGAAGCCAGCTGGCCTATTTTAAAGGCTCTGGAAAATTGACATACTGATGTTTTCTTTAAGGCACCAGATACACTGGTTATAAAGGCATCTTCTCAGGTTATACCATAGAAAAAGACAGATACATAAATCAAGGATACCGAGCGTTTTGCTCACCACAGAACCAAACCAGGGAAGCACTGGCTGACAGCACGATGACAATGAATTTGGTCCAGAAATGAGAGATATCTAGACAGAAATGTGGAAACAGCTTCCATTTTCTTGTCTTGTCCTCAGGAATAGCTGAAGCCTGAAGAAAATAGTCAAAGCTAGGGCTATTTTGACTAGCATAAAACTTCCTGTAGGGTTCAGTCCACTTTGCAATCAATGCTTCTTTTTCTTTCCTTTCCCTTTTGGTTCCTTCTCCTTTTCCTACACACTTGTCTCCACCACTCACTCTCTTTTCTGTTTGATTTTATCCCTCTTTAACCAATACTTTTCAGAAATTTCTCTCCCCACTGAACAGGGAACTAATCTCCTGTAGTTGCTCTCCCCTAGCTCACACAGTCATGGGTTAGTTTCCTTCCCCCAGCTCAACACAGAGCAGCTCAGAGAGAGGAGAAAGGCAAGACAATTAAGGTCGCAGGAGGAAAGAGTATTCCAGTCACAGTGCCAGCCTAATTCTGCCTGGAAAAAAGGCTAAAGCAAGTTTACGAGCACTAACTTGGGCTTCGCTCTTAAAACAGGTTGTAGGGAGGTGAAAGCCCTAGTGATCCTGCTCCTTCCAGCGTCACAATCCATAACTGTCTTTCTCTTTCTTATTTAATCTGGTCTCAAAACATAGCCATGATATAAACTGATGGACAAAATGCATGACTGAAAGAATAATCAGATGCAGAAAACTGAAAAAAAAAAAAATTATATTATCTAGACCTTTATGAGAACATCCACTCCATATTTAAGTCACAAAATGAAATAAACAGGATCAGATGTATAATGAAAAACCTGAAAATGTCCTTTCTTATTATGGAGGTCAAAGAATACATTAGTTATTTTTAACTAATGTCTTATTCGACCCCATGCAAACTTAAATCAGTTTGGGTCTGACTGATTCAAAGCTGTTCTCTGGTTCCCTGCTCTGCTGTAATAATTGACTAGGCTAGACTTTAGAAAGGTCAAAAAAGCGGCCCTGCTTCATATTATTTCAGCTAATAACTCAGTTCTTAAATCAAAATTTAAGAACTAATCTCTCAAAGCACTATTTCCTCCCCCTCCATTAAATCCATATGTAATTTCAAATTAAATGATAGATGTTGAAAATCGTTACTTTTTGCTTAATTACTTTTAAGTTACTGGGGGAAACAGCATGAGGGTTTGTTAGAAGATCTAGGATCCTCCAAAAAAATTGGAATTAAGAAAACCTAAGAAAATCTCAAAAAAAATGCAGCAGCAGCTAAGGAACCTCAGGAACAACCAGCAGGCTACAGACAATCTAAAGGAAAAAACAGACAGACACATTGCAGTGTCTAACACAGGCTCAGAAATGACCGGGAAGCAGCTCTTTAGGGTAGGTGCAGTAGGACTGATAGGAAGTTTGTCAGCACAGATGAGATGTGTTAGTCACGACAAACATGCTGGGGGCTTCCTCTGAACGGCAGAAAACAAAGGCTTCAAACTGAACTATCATCATTTGCTTCTTTAAGTACATCCATTCCAGGAGGATACCAGCGTATGGCTTGTTAAGTGCAAATCTAAAGACTGAGTCATGAAAACTGTTTAACATGTTAACTTGTAACTAATTTTCACAAAAGATTCTTATATTAATTCATAAAACCCCCAAATGCAGGCACTTTAATGTCTTTACATTAGTTTGTAATATTATATTCACTCACAAAACACCAATTCTGTGTTCAGCATATATTTATTTCATTCTGCTGTCCTTAATCTAACTTCCTTCAACAGAAAATTGGCCTTAATCCCAATGTAGGAATGCAAGATGATCATCATTAGGAAGCACAGCAGTGTTAACAAGGGCTGTCATTCCTCCAAGGTCATTATGGTCATATTTAAGAAAAAGAGAGGGAAAAGTATGCCTACTTGCACTCTGTCCTGTTAGAAGTCACAAACAAACCTTCCCTGACTGTCAAAGATGAGGATGGGAGGACTTTTGGCCAAGCACATCTGCATACACATCTGGGGGACCCTTTAGTACATGCATGGTTGCTACATGCGTCTTCTTTTACCTGAGCATCATTAAAACAGATTTCAAATCAAGCACAGCACGATTGGCATCTGATGTAGTCAACCAGTTGACATAGCAGCATTTTTCTCTCTCCAGCTCTCCCCTTATCTCCCCTGAAATGCCTTTTTCTTCTTTCAAAAATATTTTTTTTTAAGATGCCAAATGCTGGGCTTTGACTGCTGTTTATGGGATACTTATTTGGAGCTGCAATAAACTGCAAGTGGTTTGAGGTTGGCTCTTCAAACTGTAACTGCTGTTGAGTTTTGTTTTGTTTTTTCTGCTGAGGGAGCTTTTTCTTTCCCGCTTCCCCATGGTTGCTCTGCACTAGGCTTTTGTTTAGGCTCTCAGCACAGTGTTGTTTATTTGCACTAACAGCGCCGGCCATGCTCCCCATGGACTGTTTGTCCAGTGGCCTGTGGAGCCTCCATGACTTTATTGTTGACAAGTGGTAGGTGGAATCCAAGTTTTTGTGGTTAAATTGTTTATTGATCATTACCTGTTAATTACTGCTGCTGCCAGCTTCCTACAATTTATGATAACCAACTGTTTTTTCTTGCTCTTAGAAATACATGTGAAAGAGAAGGGATAACAAAAAGGGCAAAAGAAGTAAGAGGGTCCAATTTTGATCTCTCCTTCCTGTGTTTTAAAATCGCATTATTTGATTAATACAACATGGGAGCAGAGCCTGGCCAGCTCTTGTTGGTACAAGCCATCTGTACAACGAGGGTCTCACCTCAATGGGAGCTGCCAGCCAGGGAGAGCTCTTCTGCATTTGGTGTAAGAGCTCAACCTAAGCAAGTTCTCCCTGAATGGGGGAAAAATATAAGCGCTTCAGAAAGTAATTTTCTTTTTGGTTATTAAAAGCACAGAGCAGTTCTCCACTGTATTTGAAGAAGAAATATTTTTTACGGGTGGAGGTTTTCTGGTGCATTGTTTGGAAGCTGGTTTTGTGCACTCATATGTCACCACAGGACATCTGCAAAAAGACCAGGTGTTCTTCAGTTATATCATATCTGCCTGGGAAAAGACTTGCTAATAGAGCATGGACCACCCCAGCCACCAGCTCTGCCCCCCATGGCCAGTGATGTTGCAGCCCATTGGCTCTTCAGAGGGCTTCTGATGGCCATGAAATTTCTCTTTAAAGACTGAAACTAAAACTAAGCCCATATATTTATCTCTTTAAGTGCATGTCCATTTATGAACTTTATCATGTCTTAACACCATGTCTTGACTCCAATTTTTGGTGCTTATGAGACACTGCCCAACTATCAAATTAAGTCTGTTTAATAACACAGAGCAGGAAAACCATCTCTGGAAGGGATATGGAAAACCAAAAGCAGCCTAATGCCAAGTGGTACCTAAAAGATACATTTTCATGAACAAGTTGCTGCAACACATTGAAAATTGCTGTAGATACAAAACAAATTATTGTGTTACCATGTTTTGATAAGTCTACACAGATACCCCTTTTAGAAGCATTACAGCTGGGAAGGAACTGTATCATCGTTTTCATACATTTATAGAATTTTTATTCTAGGTGCCTATTTACACATTTCCTGGCCTAAACAATAGCCCCCCCTCCCAGCCAAGCCATGTGCACATTGGTCACTGCCCGGCACCATCCCTCCACATGACTCAGGCTGTGTACAATCATCTGAGCAACTCACAACAGTTTATCATCACTCTTTGGTATAATTGGAAACAGAAGTATTTATACACACCCGTGTACACTACAAGTAAATTTATAAAGGCAACTGTCTCTTTTAATCTCTAGCATGGCCAGTGTAAACAGTAATTTGAAGGAATATTCAGATTTATTACATTACTCGCTTAAAGATCAATGTTTAAAATGGATATATATTGCATTAATCCAAACACACAACAAATCATAAAGCTATTTACACAATAAATTTACAATTCCCGCAGACACTTTAATCCTGTTTCTGCTTGCAAGGAGCACTCTTGTCTGCACACATACATGTCCACCCACAAACACACTCACATGCTCACAAAGTACTGTTGCGATGTTAATTATCCTAATTTATAAACTGCCAACTAGACCCGTAACCTCTGTACAATGTACATTCAACCATAAAGATGTGAATTAAAGTCCCATTAAGGAGAACAGACAAAAGTAAAGAAATTTGGCATTGGGGCTGACGCGTGGTCCCAACTTCAAGCCCTATGGTACCCCCAGTGTACCCCCTCCACGAGTCAACAGCATCACTTCAGGCTTTAGTCCTGCTCATCTCACCTTCCTATGGCTGTGTCATACCCCCAGTTATTTAAGCTTCATTTCTGTGGTTTAAAATAATATCCCATTGATGTGGGATCCAAAACTCCTTCAGAGCTAATAAAATGTCACCCTGCCAAACTGAGACGATACGTGCCAACCTTTAGCCTAGTGTGAAATTTTATAACTGAGTTATAAACCCCTCAAAAAACAGGGCTTATAATGGAAAGGCTGACAGATTCTTAACTATACAGTTTCCAGTGGGCTTCTGCTTCATATACTGTATTTCTTTTCCTTGAAGATATTAATTTACTTCCTGAGATGTTCATTGCCAAGATTAAGCGTAGGGTTTTGAAATGTGTTCACAGGCAATTTATGCAGGCACACAAATGTACTCTTCTCCAGATGTACAGAATACTAATTTGAAAATGATTTATATGCCATGCTGTACGGTACATCCATCCCCTGCTCAAAGGTTTTCCTCTGACACAACAATGGGATCATCTCATATATTAACCCTCCAATAGCATTAGAAATTTATTGAAAAATTGATGAGGGTTTTGGTTGATGGCATGGGATGGAATGAATTCTGTAGATTTCAGCAATTGCCAAGAAGGGCAGAAAAAATGCAGAATAAACTCATCTATGAGTGAATACACTAGAAAATAAAGGTCTATACATGTAAAATATGTACTTCTACTAGAGGACAAGCAACAGGAAAGTTCAGAAAAACTGTGAAAAAATAGAAAAGGTTCTAAACCCTTAAAATAACCAGTACTTAACCCAATGACTTAATATTTGGTTGTGTGCTCACGCCATTCTGACCACTGTATTTCTATAGCAGCTCCTTGTTGCAGATTACAGAGAAGGATGCAAGGATACAGCCAAAATGTAGAAACAGGCCTTGCAGCTGACATTAAAATGAGTTTCTTACAGACTTACACATCACTCGGCATGTGAATATTTAGCAACAAATGCTCTTTCAGCAATTAAAATTATTTTTAAAATACATTTCCACTGTTACACCTCCATCAGAAGCTCAATTTTCTTCTTCTCAGTTGCTTCCCAGCTCCTCCACATGCAGATGTTTGGGTCTTGCTTGGATATTTGCTATGTACACATCAATGGTTTGCCTGCCCAATATGACAAAAAAGAGGCATATGCTTGAAAACAACTTATCTCAGCCTTTTCAAAGGAAAAATCTTTTCTTTGAAGTGACATGAATTTCTATATTCACTATAAATACAGGAGTATAAAATGCATCAGTGATGAGAAAACACACTTGCCTTTGAAGGGTAAAGGTATGGGAGTGGTGAGCAGAATTTTCTTTATTTTTGACCATAGTAAATTTTTCTGGGCTTTGCAGCCCCCGTTTGATCTCATGTGGCTTCTTGGAGGACCATAAGAGAAATAGCACTGGAGACCTGAAGGCTCATTCAGCACTCACAGGAGATGAGAGAGCACGTTTATAGATACAGTGGGTGAGATTTCTCCTAGATCATAGACTGCTTCATCTCTATCTCAATTTTATGAAAAATATACTGACAGTCAAGGTGAGTGTTCCCACATGAGATAGTCAAATACGTGTACCATAAACACACCACACCAAACTGCATTATAGTGAAAGGGATAGAGGAAAGCACCGAACTTCTCAGGAATTCTTCTGTTGGTTGCACATTATGCCACGGACCTTAATAAAATTATTCCCCTGCTATAGACACAAAGACTAAACCAATCAATATATGTGGGAAATTTGCTCATCAGTGTCCCCTCCAGAGAACTGCTGGAAATGCTGCTTTCATTAATGATGGGAAAGAAGCAGTTCCCCCTTATTCCCCAGGGCACGAGCCAAAATACCGCTCCAAAATCAGTGTCTTGGGGAGTCTGAGGAGGTGATACCAACAGTGCCAGACTCACATAGATGGCAGCTCCCACAGGTGCTCGGGCATCCTGCAGACCTAGCCCCGCAGTCCCCATGCTGCAGCCCTCATGTTGAGACTGTGCAGACCTGGATCCTCCTGGGACTGGAAACAGCTCTACAGCCAGGAGTAACAAAGCTCAAAGTTTTCAGCTGTGCAAAGGAGTACTATTTAATATACTTGATTTTAGGGAATATCTTAAATTTTTGCCAATGTATGTTAATACCTTTTTGGTTCTTTATCTATCATCTTCATTACTATTTAATCCCAGCTTAGCTGCTACCTCTACAATTGGCAGAGCATAGATATAGGTGCTTTTTTCCCTAAAATTATTTAAACCAGATTGCAATGGTCCTGGAATAGGCTCTACACAAGACTTTTAAATGTACTTCTTGTTTAATAAAGCTGGCCTAGGTTTCAGTGAACGTTAGTGAAGAACAAACAGTGGGGCTGGCTCTGCTCCCACTGAACTCAAAGGAGTTTTGCTACACTGATGAAGCCTCATCAGCTATCAGCAGCTATAGCTCTGCTGAGGCCACGAAGATCATTTTTAAATCAATGAGATATCCAGTAAAGATCTGATTCACAGCATTTAGTAGTAGATGGATAACATACTACCATTATCTTCCACCCCATAGATTTTTAGGCATCACTAAACAGCGTACCACAAACATAGAATTAGGTATGTTTGCCAAAGAGTTCAATATAACTATGATTTTAGAAAAGATACTTAACATATCTAGAAGAGAAAATTCAGTAATTTGTTCTGTCAACTGGGAGAACAACTTCAGTAGAAAACTATTTCATGCCCCTGCTTGAGATGATATATTTTATTTGAAATAATTTCCTCGGCCTGTGTCTGGAGGGTGAAAACTGACTTGTTCTTATTTATCTTTCTTTTGGGGCTGCATGAATTTCAGACTCATGAAAGTGAGCGACTGATAGTAGTTAAGGTAGGCAGAACATTGGCAAGTGAGTTCAGAGCTTCCACTCCGCTGCCAATGTGTCTCTCCTACAGCCCCAAATACCTCTATATTCTAGGGAATAGCCAGCCTTTAACAGGCACTGTCACTTTTAAAATACCAATAACTGTGATCTATGACTTGGATTTCCTATGGAATAGCAACTAGATGGGTTTCAAAACTACTTCTACCCTACCTGAATTCAGAATTTGTCGAACATCCTTTGCTGCAATATCCAAATTCTGATTCAGACCATTAATCCCTAAGCACAAGCACTGAAACATTGGGTGCCCACATCATAGTAGGGCTCCGAGGGACAGCAGGGGAGTCAGAGATACGCCTTGATTTAAACGACAGCATGGAGCAATGCACCACCCCCAAACAACAGTAGCAACAACCAGCAATGCAAGGAATTACTCATTTCAAGCAGATAAATTCCACCTTTCATAGTTTAATGAGAAACCAAAATATGCCTGCAATGGAGATGGAAACATGACTTTCCAAAACAACCTCTTGTGGTGGACACATCTGTAGTTACTGAAAGACATTTTAATTCTGCCCCATAGTTTCTCCAGCAAGAGCTAGAGAAAAGGTGGAGCTTTTCTTTGTGCTGGGATGGCTGAGCCCAGCCAAGATGTATGTTGGGGACCATTTTCTAGTAGCCACTGGATTTGGTCTTACATGGTGTGCGATAGCTTAAACAAAATATTATGGTACAGTTACAAATCTAGAAAAGTTTGAATTACACTGGAAACACCAAAGTGACTTTACAGGAGCTTCCCAAAGACACCAGTATAACTCATGTTCAAGAAACACAGCCACACATTCCAGACATCTGAATATAGTTTATGGTTTTGAAGCTTTAGGTTCTCACTGTGTTGAACATTCACAATATGCTGTTTTTCACAGCCCAGCTTTTCAAAAAAAAAAAAAGGGAACAGATAATGTTTACCTTCTATGAATCAATACTATCTATCAATTTTCAGTGCAACCAATCACCTTCCATCCATGATTTCCTAAGAACAGATTTTATACAGTACGTGAGAGGCAGAGATGAATCAGTTAGGGAGAACCCATTAAACATGAATCCATGGAAATCCTCCTTTTTTGTTGTTAAATATTCCTACAATAAATGTTACAGTGTGACTTGCAATTTCCTCAAGTTCCTTTTCTCAGAACAATGATGGTTGGCAGCCTCTCAAACTGCTTCAGTAAACTTTGCAAGATAGAAAGCAATTTAGTTTCCCTTTAGGACTTCATTGCTAAAGTTATGCTCATTGATTTCCAGCCTCATAATTAGAATTCCTCATTAAACATGCTTGACAGCTGAATGTGATTCCTTTTACCTGCTACTGCTACCTTTTTTTTTCCTTCTGATACCATTTCATTACAAAAGAACAATAGATTTTCTTTCAGGGTAATATAAGGTCATGGTGAGTAATGTACTTTGTATCCTACAGAAGGCCTAATATTGTTAATTTGCTAAATCAATTAAAAGAAACCACTTTGGAGAAAGATGCAAGTCTTCCATATGGATCACATCAGCCATAATGTGCAGGAGTTCAAAGGCTGGCATTTCGCCCCAGTTGGCACCTAACAGTTTACTCCAATCCAGGGAATTTGGCTTTTGATTTCAAACAAATGCATCCTGAAGGCTTAAGGCCAGGAGTAGCTCCGTGTGATTTATGTTTCATACTTTCTCATAACACAAAACCTAAAGAGCTTAAAAAAAAAGAAAGAAGTTGATACTACAGGGCATGTATTCATTGCAATGTACGTGTAAAGACAGAACTACTCAGTTGTCCCATGCACCTTATGTTGTTTAACGTGAGCTTTTCCTCTCTGTGGTTTGTTGATCCCCTAAAATTACTCCTCCTCCTGCCAGTTCTGACAGTGCAAGACGGTAATGACCTCACAACTGAACACAACCACCACATTTAACCAGCAGGAGATATTTGCCCCAAAATATGCAGCTATGCTGCACCAGGAACATCCTGCAGAGTCCTAGCTGTAGGAACAGCCACGGGGCTGGGGGAACCTCGTGTTGTCAGCTCAAAGCCCAGCCCATCTTCTGCTGACCACCACGGTGGAGGGAAGGCTGTTGGTGAACGGGTGGATTCCCCAAGAGCTGAGGGATATTTATGGGTTTGGCGGACCTAACCTTGGCAGATGCTGACTTCAAGTGCCTTCAGAGCACCCCAGGATTTCTTAAGCTTGATGACTTAGCAGAGAAGCAGACACTCCCTTCCCAAGCATAAAATTAGCAATGGGAGATGTTTCAAATGACAGATTTAAATTTACAGGCATTGTTAAAACTTTACATACTGCCTAATATGCCAGGTTCCTGATGCAAAATACATTGCCAGAGCTAATTTAGAAATGAAAATGAGAAATAGATCACTGCTTACAGAACAATTAATTATTTCACAGTTGAAGAGAGTAGTTAAATCACATCCATGGCTTTCCAAATTCCAACTTACCAATCTAAGCATAGAACAAGCCAGTTACCATATCAGCAAAGTACTAGGTAATTAGTAACATATTGTGATGCAGTACTGCAATCTAGTGTAATTTCTTGAAAAACAAATAAAGAAGTTGTACAAGTGTGTGTTGCTTGCCCTCAAAGTTGGTAAAGCCCAGCACTGCACGGGTTTTCTCTCATGCACATAAACATAATGCTTGTTTATAGCAGTGCTTAGTGACAGTTAAGGTGTTGTCAGCATTTTCATCACAAAACCTATGTTTCTATGGTTTATAACTTGATTATTTCCCTCCCAAAAAATGGATATAATGCACATGGACCTAACAGTGTGAATATTTTAAGTCACGCCAAGATAAAATTTGGTACCATGGGCTATGAATGTGAAAAAGTGAGGTATATTCATTCTGAAAGAAGTTACAGAAATAAAAGCTTAAAAAGAAAATGAACATTCAAATATGCCAGTTTTATGACAAATATTCTAATTTTTTTCAGGTCACAGATGTGGGCTGTGAGGAGGTAGCGATTACTGCTGTCACTTGTTCTTTCTCTGAAAACTTCTGTCCACTAAAAAGATTTCAGAAATGCCTAAATGAAGAGATATCATTGCTCTTTCTATTGAAGAAGTACAGGCATCATGCACTGCAGACTTGCCACCACAGTACTCTTGTATTTGACTCTTCAGGACCAGTTGTGTGCAGGATCAAGCTAGGTAAGGGGTAGTGTCAACGTAAAAGAGCACAATGACCTGGACCTCTACCAGGGATGTTCATTTCCAGTGCACACGTTTTAACTCTTGGGCCTTCTGAAGGTAGAAGCAGCAGCGTTGTCTCTTTCTCCATGGCAACTGAGAGACCATCAAGTCTCTTATTTTGGAGTGCGTGCATCTTGCTGAGGAGCTTTTTGGCTATGTCCAGTGTGGGTGACCCTGCAGTATATCAGGGAAGACACAGGACATATCCCATGTCTCCACTCTTTGTTTTTTCTGGAGAGGAAATCCGGCTGCGTGGGCCCCTGGGAGCCATGGGACACAGCGCTGGAGACCTGACAGCTGCAGGACAAGGACCTTTGCCATTCATTGACATTGGTTGAAAGTAAAATCAGCCTCATAGGAGTCACCTTAAACTGCATGAGAAACAAGACATGTATTCTGACTTCCCTAAAGGATGAACTCGCCAGCGGCCCCGGTGCGTGCTGGTGGGACGAGCCTGGAATTCTCTCTCTTTGGGCACACAGGAAGTGACCAAGAGAAGTGACCAAGAGAAGAGTTGGCACGTTAAAAACAAAGTGCCTCCTCCAAGCACTATGTTTGCAAAATAACCACTCAAATTGGTATGTCTTTGGGGAAAGGCAGTGTAGAAGCCCCGGGGTCAGGGGTGTTTGAGCTTTGGAGTAAGTCCTCCTTTGGACCTGCACTGCCTCAGTTGTGCACCCATCTGCATAGATAGGGAGCAACAGAGAGGAAAGTAAAAGTGGGGAATGCTTAGAGCAACTCAGAAACCATCCTTCTCTCCAGGCTCCAGACTCCTCAGATTTTATTTCCCATAGAAAATTAGATTTCAAAAGAACAAATGCAAAGTGGAGGGGGAGGAGGAGACAAAGAGAAGCGATGGAGGTGGGTGAATCTTTGCAGGCTCATCTCTGACCGTTCCCAAACATTATTCATTTCCTGGAGCCGTGTCCATGGGAAATGATACAGTCACTACTCTTCGAAATATCCAAATGTACAACGCATGAGGGAATTGTCTCTGTTACGACATCATTCACATTTTTCAACTCTATATCATCCTTATGCTTTAGGAGATTCTCCTCCCAAAGTAAACAAATTTTGGTGGGGCTCAGTGGAAATCTTTTGTGGCAGACAGCAAGATTTTTTTAAAAAGGACATGTGGGAAGAAAAGCACTATGCTTTGGAACAGGCCCACGCCGATCAAATGAACAAAATACATTTAAAATATCCATGATCTCAATATCTTGTCATTGGCAGGAGGGAAACAATTTCTGAAGGTAAGCCTTGGCACCCAAAATCTTCATTAAAACTTCTCAGTTCTTGAAAGCATCTGGATGTATTTTATGCAACTGAACCACACACAGGAGAGTGAATCCAGGTCCGCGTTTATCTGCACCAACTCACAACTGTTCCTGACAGGATCTTTGGACTTCCTCTCTCTCCACAAGATACTCTCAGTACCTCCAGCTGTCATTTTTCTATTTGTTTCCCACCTATCCACCTATCTGTTTCATCTCCTGATCTCCAGAGCCTGCGTACATCCCGGAAGTCTTTAAATGCCTCTCCCACTACAACTGGGAAGCACTGAGGATTTTAACGGACATTACCTTAGTAGTCCATGGAAGATACAGTGGTCTGGGGACAGAAAATATAAGCATGGAAATGATCATCCAAATGAACGTGAAAAACCTCTGCACAGGGACAGAAAGGGGAATACACTGACTTTTGGAAAATCCTCCTCTTTGAGGAAGACGTCCATTTCTGCACCTCAAACGCAAAGACAAGTTTGTTCATCAGCCTGAGGCATAAATATATTAAAGAGCACAGATTATCTCTAGAGAGAATCAGAGGTGAATTTGATATACAAGCATTTAGTGAGGAAAATCTGACAGGTGGCAAACACAACCACAAGCTAAGATTTTAAATTAATTTCAAAGCAGCTCTGTCCTAGAAAGTAATTGAAAACACATCCAGCTCTTACATCCGTATAGGAGCCTTACCATTCCTACATGAGACAACCCCAAAACACTCCAGATGGGATCCTGACCAGTCACATGACTTTTAATACCCACATGATGCCACTAAAATAGCCTATTAGATTTACTGTGTCATTAACCTTCCAAAATAAAATGAGAGTCTGCTCTGGTGAGAAAAGAAAAAGAAAAAGAGAAAGATAAAAAGAAAAATAGAAAAATAGAAAAATAAAAATAAAAAGAGAAAAAGTAGAAGAAGAAAAAGTAGAAAAAGAAAAAGTAGAAAAAGAAAAAGTAGAAAAAGAAAACAAGAAGTAGTACAACTGCTGCTGGGTTTCGGGTAACCAGTCCGTAAGGAAATGCTGACAGGGGTCACTGTGGCATAATCTTTCATTCAGCCCCAAAGCTGTCACATCCTCCCCAGATGTCTGAAACATAGATATAAATTTTCATTATCCAGCAGAATAGGGGCAGAGGTACACAAAATGATTTTTTTACCAATCAAATTATAGCTCATTGCCAGATTATGTGTAAACACTAATTTTGTGAAGTTTTCATATGGTCATTTATCTACACCTACATTTAGTAGCATTGCTGAAGCTGAAAAAAAGGAAGGTTTTTCAAATTAAATTATAGCCTTCATAACCAAGTTCAGGACACATAAAAACTGAATAAAGAATTAATGCTATTATGGAGTAACCATGTCTTACCCAACTAAAGAGTGAGATTGCAACATTTTTTTTAATGAAAGCTGAAAATATGCACCCCATTAGCAGGATCAGAAAAACATTTTTGGTGTTGTATAAAACTAATCTGTGCTGTCTCTTAGAAGTCTTCAAAATCTCAGTGTTTTTCCCATGTGGATGCAGGGTGAAGCTGAGTAGCTTCTTAGGAGCACTGCAGTAGATGCATGGCAGTGGCAGAACTTGGTCACCTCTAGCCAAGGGCTCCAGTACACAGCCCAGCCCTCACCAAGAGCAAAATGAGATGTCTGCTACCTGAACCAAGGCAAACAAACAGTTTACAAGTGAAGATTATAGTATATCTTACTTTGTGACTATTGGTGACAATAACCACTAGCTAACTTTATTGTTTGAACAATCCCTACAGGTGATTACTTTGCAGCAGTGTAGAAATATACACTTTGCTCTCTGGTCTTGCTCTGCCTTCAAAAAAGCAGAAGAAATAGTTCTGCTGGTAGCTTAACCCACAAACCAAGTGAAAGTCACAGAAATGTCATGCTTCATTTTAACTCGTATGCAAAACAATGACATCTGTACTTCCTCATGCAAGACAGTGACACTAATACTTCTTTCTGTTACACAGAAGTTGTGAGGCAGGATCCCTGAAATGTCTTTGTAAAAGGCTGGTATGCTCAGAAATGCAAAGCCTACAGTATTATCTTGTTTATTATCTTGCTTTGGGACTGTACCAAATTCTCTACAAGTCTGGATCACCGTCACCCTGTTACGATGAAAGAAGTGCCTTCGGTTATGAACTACTCTGGAGACACCAGATTAGAGTTCAAAGGCTATTTCTTGCATTAGCAGTAAATGCAGGAATTCTGAAGCAAAGTGATATACATAGTGTGAGCTTTTGCATATCACTTTGCTATTTTGCTCCACAACGGCTCTGCAGTCAGAGCTGCTGTTTGAACCTGAGCTCCCTATGAGTTGTAAGTTTGGGGCATTGTTTATTGGATAACCCAGATTCTTTTCTATTAACCATCAGCAAACACATTGTATATGTCACAAGCTGCCCACTCCCTTCCAAGAGACTGGGATCTGATGGAAGAAGGAAGAAAAAATATGACTATTACAGATTTAACACATCCCCCTGAAGAAGCGAAGCCTGTCCAGCTCCAATGGTAAAAAGTGATACTGAGAAAGCTCAATATTCTTGTTTAATCTGGGAAATTCCGCTTGGAGAGGGAGTTTTATGGATATCAAGAGCCAGATTTTCCGCTATAACACTCTGGCAGTGGATTTCTCCTATCTTGGACTCAGGCAAAGCTGATAGAGCCAGCTTGGCCACCTCCCTAAAATGGTGCTCCCCACTCTCCCAAAAGAAAGTACCACATCAAAAGCTGTTCCAGCCGGAGAACATCAGGAAATGCATTTGGGCAAGAGGTGTCTAAGCAACCCCACCCCCAAATTACACTCCCTGTGTCCAGGGACATCTCTCTTGGGCCTATGATTTTATTAAAAAATCCCACAACAAATTCCTGCCTTTGGTACTATGCAACAGGCGAACAGAATGATGCTGGGTCTGCTTTAAATTAAAACAAAAGTTGTAGCAGATAGGATCTCTGATATATATTGAGTTGCTTTTCTCATCTGAGATTCTTCCTCAACCAGCTAAAAACAATTAGGATAAATGAATAGATATAAAGGTCAGCAGTACAAACAATTCTGGGAAAACCAGATAGCTCACTGGATAGTTCCTTTACTTCCGTCACCGCAGAATGAATAGATACAAGTCCAAACGCACTCCCAGCAATCTGATTAGAAAGATATTCAGAGCTCCTAAATAGCTTTTGTGGTTTCATCTTTTTTTCCCCCTAGCTGAATTGCCTCTGTGCTGCTGATCTGCCACAGATTTGGCGAGGCTGTAACAGAAATGCTTAGGGTGTTTTTGCCATCTTACGGCAGACAGTGCTGAAGCCCCTGCGGGAACATTGACATGTGGCATTCTGGCACGTGGATGTCGGTCCTTAGGACTATTAGTCATCCACGTAATGTCTAATGACATCACTCTGGAAGGAAATAGAACAAGAGAAAAATCAATGGACAGCAGATACCTACATATTATGAACTATAATTGTGCATTTACCAGTCTGCCAAGCCATAAATCTAGTAGTTTAAAACCGATTTTAACATACGTTCATATATGTTAGGAGGCTATTAACACAGGGGTGAATTATAGTGAACAGGCTTCTGAGCAGAGTCAGGATATGTATTTTTTTAAATAATTATAGCGTTCAGTACTGTAGTTAAGACTCAGAAGGGTTTTATATCCCACCAGCTTTTATCCCTAACCAATCACAATGGCAACAAATAAATCATCTCAGATTGCAACTTTCTGTCCCTGGACTCGTTCTTTGTAGCAAGTATTGATCATGGGGGGCAATCTGCAAGTCCCTCTTTAGGAAAACTAGAAAATAATCATTGCATGGGGTTAGGGCCAGACTCAGTTCCCACTGAAATGATTGCAAGTCCTTTCACTGCTTTTTTTTTGGTTCGATTAAACCACTTAAAATTCTCAACTCCAAAACAGAGAGGTTAGGAAAGCCTGAATTAGGCCTCCAAAGATGTTTGGAAGAGTGTTTGCCTTGGAAAACAGGCAACATTAATAATTCAGGCTGATGGAGGAAAGAGCCACTGCAAATAACATTACGCACCAACAGATTATTAACAACTGTGCAGATACGTCTGTAGTAGCTCAGGAAAAAAACCCCTTCTCAGACCAGTGGTCTAACATGTAAGGAATTCTTAATAGGTTTTGTACGAACAAATAATAATGATTTTTGGTCCAAAAAAATTTTGTTTTTTAAAGAACTCATGATGAGTCAATCACAAGAAATGGGGTTTAAAACACCAGAAACACTTACTAACGATAGAGAACAGACACCTACAGAAATTAGTACATTGTCATTATACCAACCAGGAAAAAAAAGTAGTGGTAATGCAGGAAAACTCAACTTTTGAATTTAATATTGTATATCTCATTCACCCAGTTGAGTGTACCATAGATACCAAAGAGCTTTGAAGAACACATAGAGAGTGCTGCTTATGGGCATGGCTCTCGATTCTTATTGAGCTGGTAGACCTGGTTTCAGCCCTAGCACATCCATAAAACAGAAGTTGCAATACCCGAGCACATTAACATCGATACCCATGGGGAAATACAAAACTATCCTCTTCCATTTACCTCAGACTCAAGCCCACAGCCACCGTCTTCAAAAATCCCTTAAATAACAAATGCATACTCTAGATAAACTTCTGTCAATACGGCTTTTTTTTTTTCACAAAACATAATAAAGTCCTTTAAGTCATAACAAAGGTAATTTCTTACTTCATGGATACATTTTTGGGTTCTACAAAGCCATAACCTCTGATTTAATCATTTTTCAGTTAAATTCCTAAAAATTAGAAAGAAACTCCAAAAAATTCTAGGTGATTTTAGTACATTTTTTTCACATATATTAAAAAAAGTTTGCACTCATTGATTTTGCCAGTAGTATCAGTTCTTCCAGCTGCTCATGAAAAGGTGGTAATCAACAGTTTCACGGTTGGATGAAATTACTCCAAAAACTCTATCACACTTTTAAAGGCATCTACCATAACACAGTTGTGAAGCTTATTAATGACAAAACTAAAAGAATATCTCATAAATATGTGAAAAAGGTGGTGAGGAAATACCTGCAGTTTTAGCAGATTTTGCTCTGGTCCTTTAGAGAAGAGTGTACTAATTAATGTCTTACAATGGGTGCCTCAAAAACGTGTATTTGTATATTGCAGCATTCCTTTTATGAAGAGAACTTTACTACAAATTTCACTGCTTCTGGAGTTAAGTAGCTCATTTTTGTGACACCCACTCTATTTTTCTGTTATTATATGATCTTCCCCTTCGCACTACGGGACTGAGCACGCAGCCTCCCCGCACACCCAGCCTCTTCCTCCCAAATACTTATCACAGATTAATGATGTGGTGCAGGGCCTACGGCTGACAACATGTGTATGAACTCAGTTTCCACATGGTTAGCCAGAATATGAATGCTCGCTTTTGGGGCCAACCATATAATGGCAATAAATATTTACTTGCAGTATGTGAATTCCTAAGGTTGTTTTGCAGCTCTTGTAGTTACATTGCTGAGTAAGTCTTTCTCTTATGGATGCCTCTTTGTGAAACATATCTAGTTTTCCAGTTTTACTTTTTTCATTAAAATGTGGTATAAAGAGTTGTTAATTGCGAGTTTTTAAAAATCAGATCAAACTTCATCAGAAAACTAAGTATAGGTGTAGGAGCCTAACTTCAGGGTGAATTTTTGGAGGGGTATCCTACCAGTTCTCATTGAATTTTTCCTGAAAGAGAATCCCACACTGAACTTTTTCATAAGTTTTCAATTTTTGACTCAAGCAGGAAATCTCCAAGATTCCACCAGCATCTGCTCATATCAGCAACCATATCTGCATCCTGGTGAGGTGGCTCCTCTGCTATCGTGCCATGTCAAGACTATTTCACAGCTGTAAGAAATTCAGAAAATATAATTTGTATTTTTGTAGCACACTAGGCTCCAGTCCTCAAGTTTGCTATTTGCTCTCTTTCCAAAGCATGCTTGGAGCAAACCACAACAAGTGTTTTCTTGGGAGACAGTTTTAGCAGCTGAGAGGCTGATTCTGCAGGACCTGGAGACATCAGACAAGCTTAACACTGCAGAATGGAGCAAAGTGCCAAAAGTGGAGCTGGGACAGGAAGGAGAAATACCTTCTGTAAATAGGCAGTAGGAAAGATTTATTAAAAGTTTGGCTTGTGCTCTCCCATTATTGAACTGCTCCTGACAGAAGAATTTTATAATTCTGGAAACATAAAACTAAAGAGTTTGATCCAAATCCCACTGAAAGACTCCTGTTGACTTCAGTGACCCTTAGATTAGCCAAAAAACCTAAGAGACGGCAAATTCTTGGGATATGAAAAGCATCACCTCCAGCATGCAGGCATTTCCAGCTTGTGGGACACTACTGCCATTCTTATGTTACTGAAAATGGAAAACAAACATACCAATGTGATATTTAATATTTCCAGTAGATAAAAAATACAAATTCCACTTTATTCCAGTCTTTCCTAATTGCCAGGCTAGGAGAAGGTTTATTTTTTTCCTGTAACTCTCCCAAAATTATTCTAATCCTTTCTACACTTTCTATGAAGCCCTTAAGTGCAGGTCAATTTTTAACAAGGTCTCAACCTTTTGGCACCTTCTGTTCTTTTTCAGATCATTTTTGATATTTTAGCTATTTCCTGGCTTACTTTCAGCAGTGATTTGCAGGTTTTCATATTCTGAGTTGCAAATAATTGTGCTCCACAGTCCCAGATTCGTCTTCCACATTCCAGTCAGGATGAGATGGGCCAAATAATTTCCCGTTTTCTAAATACAAATGATAAATGCCCATATTTGACATAGCTTTCAGCAGTTTTCATCCTGGAAATTTTCCTGATGTTTCTCTCAGTGCATGATATATAAGGTGCTGCATATTACTGTTTGGTTATCTCAATGTTCTGCTTCAATGGACAGCATCTCTCTTTTTTTTTTGGTAGTTTTTTATTCTAAAGAGTCAAAACTGTTCACCAGTTGGAGGACTGAATATCCTAATAGAGGGCAGGAAGCAAGCAAAACTATGTGACAGAGCAGACGCTGCTTGCAGACTAAGTGTGGTGAAGGACAATAATTATCACTCCACAGGGAGTGATTAGGCCCATTGAAGCTTGAGTGATTACCCTTTCCTTTGCTGAGTCTATAATCAGACCTGGATCGCCAAAGTTAAGCATAATTTTTAGAAGACAGATTCTTAAGCAAAACACGAGTTTTCACGTAGTGTATGCATGATCAGACAATTCCAGAGGCAAAAAGCATCAAGAACAGATATGTGATGTAGAGTCTTCTTTTTGTTATATGTGTGTTATTCAATTGTTACTATCTGCACAATAGTCTCTGAATAATTAGTAGGATGAAAAGAGAGAGAGTAATGGAATAGGACAGAGCAGCAGTCAATACTAACAAAAAGTCATTACTTACCAGCAGTAACACAGGTTGCATGGGTTTTTCAAATGAAGTATGTCCAAAAGTAGGGCACTATCTTAAACGGTGGTCTGGACGGAATATTTAAGAAATGCTAAGGTTTTTCACTAGCAGTTAGTGCAGGGAGCAGGCCAAAGCGTACTACTAAGAATGAGAAAAATAGTCAAAATAGCTTCTCATCTTACAAGAAGCCATAGGACAGCCCAGTTTGTTTTCAGAGTTTTTTGTTTCTGTAATATTAATTATTTTTTCAACACTGTAAGATAAGAATTGAGAATACAATTGTTCAGGGAAAGTCAAAATGTTCCCATTCACCAATTTCTTTAGTGAATGCATTGAGTGAAAAGCATAGCCCACATCACAGATAAACCACACTTGCCCTTACCTCACTTCCTTCTGACAACAAATCAAGGGTGAGCAGATAAGATTGTAGCCCATCTGCTCCATTTTAGAGTGACAGGTGTATACCTTCCCAAAGCCAAAATGCAGAAGCTCTCACTCAGCTCAAAGGCTGGGAGGGTTGTGTTTATAACTCTTCCCTCCCCCCTCAAGGATACAGAGAGCATTTTAGCTGCCCTGTAAACTCCTTGGTTTTAACCCTAAAAGAGCATAATGAGATAAAGATGAAAGTGAATGTACTTGGGAGGTAAGTCAGTCGATTATCTGTAACATCAGAATGGTCTCTACACAACCTGTAAGCAGCATCCTCCACTGGTACCTTCTTGAAACACACTGAAATCATGACCTTGGAGCCCATTAGTCTGCCAGTCTGGGTTCAAATATTCCTCCACCAAGATTAGAAGAGTTGGTAGGGCACATAATGTTTGGTCAATTTAAAACACTTGTAAAGCAGACCTGGGCAGTGATTGCAATACAGTTCAGATTGGGTTGGGGTTGCCAGTATTTCTACTGACTCTGGAGAGATTCAGATTGTGGCATTCAGCCCCAGTTTCTGAGAGATTCTCCAGCAAATAATCACATTCTCTGGTATCAGTCAAAAAGGTGTAGGAAGGTAGACAGGAAGCATTTGTCTGAAATCTTGGCTCAGGGCCTTAGCAACAGCCAGAGTAAATGAGGAAGAAAATCTGTTTGGATGCAAAAATCTTAGGTGAGAACAAATTGTGATACTGTTTTATTCTTATTTTGCCATTAACTTTGTTATCATATTGCTGGCAGTGTTTCTCATTTCAACCTGCTTGCCACATATGCATATGCACAGCTTTCTGTGCTACTAATTGTTTTTTTTGACAGTTCATCTATACCCGCACACCATATTGCCATTTTTATCACCCTAAGCCTATTAATGGCCAGACTTATAGTTCCCAAAGGAACTAATATTAACCAGCTTTCTAAATTTTGTTCATGTCTTTCCAAAACTCCTGTCTTTTAGAGCCTGACTCTGGTTGTATGTAATTGGGCTGCTGTATTTCATCCTCTGGGGCCTGGAGTCTTAACTTTTGAAAGCGTAGCTCAACAAAATTTACGAGAGTAATATTAATACCCAGGAAAGGCAAAACTTAGGAAAAGTAAACAACTCTTTGGTCGTAGCTGTTTGCTTACCTAGGGTCAAAATCTGCCCTCAGAAATACATGTGCAAGTTCAGCGGTCCCATACATACAGGTTTCTGTGGAAAGAATTTGGCCTCAGATGACTTCAGAGGTTTCTTTGTCAGCCCCATTTCCCAGAAAACACCAAACACTCCTACGTGTGTACACTAAATTATACTCTTCTGTTAGAAAGAAAACAGTTGTAAGGAGATACTCATTTACCAGCGCTCAGAGAACATGACAGAATTTTGACTGGGAATTTTATACTCCTAGTTAGGCTTAAGAAAATAAATGGTATTAACACACCACTCAACAAACTGTCCCTACACTGCTGGGAACCATGCAAGGCAGATAACAAACGTGCAGCAAATGAGAACAGTGATGTGATTCACTGTAATTCCTAACAAGATAACCACTTTTAAGAATCAGTAACGTGCCATGTAATTTGAAACAAGGGAATACCAGCCAGCAGATGACTGCGTTCCCTTTGGGAGAAACATGGTATTAACATAATCAAGGTGTTTTAAATCAATTTTATGTTATGCCTCTGTATTGGGAGGCAGAGGAGAGGGATTGTAAGATGTCATACATGTCATCATGGCCTCTGATGGTGAATATAGATCAATACGGTGAGTACAGATCTTGATCTTGGCATAAAGATCTTGATCTCCCCATCAAGAACTTGATCTCTGTCATCAAGCACATAATGTTTCACTCCACGTCCCACCTTTTCTGAGGAGGGGTGGAAAATTGGACAAACACTGGGAGGCTGAAGTTTAATCTAGAAAGGATGCAAGTGGTGTAGGCAAGATAAAGCATTTTAAGGACTATCAGTTCCAGGAACTAAAGCACTGATTTGTGTTTCTTTACTGTCCCACTTAACAGTTGGTTTTCCTCTCTTTTTCTGGCCAGGAGATGAGTCCTATTCTCAGGGGCCCAACTCAACAGAAGACAACTGAAAGACAAATTCCAGGAGCCATATCACAGGGGACTGTGGCTTATCATGAGAGCAAGGAAGCAGTTTAGGAAGAGAAAGAAGGCCTCTTATTTTTTTGATATGGAACCTACTTACTGTAATGGTCTTTTACACTGTTATAAGGTGTGGTAGTACTAATTTTGTTCCACTAATTGGTTAATGTCCTTCATTCAAAAACAGATCTTATTGTTTTGTTTAAAGTCTTTCTCAAGAAAGGGATGACTGGAGGAAAGGAAGTGTGACATAATTTTTCCTTGCAATTTTTATTTCTCTCAGCTTATGAGGATACTACAAATTTCTTGACTCTTCGAAACTTAAACCAGGACAAAAGTAATCAAAACAGTGACATCACTAATAGTAGCCATTTTAGATGAACGATATATCGACCAGCATTGAATTTTGTTGTTTTTATTAAAAAAACCCACCAAACAAACAGGTAGGAAATCTTTGCACGTACAATTACAGATCCCTAAGGGATAAACCAGGAGCCTGAAGTAAGCACATGCCCTGTTGGCTCAAGCTGCTGTTAGGAAGGCAGTCTAAAATGAGAATCGAATGGAAATTACTGTTCATTGATGAAAATATGCAGCAGTCATCTTGACTGATCTGGTTTACATGTATACAAGAATGATTTTGCATGTAGATATGACAGCAGAAGCAGAAAAGGTGAAGAGGACCAACTGACACTGATTCGTACTAGAGAAATAGAACTAGATCTGTTGGCAAGGCCTGACTCTGACTTGTCACAGTCTTATGGAAATTTTGTGTGAAAAGCTCAAAAACTCATCGCTGTCAGTACCTATTCAAGCCCAAGATTAAATCAACCTCAATTAACCTCAAACTGCACCACCGCAACCAGTGCTGGAGTCTGATATGCATAATGCTTGTTCAGCCCATCTTCTGTCCTGGGTCTATGCCAGGGAATGAAATTTCAGCTGCATTTTGATGCTGAGGACATTGGTATGGGCTTGCTTGGGTGTGTGGTCTGGCCGGCACACAGGCTGCTCACTTTCATCCGCGCTGAACCTTTCACTTGACTTTTGACCTTTCACTTGGCACTGTCCTGTCATTTCCTTGGTTTCACAAATTTTAGCCTCTCACTTGACCTGTGAACTGTGACCTTTCACTTGACCTCTGATCTCATAAATTCTGGAAGCTCATACACGTAATCGTGGAACAAATAAACAAAGCGGCCGCGAGACGCTGCTGCTGAATGAAGCCCAAGGGGCTGGAGAGCAGGAGACCAGCCCCAGCATCCTGCCTCACCCCATGGACATGTCCCTTTGTTCCAGCTGGCACTGGCATCTAATCAGTGTGAAGAGCATTGTACTCTGCTGCAACCATACATCAGCACTGGTGTGTTGTGTTGAGGCAGTGGAAAAGGAACCACAGCCTCCAACTTTGCTATGAACAGAAAATACTATTCAGCAAATCCTCATCCACAAATGTGTGCAGATCAGTCATGACCTCTCGGAGGGTCTTATCAAATAAAATCACCAAAATGAGCAGAAGCCTGTCACCATAGGTGTTAGATCCTCACCACAAGAGGAATCAAACAAACCTCCCCAGAGCCCTTTTCCCCTTCCTTGTCAATATTAATCCTAAAGGCTTCAAATGCAAAGCAATGTTCCGCCTTCACTGCAGCATCACAGTGTATGGTAAGGAAACAACTGGTAAGTCAGTGTGATGGTTTTGGCTGGGATAGAGTTGATTTTCTTCACAGTAGCTAGTATGGGGATATGTTTTGGATTTGTGCTGAAAACAGTACTGATAACACTGGGATGTTTTTGTTATTACTGAGCAGTGCTTACACAGAGTCAAGGCCTTTTCTGCTCCTCATCCCACCCCATCAGTGAGGAAGCTGGGGGTGCACGAAGATTTGGGAGGGGACAAAGCCAGGGCAGCTGACAAGAACTGGCCCAAGGGATGTTCCACACTGCATGGCAACATGTTCTGCATGTAAAGCTAGGGAAGAAGGAGGAAGAGTGGGGACTAGAGTGATGGTGTTTCTCTTCCCAAGTTGCCATTACACATGATGGAACCCTGCTTTCCTGGAGATGACTGAACACCTGCCTACGATGGGAAGTAGTGAAAGAATTCCTTGTTTTGCTTTGCTTTTAGGCACAGCTTTTGTTTTAACTATGAAACTGTCCTTATGTCAACCCATGAGCTTTCCTCAAGCTTACCCTTCTGATCCTCTTCCCCTTCCCGCCGGGGGAGTAAACAAGCGATTGTGTGGGGCTTAGTTGCTGGCTGAGGTTAAACTATGACAGTCAACTGGGTGAACTAATATTCTCAGCCATGAAAAGGTCTGTCTTTACTGAATTCATAGTAGAGTTTGCTCACTGGATGGCAGAAATTGTAACAAAGATTATGGCTAAAGAAAGTTAACAACTTTTTTCTAAATAAATGAATTTCATATAAAAAGCTATAGCAAAGACAAAATTTCACAGCTACATAAAATTTTACATAAGGGAAAGGTTTTCAGAGAAACTTTAAGCACATCCACCTACATGTGTAAGTAGCCTAAAAGCGTGCAGATATTTTAACAGTCTAGTCTTTTGTTTTGTCTCACACTCCAATTCTTGCCAGCAGTCCTCAAGTGAAAAATGCAGACATTGCATGCACAACTCATAACACAACCCAGAGCAAACCCCAAATTACTGATTTTCTGCTCCTCTTCTTGATAGAAGGAAAGGTAGAGATCGGAAAAAAAGACTCAAGGATGTGACTGTGGCTGGTGCCTTGAAAGTAAAGCAGCTTCTTGTTGTTATTACAGGGATCTAAACCAGAGCCAGTGGCAAAAGCAGCTCATGTGTAGAGTGTAATTGTACATGAGTAGGAAGCGAGTTGACATGGGAGAGAGACAGAAGCAGTGCCAATCTGCCAAGCCATTGCAGAAGAGATCTCTAACAAAAAGGAGCTGGGGACCACTGATTTACTCTGACACGTAATGTAATGAACCAGTGCATGCTGTCACTTTCCTTGAATTCAGTGTGTTTTTACATTTTGGAAGCAAACTATTTTAAATTCATGGGAAGAAAGGGCTATGCGGAAAAGGCCACTGGACAGAGAACATGGTCAAATATTTGTGTTCTTTCAATTATAGTAAAAGATTTCAAAGTCTAAGGTGAAATTCTGCATGTCACATGGAACAAAGACCTCATTACACAAAGGGAGAAGTGCTTCTCATTTGTAGGTAAACAGTTTTTGTGTGACTTTGGGAAGGAATAAAGTATATATGTTGCATTTCCAGCAATGCAATCTCTTCTTCATTAGCCTCTTTAGGGAAACCTCAAGGCTTTTTTGTATGTTCAGGAGGACTGACAGATCTGGTGGGGCCTTTCTCACTTTTAAAAGCTTGCAGTATAAGTTTACTGCACATTTGGCTCTGCAGATTGATGCTGAAGACTATGCAACACTTGCATTTATTCGAGGTGTTCTCTTACATGGTTTTCAGTTATCTTACAGCTTGTCCGGAAAATGAAAGGAAAAAGTGAATGCTGTGGTTTGAAGGAATATTATTAGTGGACTTTTCTACAGGGTAATCTTCCCACTGTGCTTGTTAAATGCTTTCATTAGTGATTTTATCACAGAAAGTAGGGGTGTGTAAACAAGAAGGGTAAAATAGTCTGACATTTAATAACACGAATAGCAAGTTATCTGTTATAAAACCGAAACTTGTCCTTCACCTTTTAGGACTGAGAAAGGCTCACGGAGTGGTGGCTGGGGATGACTGCATGGTATCAATGAGGCACACCTTGATAAGGGCCAAAGTGTATCTTGGATGAATTAAGCCAAGTGATTATTCACTCTATTGCACAACACATTGCTGGGTTCTCAGGGACACTACACACAACTGAGTCACCCATGCTGAATACAAATCAAACTGGAACAGGTTCACAATCGGGTTACTTGGACAGACCATCTACAAGAGGGAATAAAAGGAGCCTGGATTGTTTAGTTTAAGAAAACAGAAGAACCTGGCAATTCTTACCCAGTTCTGCTTCCCATCAGCCTCAGTGGGAATAAAGTTGTTGGTTTCCTGATATTACTGCAGGTTTTGTCCTTGAATACAATGGGAGCAGAATCAGATCTTGAAGAAGAAAAATAGAATTGGACCCAGAGGAGCCAGGGCTAGGAAAGCCCCAGCACGTTCTGGTTTGAATTGAGCAGGGCTATAAAAGACCAATAAAACTCATATTGAAATATGAGCTAAAAGAAGTGCATATCACTGAATTACATTGGTCAAGACAATTAATTGAGTTTAAGTGCTGTTTATATATAGAATTTTTAAACACACTTTAACTTAAGTAAGTCTGTGTCATTTGCTTGGAATTAAACATGTTTGTTAGAAATCATCTTGACTACAGAAATGGAGCAATAAAGAGTCAAAGCAACTTATTTTCCCACGCTTTGGATTCAGAAGCTCATTCACTACGTTGTCAAAAGACTGGAATCCCGTTTCCTGCCCCTAATTTCAATGGCCAACTTAACAGTGTTTTACTGTCTATATATTTATCAAACAGAAAGTAAATTATTTTGTTAGACACTTCGTTCTATTTCCAAGATAAATCTCAGGAGTTAACTTTTATGGAAACCAAGAGGAGAATCCAAGGAGGCCCATTTAAAACCTTTAAGCACCTGACTCCTATTTGCCTTTTTAAACCTTCCTTAACATGCTTAAAATACACTTTCATTCAAAAACAAATAAAGCACCCTTGGCTGGTTCTCCAATACTTGGAGCCATTAGAACCTAACAGCTACGATACACATCTGAATTCTTCTTGCTCCTAATATTTAAAAGAAAGGATTAGTTCTGTTGCGAAAACACTCCCATGCACCTTTCACAGTTCAACTATGAAAATGTTACATTCAGATCCTCTGCAGCAGTTTTTCATGTAGAATGAACGATTACAGCTTTTAGACACAGTACACAAAGCCACAGTCTGTGTGAATATTGGGAAGCTGATAACTACAGCCTAATGGGAATGCTGGTCAGCAGAAAGTAACTGTGAGATTCAGCAAATACACCCATTTGCTTACACACCTCCAAGGTAACGGGGCTCTCCTTAGGAGGGAGTTGGACACTAATTGCATGGCTATCAGCTGGAGAAAGCAGATGACTTCCTGAGGCACAAAGGGTGGCAGGAGCAGACCAGATGTCTGGACATGCAGAGAGCAACCGAAACTCACATAACATATTCTTGATTCAATTTAAGCAGAAATATCTGATTTTGAAAACACTGAGCATCTCTTTTATAGAAAGCAGGAGCGCAAAGTGATTGAACTAGGAAAGTTCAATCATTCGAGGGTATTTCCTGGTACACAGATACCTAAGAGTTTTCTCTTCTATCATCTGCTGTGCTTTTAACTCCACCTTACCCTCCGTAAGCAGAGCCATGCCAGGAGGCAGCAAAGCCTTGGGTGTGAGTGTGCAGGTGTAATGAAGCATCCACAGTGAGGGGAGCAGCAGAAGTGCTCTGGGTGGGCACACGCACAGACCTGACTCTTGCATAGGTTACATGAAAGATCATTCACTTATGGCACACGGGATGTGGGATCATACGTGCATCCCCTGAGCACCCCCACTCAGGACCCCTGTTTGCTGCGTCCCGTCCACCACACACCGGCTCAACTCCCAGGTTCCTCCCACAAACCTGGTCCCCATGAGCGCAGTCCTTGCTACAGCACTGACATAAAGTACAAATAAGTTAATGAAAATGCAGTATTTTTTTCTGCATAGACCTGGACTATTTCAGCCACAAGCGACGTGAGCAGCCACAGGTGTTGCACTAAATAAAGTAATACAGAGTGTCTCCATTGTAACAGTGGAAGCCCTGTTTCAAAACCCCTCTCTGCTTTTTATTACTAGTCAGATTCCTTTCTATCAGCAGTCACAACTGCATTTGCCTTATTTTTCAGGGAAAATATTTTTCTAAGAAAAGATCTATTAAAAATTACTACTGCTTTTTGGTCAGTTTGTACTTGAGCAAGCTTTCAATCTTTTCACAGAAGGGGAGAACATAAACTTGTGATTCAGAAAAGAGAGGAAACCAGAGGTTACAAAGGTTGGGAGGCCAAGTAGTATGAAACAGACCCCCTCCGTCAAGTAAAAAACTTGGCAGGATAACTAGAAACAGACCAACCCTAAATCCAAGGGTTCATGAGCAGTAACATAATTAGCTGGAATAAAACTAATATTCTAGTGTTAAATTTCACCTCAACACAGAGCAGTAGTTATTAGAGAGAGACCAGTGAGAATGAGGAAAGATGTGTTTCATTTAAGATATTTACACTGAGCGGGAAAGCACACATGGGGTAACTTCCTAAAAAGCCTATTTGGATGCTCCGAGCGAGTGTAGTCACTTTGGCTGCCCTGCTCTGAGGTGAATGCCTTTATCAGCTTTGCCTGAACTGTCTGGTAAAAGCCAGTCCACCAAAATCATGAAACATTTGTTCCTGGGGAAATGAACCACAAATACATTGGAAAAAATGTTGAACAGGAAATGTTTGACCACTGCTACATCACAAGATATCAAAAGAATTTCACATTGGCTACTTCCTTCACTGGGGGAGGCAGGGTGTGCTCAGCTTGAAAATAAAATGGTCCCAGAGACCCTATCAAAACCCCCAAACCAGCTAAAAGTAAACACAATTTCTATTTCCCTTAATTAGTGAAATAGGAGCAAAATCTTTGATGACAACACAGGAGGTGAATATCAGCACTGAGAGAGGAGATTAACAATGCTAGTGATCTGCAGATAGTGCGCAGGAAATTCCATCCATCTGATGAGCTGTTGGCTTAATGAACAGGTTTTAGCATGTCAGTGGCCAGCAAAAGCCCATATTCTCCTTTACAGATTTCCTAGAAATGCAGGATGAAAGGCAAGGCAGGGGCAAGGCAAGTAAGGCAAGGAGTCGGGAAAGGCAGTGCTGCACTCAGGTATGGCAGAAGAGGGTTTGGAGCAGAAGCAAGCTGCAAACCTGTTGCTGTCTCCAGGCAGGCGGGTGTGTGTCTGCCTCTCAAGACATAAAGCATTACAAATTCCTAGCTGCTCACAGCCTTGTTATGGCCTCACCTCAGGCAAGTCACGTATGGTTTCTTTTTGAACAAGCTATCTTTTAACACTCGCAACTGGGATGATTTAACAGAAAGAGAGCGTCTCAATTTTTGCGAGCGACATCCCCCCTAGACTCTACCCAAACAAAGCTACTAATGTGTGGTCATTTTCTTGGCAGAGCGGCTGCGTGCTGATAACACCGCTGCCTGCTATTCTCCCAGGAGCTGGGCTGCTGGAAGGCTGCTCCCTACCTCATCCCCTGATGCTTCTGATGCGGGTGATCCTCCGACTGCACGGCGCCAACCACAACATGCTACCCACCGTGAGAGAGCAGGACACAGGCTGCTCTAGTCAGGAGTTATCGTCTATCATACTGATTGACGAAACCAAGAGTGAGCAGAAAAAATAAACATGAACAGAGGCTGCAGTGTATGGGGCAGTCAGCTGGGAGTTTCAGTATTTGGCCTTGGTGATCCTACTCTCATGGTAGGTTATCTTTTCCTTGTGCTATCATTTATCATAACTTTGAGGGCCAGAGGGAGAAACAAACCTACAATTTTTCTATTGGTTACATTCATTAAACTCTTCTTTTTTTAGCACTACTTCCTTTGCCCCTAATAACAATCCCACCCCCTCGATCTATATTCCCTAAAGAACAGTGAAATCAAATCTAAGTACAGTCCTCCCCTTTTACTCTTATTACAGCAATAGACCATTGCAAGCAATTAACCTCTGTTATACCATCAGACCTGGGACTGATCTGCACACTCGCCCAGCAGCGTCTCGCCACAGCCGGCATTAACTCCATCCCGCTCCCTCCATCCTGACTCCTAATGTTTTTTGGGCATAGATGTTGGATTTGTCACTACCATCTCCTTTTTAAATAACGTCAGTTGACTTTTGCAGGCACAGCCCAAGTTCTGTGTTGGGCATGACAGCCACCATAAAGCACTCCCTGAAGTGTCAGTAACAAAGATGATTTGTATGGGGCTTGCAGTCATCCCCTCTTCTAATAGCTTTCTCATTCCAGCCCAGAAACACTGAGCAGAGAGCAGCTGCTTTAAGCTGATACAAGCATTTCTTCTCTCAGCAGGCCATTCTTGCATAACCATTTATTCTGCAGAGTTTTAAAGTGCCTGAAGGATTTAATTATGTACATAGACAACCCCTATAAACTCTATTCTAGGCTTTTTATTGACTTTTGTGCTGGGCAGCTCTTAGGCATTTCAATTAAGTGTTTTTATAAGAAAAGAAACAATATAGTAAAAGAAATATACTCTTTATAGATACTTCCAAACAGTTTGTGCCGATCGAATAAAGTTTATTTAATTGATGAGGATTTAGAGTATCTTAAGCTACAGCTTGGAATACACGTCCATTTGGACCTTGGACCTGTCTAAAGAGGTCTGCCAGGACCACTTAGGTACCAGGGGAAAACAGCTTGGATCTGATTACCTAATCCTAGTAACGTGTTGTGAAACTTTAGGAGACTACCTGTCATTTAGCAAGATGGACAAAATTGAAGTGGTAAACAGCTGAGAGTTGAAGTTTGTCTTTGTCTTGATCGTAGCTTTGGGGAACCCAGAGTAGGATAGAAGAAATGTTGCCAAATTTTCCGGAAAGGCCAACGTCAACTCTATCTGCTTTCTAAACTATTTACAAGGCTTCTGCAAACCTGCCTTCATTACAGCATAGGATATTTCATTCCCAGCAGGTGTCCAACAGGAGAGCAGGCCTGTTTGTGAAATATGTAATACTCTTTTCATATAGTTTAACCAGAAATGCGCACTTCAACAGCCCTCCTAACCCTTCTAATTTCCCTTTCTCCTCTTAATCTGCTCTGCGAGCCATGAGCATGCATTAAAATCTCCCTAAAACATTTCACCCAGAGGCAATGTAATTCCGCAACAAGCAACCAACATTTCACAGCTCTGGAGTAATAGATTAATTTGAACCTAATGTTGCCCGTCGTTTACTGCTCCAAATGTTCTGGTGTAGACATAGCCCCGAGGCGCAGTGCTGTGGCATGCGCAGCTTCTGGAACCAAAGCTACAGTTGGCTTCACATCTGTGCATCACATTTGCCATGTGCCTCATTATCCCGCGCCCCACTGTGCCTACCTGTCCCAATCAGCTTCTCAGCCACAGGCTATCCAATTTTTTTTCCCCAACTAAGGATCTTTGTTCTCCTTCTCACTTACTAAATTTTTGCGAGACCTCTGCACCCAAGCAGTAGGGATTCTGCGCATGTGAACCTCCGAGCTTCTCTAGGTTCTTAATTCTCCATTAGGAACAGGAAAATTACAGCATTAAGTCTCCGACATGTCACTGCATAAATTGTACCATTTGCAGAATCTAATATAAAGTCGGTGACTAAGCACATAAGCATGTAATAAAGAACTGAGTTGTTTGTTTTGACTTTAACAAGTTCGGTCTGCATCAATTATCTGTAAGTAAAGAAAGTAATTTCCAATTCCAGATAAAAACCCTTGTCACAGAAAGAAAAGATTATTACATCCAAAATCAAACCCAACTGTTCCCAAAAGTTTAAAGAGCCAGCCTCTTAAAATTCATTGATACAAGAACAAAAATACATATATTTGTGTGTTCATAAGAAAATAAAATCAACTTTTAGCAGCAAAGTGTGCCTGCTCTAACATTTAAAGCTCTGTGTTTAATCCTCTATTTATAGCAACGTGTGCAAAAAAGGCACAGTGGCTTTATCTCAAGCCACTACAGAGTAAAGAAAAGAAAGTAAAACGCACTGTCAAGTAGGAGCAGGGAATTAAACCAAACATATCAGTCTCTAAAACCCAACAGCTCATCACTGCATTAAATGTTACATTGTTTTTGCTTCAGTGTACAAAGCACTTGAGTTTGCTTTCTGTTTATGCCCTTTGGACTTATCCAAGTATGAGAAATTAAAAATGCTTTTGGTCTAACTGCACAGCGTTCATCCTCTTGAGAAGATGCAGAGGTAACTAGAGCCTAATGGACATTATGGTCCGTTTCCTTCCAGCAGCATGAAGAGGCCTCAATATAGGTAAAAAACACACTTCTACCTACTTATATCCCCTTCATGCTGGAAGGGGACCTGACACGACTGAAAGCCCTGCATCCAAATACTATTAAATAGAACAAACACTTGTGGCATGACTGAATTTCTCTTTCTATGAGATTCCCAAGTTCTTGCTGCAAACTTCTCCTAACATCATTTTTAATAGCAATTTTTAGCTGCCCTTCCCTGAATAGCTGTCAATTCTGCCACTAGTCTTACCTGCTTCTGTTCGCAAACTATATTAGATTTCTACACATAATTCCAAAACACACACACACCCTCCTAGCACATTTCATTACATGCTTGAATTAATTTATTCTATATGGAATTTGTTACCTTTACAATAAAAAAAAGTAAATATTCATTATTGAGAGCAGACAGATGGAACATGTTCAATTTAAGACATCAATAAGAAGGGAGGAGGGGGGCGAATCTTATAATCCGTGTGGCACAACCTATTCCATCTGGTACTTCCAACTTGTCTGCCAAGACTTTTTTCCTATATAAAAGTGAACGTTTCTTTTTAGAGTTAGCAGAACGTTCTTGGGCATTAAGACTGCATCTGATTTACAGATAACAAGCAAAAACACACAGTTAACATACAGTATTTTGAAAGCATAATCTGTTTCATAAGGTAGAGGTTCTGGGATTGACCTAGGAGAAAACAAAACAAAACAAAAAAACACATAAAGCAATCACAAACTCCAGGAAATTATGTTTATCTGAAAATGTTATCTAGGCACTCAGAACAGAAGCTGCAGCTTTTGCTTTAATGAACCATGAAAGTGATTCAGCAAACTGGGTCTCTTAGAAACAAATATTAAGCAACATAAATACTAAATTATACAACAGAAAAACTTTAGTGATCTCTCAACAGAAGAAAACACCTTTTTAGAGTATTCCCATCAACATTCAGCATCCAGAAGGTAAAGCTAAAACTGTGAGGTTTTGGCATGTCTCAAAATCAATTTTAACTGTTGGTTTAAAGGGTACTGAATTCATTGCAATTTATTTCCAATGAATGTTAAGATAATGGAGCTAAAGTAATCATTTTTCTCAATACAACTACATTCCAAGAGTGTTTAATCAAATAGGTGTTTTTTTTCTAGCATCTTTCTGACAGAGCACTAAATACGCATTTTCCATATGCCTTATTTCCATTCTTAAATATGTCCCCTAATTCCTGTGGTGCTTTGCATTAAGCTGTCTCATTATACCAAAGACATTATGTCACTTCTCTGTTTATGAGCACACTGGCCCTCAGCCTTAGCAATAATACCCGGCCACAAACACCCACTTCTGGCAACCAGCCTAATGATGAAAAAGATTGTTTCAAACCAAAACCAAAGAGGAATTCAGTTATCCACCTAAACCTTACAGGCACGGAGGAACAAGTTAATTTGGTATAATGATGTACTAAGGGTTCACATTTATCTTTTAAATCTTGGGGTGAGATTATGTGGGTTCAGCTCAGTGGCAACGGAAACGACTGGTCACATTGGAGGGCTGCCGGGTCTCACGTGGTTGCACTTGGTATGGAAAAGTAAAACAATGAGCATCTGCCTGGCGTATCCGATGACTACCTCTTACTTATCGTGTCTCTAGCACAGAAAGAAAAGTGTTTTCATTGCTAATTTTATGGGATTTGACTGCAGTTGCGTAATATTTGCTTTCTTTGAATCGCACCGATTGCCTTTGTGTTTTAAGGAGAAAACTATCTGCAGAGGAATGCATTTCTCTGTGCATGGACCATGCACAGACATGGTTTGAGCCAGTTGTAGGACCTCTGATTCCACTACAATCAAACGATCTGGATACAACTAGACTAGTTATTATTTCAGTAGAGATAGTCAGGATTTACACAAATATAAGAGTTCAGCCTCATGGGGGTTGTGTGGGGTGTCAGTGGGAGAAGAATTTCCACCCGGATGTTGGGCCACAGTGGCCAGGCAAGCAGGGTCATCACCCTGCAGCATCTCAGCCCCATGCTGACATGCAGGGAAGCGGGTGGAAAGGATGCACAGGCAAGAGGAGAACAAGGCCAAGGAATAATTGTGAGGATGTTTGAAAATTAATAATACATTTTTTTTCCTTTGGTCATGGCTTGTTTTTCCTTCTGACTTTCAGTCAGAGTTTACTTTAAGGTCAAAAACACTGCTGGATTTTTTTTCCTTTTTAAAATTATCGCGTGCAGGAAGACATTTCATTCCTCTCAACGTACACAACCTGCAGATGATTAAAGTCGAGCTGGGGCAAAATTAACCATTGTGCTAACAAAACCCTGTCTATTCCGGGGGGCACAGGACCGGGAGCGCGCAGAGGGGCAGGAGGGCCGCGGCCCCGCATCCCGCTCCCCTGGGTCAGGGCGTGCTGGGAGGGGAAATAAGCTACAGAGGAGACAATTTTCAGCTTGACTGATTTTACTTTCTCTACCAGGCCTCACAAAAACAAACTGACAAAACAAAGGACACAAAATTAATGACCCATGCCTTCTGTCAATTGACTCTTAGTAACAGTGGCTAGTCCACCTTATTTTTTTTTAATTTTTTTTTTCACTTTGAGCAAGTCGCCGTAGGCAGCAGTTAAGGTTCATTTGAAAATTCTTCAAAGGCATCACTTGGTTTTCATTTATTTGTTAACTCTAGTTTCTGCTCCTGACTAACAAACAATACAAAAGAGTTTATTCAAATGAAAAAAAAACAACCAAACCCTCTTAGTCAGTGCAAGTGTTTTTCCAGTAATATTAATAAATAATGGCATATCTATATTCCAGGGAAAGATATGCTATTCAGGGTTTCACCTTCTCCTCAAAACATTTTAGCCTCTTGATTTCCTTTTGAAACACCATTTTTTAAAAGGCTGAAGTTTCACTTGACAGCTCAGCAGAAAGTGGAGTTATAACAAACCTTTTATTAATAAGCAACCATGTTATTGCTGAGCTGGTTTTACTCCCAATTTCAGCAGAGGTGTATTTTATACCCTAATAAATACCACTTAAAAAATGCTAATATCTAGATCCCTTTTGCATGGCCCCACGTTTCCCAAACCTTCTTGCAGTCACAGTTTCTCTTTTATAACTCCTGGCACCTGGAGAAAAGGTGCCTGAGGCTCCAACCAGCAGCATTCACGTCCTTTAGCCCTGCATAGCTAAAGCACTGCACAACTTTTTAAATATTTACCCCATTATATAAATGTCCATTGAAGGGCACTTACATAAACGATAAGCACTTACAGCAAACACTTTTAGAGAGCAGGATCTATGGTATGCAGAAGAGATAAGACCATTTCCTGCAAATCCTTATTCACCGAATTAGTCCTTAATCAGGCAAATAGACTCCCTGATACCAATAGGACTTCTCATATGAGCAAGTGTAGCAGGATTGGGCTCTTAATGGGGCATTTTAAAAATTCATATCTCATCCCACTGAAACCTGTGAGACCTGCTATTGATTTTAGTTGGAGCAAAAGCATCCCACTGTACGTGTTCTAACCAGCAATGTCCATATTGTACAACCCAATATCCTCCTATCTTAAAATTTATTTACATGTGCATGTAGATTAGCTCCATTACTCACCTAGAGGCTCTTTGGTTTACAAAACGCTGTGCTCAGTGGCAACACATATACAAAATAATTAACAGGTATGTCATGTGCTAAAATATATCCAACATAAAACAGAATAGTCTATCAAGGAAGATAAAGACCATGAAAATGCTTCTTGCTATGGAAGAAAACCTCACGAAAGAAAACAATAAATTAAATAACATCATCAGAAATATTCAGATGTCTGGTGTAAAAGCTAGGACACCACGGTAGCCCTGTTCAGCTTTACAATAACCTGGTGAGAGACAGGAATATTAACCTGATTTTATAGGTCAGTGGAATGAGCTGGAGCAGTAGCGTGTCTCGGAGCTGATGGTTCCAGCTCCCGGCAGCGTCATCCCAGCAGTGATTACACCAGGCTGGGGACAGGGTCAGCCTCTGTACTGGGGCAAGGATCACAGCTCACACTCCTACCTTTGGACTCAAAATCATACACATGCACCAAAGGGATACAAGAACCAGGACTGCTAAAAGTTTATTTCCACCCAGCCTAACTCACTGATCACTACCTACACACTTCCCAGAAAGTGCCAGAATATTATAGAAGTGCTCATTTAGTGCCACTTTTCGTGCTGTTTGTCGGGATTTCCATTACAAACCTTTTAAAAGGGTTTATATAACAGCCACAAAAAGCTGCTTCAAGACCGAAAGCTGGTGTATGGTTTCCCTGTCTGGGAGGAAACAACTTTATCAAACTAAACAAAACATGGGTTATCTTCCTTTATGTTCAAGCCTAGAGTTTTACAAAATTAGCAGGAACTTCTGCTTATATAGAGCTGTACATTCTTGTCTTGTTTTCAATAGCTTTGACATATAAGTTATAGATCACCGAATATTTGTTTTTGTCAATTTAAATTATAAACACACACAAATGTGATCCTCTTCTGTCTATTTTGGAGGGATCAGGGAAATTTTGCCAACCTCCTTCAGTTAGAGACTCAGCTCTTGGTGACAATTACAGGAGGGAAAACAGCCAAAAAATCCTTTTTTTTTTTTTATAGTCTACATTCTTCAGCCAAGTTCTGTGAATTACAGAGTGTTAGAAGCCAAATATTGAACAATCAGTTTAATAAACAAACAATAACACACAGAAGCTTCCTTTCATCTCTAAATCTCAAAGCACTTGAGGAAGGGATATATCTACACCCCTTGAGGAAGCTCTACCCTCTACTCAGTATAAAAAGAGGTTTAGAAGAAGGGTGTAAGCGCCCCTACCCTGGCCGGTGTTGTGCTGCTCACTGCCTCAGCAAAGTGATGGACCTGCTACCACTGGCAGCAAATAAATCAGGATGAGCATTTGCTAAGGGGTACAGTAGGGCACAACATGCATTATCAGTAGAAATCAGTAAAGAGACACAATTAGACAAGTTAATGGACACAAAATCCACCCAGGGCTGAAGTGAAAGATCTCTCCTCTGTCTTGGGTCACTGGAAACAAAAATAGTATCCCAAAGGAAGAGTCGCTCCATCCTCACCTAGTCCGCAAGTTGTTTTCCTTGGTATCTGCTACTGGTGTCACTTGAGATACGGGAATAGGTGGGTTTTTAGCTGGACATGAGCTGAGCCTTTTCTTAGGTCTTTATGCTGTTGCTTATGAGGAGAACCATGTGCTGCTCCATGGCTGCCCAGGTTTGCACAAGGGACTGGCAGAGAGTTGCAGAGGCAGGGCTAAGGGGGCACATCAGCAGGAATGGTGGAGATAAAGTCAGCCATCAGGGAGGGAAAGCTTATGAGTATTTGTTAAAAACATCCACAGCTCACAAAGAAATAAAACTCAAGAACTGCCTTGGCTCACTGAAATCCCCACACTGCAGCCCCAGGCAGGCAATGGGGCTTGGTTTTTCATAGAGGCAGAGGTGGCTAGAGAAGTCCTCTTTTTTTTCCAGTTGTTAAGGCACCTGCTTCAGCTAGAGCTGTCAGTAAACCACACACCATGAGACAACCACAGGGCTAATACATAGTTTCTTCCAAAGCAAGACAGGTTTTTTATTAAACAGAGCTGAGTAGGAGCTCAGATGCTGTGTGTAGGAATGCAGAGGCCGTGCAGAATAGGATTGACCAGAAAAACTGAAAAAGATACTAAATTATTACAGCTACAGAGAAAAAAAAAGAGTTTTGACACTGCCTGTCCATTAAAAATTGGCATTAAAAAAGTAAAATGTTTTTACATATAAAAGACTCTGTGTCAGCAAAACACTGGTACATCTGCTCCCTTTTTTTATCTGTCTCACAGTACTCCTACAACAAATGGACACACACAGCAGCCACTGAAATAATGTGATATTGGTTTAAATGATCACTGGATTAGGCCTTATGGTCTCCATTCAGCAAAGCATTTAAGCATATGTTTAAGGTTAAATACAGACTTTTCATGCTTAACTCTACAGGGATAAGCTTAAGCATATGCATCAATTTAAGCAGATACTTAAGAGCTCTGCAAAATCAGGATGGACATGCTCAGACATGTGTTAAGTTCACAGCGTTATATAACTATTGCCTCATGTAAAATCTCTGCAGAATATGCTGAATGATGGAAAGAGCCCATATCCTGTGCACAAACTCTGACCTGGGCAGATTTCAGCCGATACCCGTGGGTGCACGCAGGTGGGTCCCCTGGGAGCACAGGGAGATATGTGCACACGCCGTGTGGGCAATAAAATCTGATGCTGAGAATTTGCTACCCAAATGCTGGGTGGTCTCTGGTCATGCTGGAGAGGTGGTCATTTAATACCATTTGTAATGGTTGCTTGGGGCAGGTGGTCGTTTACTAAAGATGGGCTGTAGCACAAATGTTGCTGTACATTACGCTGGTGATGCAGAGAGCACATGGCGCAGAATTAGCAATGGTTTGGTACCAGACAAGAACTGCACCTTCCAACCCACTTGGAAAACACAAATTTGCTCTGAACTTAAGGTCAAGTTATATTTAAAGTTTCACAAGGATGTAAAAATAAATCAGCAATTACGTTACTCAAATAGGTATTTATCTGTTGTGTCTAAGGCATAAGGAGAAAATTCTTGATGTTAGAATTAGGTAAATCTCAAGTATCTATCCTAAAGTATTTCTAGGGTTGTACGAAATAAAGTTTTTGCAGAATTGTGAGCCTTATCTAGTTTCACCAGATAGTTTAAAAGCTCAAATCAAACCAATATAAATAATGTGTAGAATTACTAACCTGCAGGGAATGTCATCACAAATTTCCTGGAGTTTTCCATGCAACTACAAGCATGACTGGTCTATTTACTGGAAGTGGTATATACTGTATAATGTTCACTGAAAACTCATGTAACTAATGCAACACGATAACCACTAGGGTGCTACCGTGACGTAAAGGATATATTATAATTTTGTCCAATTCAAACAGGGAAAAAATGGTTTTAATCGTCCTGCCCTCTAAGCAAATACTTTGTCTGTTCCACTGAACTTGAAATTCAAGGTTACGTATAAGTCATCCTGCAATAAAAAGTAATGTTATGGAATAAACAAGCCTGTACTGCAATATGATTTGAGTCTTCAATCACTGAATTTTTGGAAATATTTATATGAAGTGAATGTGTTCTGTGTGCCAGGACTTTTTATGATTCTTACAATGCAGTTGCAATGCATCGCATTGTTATGTGCAAAAGCTCCAGTGACAAGCACATAGATTCAAAGGGCCAGGGCTGGCTTTGGCAAGAGGAGATGTTTTCATCAGGACAATAGGTTTAGCTTTGAAGAGAGCAGCCTAATTGCAGTGCTGTCTCAGCAGAGCACGAGGATGTTAGTGGAAGCATCTCCTGTCCATCTGTAGGTATGGGGGCTGAGCTGTCCATTCTCCTCACGTAATCATGGGATAAGCTGGCTGAGCTGGGGGTGATGGCTGCTCCGGAAGAGAAAGAGCAGGCCCCCTTTGGCAAGTTAAGGGCATCACAACTTGTGGGCAAATGCTGTGACAAAAATGGAACATGCAGTAAAAGCAAAATCCTTTTCCTGCTGTCATGCTGCAAAATTTGTGGAGGTCTCCTGTCCTGTAATGGTGGAATCTTGCATTGCTTTGCACTGTGAGTCAAAAGGCACCTCAAGGAGGGCATGGCTTTCCCAGCACTGGACTAGCACTTGAGGTGGCAGAATTATATTCTGCCTTGGGTGTCTTTAATAATAAGAATAAAAAAAGTAAGATGACAGCCAGAAATTTGTATTCATCCTTTCCTCTCCAGCATTTCACCCCCTTTCCAGAAATCACTTTAACATGGCCAGCTCCAGCCAAAGCTACAACCTCCTCCAGTGACGGAGACAACAACCTTGTTGCCACAAGCTACCAGGTTCCAGGAGTTTGGGCAGTGCTGCCCTCCCAGGGCAGTCACTGCAAGCGAAGGCTTTCAACCCCTCACAAAGCGCTGCCCAGGACAGTCCCCTGCATTTCCAATCATTTTAAGTCTTTTGGACCATGCACGAGAGGAATCTGAGGTTTATACGGGGAAGGTGGATACTTCCACCAACTAATTTTTTAAAGAGGTCTCCCATTTCAACAGAAATATGGCACATTCCTAGCTCCCTTCACTAGCCTAGAGTCACTCCATTTTTGTTCACAACATTTTAAGTATGTGATAAGATTTAGTAACTTCCCTATTGCTGACGAGAGGCAGCATCCACTTGGCACCCCTAGCACCTCCCTTTGCTGAGGGTCTGTGAGCCCCCGGTACAAAAACACCAATGATGCCAAAGTGCTCTGCAGAAAAAGCTTCTTTTCATTCAAAATTTTGGGACCCTGGGAGGACTCAGACCATAAGGGAAGATTGCTGCCATCACCTTGCCGCGAAATACATCCTTGGCAAGAAACGTTTCCTATGGCTATTTTACCATCCTTTTCTTACTTTACAACAAGAAAAGTGGCTTAGTTAAGGGGCATCTATGAGCATGTGGATGACCTGTCCATGTAACTACATGTTGACAGGCAAGAGGTAAGAAAAAAATTGTATCCTCAGTGGCATTCTCCTTCAGAAACACAAGGGACTCTCTTCCTTTACCTAATGTCATCCTAAATGCACAGGAGAGTATCAAATAGCACAAAAAACCCCATGTTTTTGTTCTCTGGGTAGTAAAGTCATCATCCTTCACTGCTGGTTTACTGTAGGAAGTGATGAGATGCAAGCAGCCACTGAAATCCATGGGATGGCAAGCAATACTTAGTGGAGCAAGCTCGTGCTGCCTGCGGGCATATGAGCACTCAGCAACAGGTGATGAAGGGTTTGCCAGAGCAGGGTCATATTTTTTCTTGCCTCCTAATCACACAGTTCCACCAACAATGTGGGTTTATGGATGCAAATTCATGCTAATATTTCAGGGACTGAACAGATTTGGGTTGCAAATACTGATAAGAGCCACTCAGCCCCTATTCTACCCCACTATTGCATGGTTCCACGCGTGTTCTCCCCTTGCTCTCTCCTCTTTCTCCATCCCTCCGTGAGATCCAGGGTCACACTTTCTCCCTGTGTCTTATCACAACACCCAGAGAAACAAGCCAAGCCAAAATCTTAAGATTTACTACCAGAAGCACTCATTACAATATACTATATATCTTATAAAACAAACATGTAATGAAAACCATTTTTACCATAACCGTCAAATTTATGAGCATTAGCAGCTGCTTTCTGTAAAATTGGTGTTGATATTAGGAGGAGAGAGATGTCATCCTGGGAGATGCTGTGCTTGGCTCTTGCAGGGCTAACTCACCTTAACTAGAATTTAGCAGTGCTCTGCAACCCCGCACCAAAAATGAGTGTGTACACACAAGTTAAAAGCTCTAAATAACTACCTTTGGACCCCAAATCTGAGTTTTAATTAGTAGTCCCTTTTTAATAAACAAAATCAAACTGTCTTGTGCTTGCTTTAGAAATTGGACTAACCTTTCACAGGTTGTATTTATTTTCCAGTTACCCACTAGGGAACATACATTGACACTCTGGCTGTTTTGGCTGTGCCCTTTGGTTGCAAACAGTGTCATTATTCTTGGTTAAATGTGTGAAAATTATATCTCTACTCCTCACTGCTGACCACCTGCTAGAGCATCCTGCATGGCTTGGAGACTGATTTCTTTACCAGGTTCCATATGCTTCCTCCACTAAAGGCTATAAAGCAGGAGGGAAATCTGCTCTTTAAGAAGCTTCTGACCGTCCACACTGAGCCACAGTGGTGATATCACTGACCAGAATCTGCTTTTTGAGTTTGCCTATATCTCCATGAATAAGTTTGCCTATAAAACCAGCATTATCAGCATTAAATATCTGCATTGCTGCTACTGACAGTGACTGGGTGAATCCATGACTGTGGACAAGTCTTGGCATGCTTTTTTTTTTGGGTTATCTTTTCCCCAATTATATCTGGTTGATTTGGAACAGGTGAAATATTTCACACTGCAGATGAAGGATGGTGCATGAGAAGACAAACCCAAAACATATATAAGCACATGGTTGATATAAACCAGCACAAGAGGCTGAGGCTGGAAATTTTTCTTCTTGTCTCTATTCAAAATTCAGCATCAGAGGAAAGTCAAGGTGGTGCTTTTTCACAACTTCATTTTCTTTTCCCGTGGTACACCTTTCCTAGGGATGGAGTTAGTAAAATTCTGCACACAGATTTTTTAAACCTGCTTTAAAAAGAGGCATGGAAGAACTGGTAAATTCTAGGGGCATTAGATTTTGTACAGTAACCAACTAGCTGAACCTTTGTTTCTTCCTGGGGTGTGCGGATGCTTCCATGGCACAAACAGCGAACAGCAGTGACACAAACTCAGGCTGCTGCTGCTGGCACCTGGCTCAGACTCAGTACAACCAAGCCCTGCTCTCTCCCAGGAAGTATCCTAAAACCCCAGAGACAAAAGGATAATATTAGAAATATCAGTCACAGTTCAAATAAAATGATATTTATGGATTGGCTCATTGGTGGATTCCACAACATTGGAGGCTTGTTGTAAGTTCACATGATGCTCCTGAGCATCAGATTTTATACTCAGATATGCTAAACTGAACAGTGAGGGGGAAGGGCATAGAAAAAGAAAAGGAGGGAGGGAAAAAGAGAGGAATCAATCCTGAACACTAATTGGAAAAGCCACTTCCTATTGGCTAAACATCCAAAGTAACTACAGGTGTGCAGTCAGCCTTTGAATACCAAAACATGTTCAAAATCCATTTGTTTCAATACTATCTTACACCCAATTAACTACTCAAAGCTGAAGAAAAAGGCTGCTGGGATCTGTAGTCACGCTGGGAGATCAATGTTCCCTTATGCATTGATGGTTCCAGAGATCAACAAGTAGAGAAAGAACGGAAAATTGCATCAGTGTGAAGGGTTCAGCCAGAACAGTAAAACTGCATCATCCACCCTCTGCTTTCATTGTTTCTGTGACTATTATGTGTCATGTCTTTGGTGCCCAACAAGGCAAGAGGCTTGTTGCTGCCTCCAGCTACCACTTGGGAGGATCCACAGGAGTCTAGGATGCACCTCTGAGCTGCCCAGCCATGGGCAAGAGGTCACAAATACCAGTTGCCTCACCAGCAATTAGATATTTGGAGAAATGTTTTCAAAACAAGGGTGGTCAGACACTGGGACAATCTCCAGTCCTTGGAGACACTCCAGCCTCAGCTGGACAAGTTCCTGAATAATCCAATCTGAGTTGCAGCTGCTTTGAGTAAGGGTTGGCCCAAAAGTCTCCAGAGGTCCCTTCAGCCTCAGCTACATGGTGGTGTCATGATTCTGCCACAAGGTGTTTTTGGTACCACAAGCAGTGGTGTCATTTTCTCTTCATAAAAGATACTGCTTTCCTGAGCATCCTGGATGGTGAATTATAACCAAAACAAGAACACAAATGCTATCAAAACCTTGCCTTAATGTCCATTTATGCCAGAAAAAGACTCTATCTTGACTTGAAACAGTCTAGATTAGAGAACATACGCTAATATTTATGGAGCTAAAAGAAAGAAATAAGAAATAGTAAATTCATTTAAAGTAAATAGTAAAACTTAATACACTTTATTGTCATAGACACCCAAAGTCATGGGTTTCTTGATAGATAAACAGATGGATATAGGCACACGTACACATATTTATAACACTGAGATCCGTCTGACCTGCCAAACAATCTTACGGGGTTTTCTTCAGTTAAAATGAATTAGAGGAATTAATTGAACAAATCAAACTAAAGTTAGTCACAGCAGCGCTCATTGCCTAGAGAGCCTCATAAATCTGATGAATGATGGGATGATGGCAAATACATCCTCATTACCATGCTAAACTCTGTTTGCTAAATAAATTAGTCATGTCATCAATGTCGTCACTGCATTCCTCTACTACAACTGCTGCACAGCCACTGTTGCTCTCCCTTTTGCTCCCCCAATAATACCTGCCAACTTCAAAGGGGGGATTAATGACTCAATGTTTGCAAAGCACCTTGAGATTCCCCAGATGAAAGGTGTTTTATAACTCTCCTTGGCTTGCCCAGCGTGTGTCAACCAAGAAGTGCAAGAAGCCAGCGATGCTGGTCCTGGAGGGGGTTTGTCACAATCTGAGCTGCTTGGAGGTGCCTGTGCAGCACGTGCTGGCATGTCAGAGATGTGGGACAACCCTGCACTTGCTGATGGGAGCTGAGGTCAACCATTAACTGGGCTGTGGGATGCCGACGCACCTGTGGGGACCCACCATGCTGCAAGATTGCTATTCCACCACAAGTGAACATGGTGAGGTCTTTGAGAGACTCGTGGGCTTGGTGGAGAACTCTGCAAACGAGGTCCTTGGTGGTGTTTGCAGCTCTGACCCATCCTGCCTCTGAGACCAACATTCATTCCTCCCCTGGTTATTTCTCCAAAGAACACACAGCAGAAAAAGAGTTCTGTTGGTTTTAACATGAGAAATACTACATTTTTTCCTTTGCTTTCTCTGCTTGTGGATTCTTTTCTACATTTCTGCAGAACAGAGAGACAAAAGGCAGTAACATCCCCCAATGCTGAATGCTTCCACCCTCCAGCTAAGCATCCTGTTCCTTGCCTGGTAAGGACAGGCAGCCCAAGCTCACGTCGCGATCTTGCACGTCGCCCCAACGCTAGTCATGTCCTCCAGAGATCTTGCCAATGCCTCTGAGCAATGAGTGACACTGATGCTCTGATATATCAAAAGCTTTAAAGACGACTAATGGGAAAATAATTCAAAGCAGCTATTGGTGTTAATCTCCTCCCTTCTCAAGTAACTGCCAAATTTCGAGCGAAATAGTTGGAGTTTCCTCTCACAGTTTGGGAAAGGAAAAAAAAAAGAAAAGCTTAATTACTCTTAAGAAACTTTGAACAGAACTAGCTAAGCCATCTTTGGTCCTTGCTCTGGCAAAAATCCCAGGTAATATTCCAGGAAGCTGCCTTTGTAAGCAAAAATACCCGTAAGGAACTGCCTCAGCCCATCACGTGTATGTGTTCTTATCATTGACTTCAGGGGAAGTTGCGTGCATGCATTTGCAGCTAAACTTCTCTTGTAGGTGTAAATTGAACAAAAACATCCCTGAGGAATCTACCTATGAGCAGCAGGATTTACCTTTGCAGTCAGCCACATTTGTATTCCTTGTTGCAATTTTCAGCTGTAGACTGCAAGAGGGAAGGTATTACACAGCCTGCTTTATTTTCATATGAATGAGGGTTACTGTAAGAGGGAACAATGTTTTTAATATTGGCTCTGAAAAGTACAAGCCAGCAGATGGCAGTTTAAACCACATTCAGTCAAAACAACATAATATTTTAGGCAGGGCCATTATTTTCAGATCATTTCAACACATATATTTGAAGATCTGACTGTGAGGATGGTAATGAGGCTAAAAAGACTGGCTGGGATTGCTGGCAGGATTGCTGCACCCCTCTGTGATATGATAGCACATAGGCTTTTTCTGCTGGTAAGTACCCCAAGGCTGTGGGGTCATCCTCAAATACGGGTGAATGATAGTGGTGGAAATGTATAATTTTACCTGTGCACATGTGAGTGCACACGGGTGTTGGCCACATCTTCTCTACCCCTCCCTACTATACACACCTCAGTATTTGTGGCTGGACTGTTAAGCATCGTGCTTGGCCACGTATGTGACTGCCCGTGCCTAAAGGAGCATTTGCAGAGGAGAGCATGCTGAGCCACTTCTAGGGTGCTTTGTGAATCCTCATTCTATATATTCTTTACAGGAGACGAGGTCATATCCTATAAATGGGGTTTGCAGAAAGCCCTAAAAGTGACCAGACTTTTGCCTACTCTCATTTTCCCAATACACCAATGAAAATTCCTCAACCAAGAACACCACCAGCGCTTGCACAGTTTCACTGGGCCCAAGCATTTAGGTAACTAGCATCAACTAAATTTTCCTAATTCCCACTGTTTAACTATGGATAGAAAAATAGAGAAAAAGGGATTTAAAAATATAAGCCATAGCACTCATGTTCTTTGCTGGGTTTTGGTGAGCGAGAGGAGGGAACACCTTGCAGCTTCCCTGCACGGATGGGCATGCAGCTCCCCACACATTCCAGGATGATAAACCTTTGATATGCCTTACACTTCACTGCCCTGAAAACGCAACTTTCCACATTTATGAATACAAACAACGCTATTATCTCTACCTTTCTAATATTTAACTAATCTAAACACTCAGGTAAAATGTTATCTGAAATGGTACTTCTATAAATGCATTAACTTTGTCTTCCTTTGACTTTTAAGATATCTTTCCTTACTAATACATCTGAAAAGATTGTTTGGAAAACCTTCGTAAAGTGGCAGAGCAAACAGATGAAGGGCGTTCTTTAGTAGTTCTTTATTATTAGCCTTCCAATGATACTATCTTCTTGTACTTTTCTTAAAGGGAAAATAAATAGAATTTGTCTCACACACAGCTGTGTTTTTCTTTAGCTAAGGAATGCACAAAAGGAAATTTTAAAATCATGCATTATCAGTGAACGAGCTAGTTAAAGTAAATAAATTCCAGCCAACTTGCTTCTAAAAGATTAAAGGTTAATGATGGAACTTACCTTGCTCAACAGATTTATGAATTATCAAAGCCTAGAAAAGGTACATCCAAATTTTTGGGCATTACGAACCAAGTAAAAGCTGAGAGCAGACACACATCCTCTCTCACCAGAGTAGCTACATTTTCTATCACATCCTTTAGTGCTGTTTACTGATTAGCTGGTATTTCAAGAACGTTTATTAAAATACCTAATTGACCCCAAATAATTATTTTAAGAAATTAAATTACTGATGTAGGACAAGTTTTTAAACAGTGTGATGTCCAAGATCCTTCTTATTATATCAAAGATTACGTAGCAAAGCACTGACCTGAGGACATGCACAGAACGTTGGTACTCCTCAGCAGTACTCATTTATTGGGTTATGTATGCTACATAAATATATCTGGATTTGCTAAGTAACCCATAAAAAAATTACCTAGCTCTGAATTATGTCTGAGGAATTCTAAAACAGCATACCAGAAACAACATGAGCTTTCTAAAGTTAACTTGCAATTCTCCTCTGCAACAAATAGTACCAAGGCAAAGCTGTATCTTTTGAAGTGTTTGGAAAGTTTGTGACAATAAACCCCATAAAACTACTGGCAAACAAACTGGCACAGGTTTCTTCCCACTGTCAGGAGCTGAGGCAGTTTGAAGTCCATTGTAGTTGGCCCATTGCAGTAAAGATAAACCGGTTATGCTTTAGTCTGGCATTTGTTTCTGACATTTCTTCTTAGGCATGACTTAAACTTTAAAAAATATTTACACCAACCCAGGTTCTGCTGGAGCATCAGCCTCTTTCAGGATGCATATTTTTAATGGACAACAGTTTAATCGAGCCTGGACATGTTAAGTGTTGAGACGTTACAAAGACTATTTATTTATTTATTTAATAAATCTATTTTAATCCCTGTTTCTCTGTTGAGAAGCCTAAAGCCATCAAAGGCTTAATGTCTTTGTGTGCCACTCATGGGCAAATGAATATTTTAACTCCACTCTTTAATGATCCTTATATATTTTAAAAGCCTAGCCCATGTATCCTAGCTGTCCCTTTGAATGTTTTAATGACATCAGTGAGAGTTGTATGAAAAATCAAGATGGAATTGGATCCCTCATGAATTAATCCATACTGAAGATGAAATTGTGCCATCAAGTTGGAGAAATATTTTCACCATTTGGAAATTCAAGTCACCTGAATCTTCAACACCTCTCTCTGTTCCCTCCTCTGCTCTCTAACCAGATAAAAAACATTTCCACCTCTCCACCCTTCCGCCCCAATGATAAAGTAAATAACATGATATAGGACATCGATTTGCTTTAACACAGAACTATATGACTCACTTGTTTACCTCTGCACTAAAACCAGTGCCACAAAACGCCATAAAACCTTTGAAAAATGGCTCAAAGGCATAACTCAGGGCCACCAGTGTCCAAACTTTCAGCCAAACGCCAAAGAAACAGAGGGGCTTTGGAAGAGAGGCAAGTGAATGCTCAAGGATTTAGTGTGCCTGCTGGTGGGCTGTGGCTATTTGATAGGGGTATCTTAATTGAGTGGCAAATTCCAAAGAAATTTCCAAGTACTCTTAATCACATATTCCTCTATCAGGTCAATATGAAGGGAGAAAAGAAAAATCCATTAGAGCATTCCTTTCCTGCTGTTTATATGCCATATGAATTGTGCTGTTAAACAGTGTTGGCAATTATAGTAGCAATAATGGGATATATACGATTTAAAACATCTTAGTATTAAATTGCAGTTCTATCAGATGTTTGGACCTTTCAAAGATTATATCATCCTAGGTCATAACACAAGCCCTGGATATCACACATGTTTTGAGGCTGAGGTCCCACAGCATGGGAGAACATCAAGTATGTTGTCACACAACATTGCTCTAGTGAAATTTGCCCTCCAGCCACTCCAAAACCTTGTCCTTGTATAAACTGTGCTGGTGTCGATTTGCAGGAGCCCATGGAAAAAAAAATCAGCACTGTATCATAGAGGTTTTGATTGCCTCAGCTCAGGGAGCGAAACCCTTGAGAGGCCACTGGATCTCACCTGCAATCACATGAAATCCCACCTGGCTTTGATTTAAAACGATAAATCAGGCCAGGTTTTACTGGAAACTGAGCCTAGATTTGTGCAAAAAGTTTGCAAACCTCAGCCTAGCCAGCTGCCTTCAATGGGCAGCACTTTCCATGTGACTTCAGGTTTCCTGGCAAATATTTTGCAGGGCTCCGGTTTCTCATTCCTTTTGCTCCTGGACTTCTCTGTTATGGAGTTACATGTCATGATGAGAAAAAGTAGAAGCCTTGAGACATTCATGGTTTTTTCAACTGTTGTTGAAAGTGGCTTTTTTTAATGCCAGATTGTGCCATATCTATTCTCACTTAGTAAAACTTTATGCAAGAAATCGTCCCATAAGCTTTAAAGAAGGTTCCTGCAAGATAGGTGACCACAGAGGGACACAGCCAAAAGAGTATTTAATTTCTTCTTCGGTAGGAAACAGTCAAAACTGAAACACATTGCCCATAAAACTAAGCAATACTAAGCTATTTATTGTTTGCAGTACTTAGACGTGCTGCAGTGAGGAAAATCCACAGCTCTTAGGTGGGAACTAGGTATTCACAGTCACCTATGGATCCTGCAGGCATGAAACGTGTAGATTTCCAAAATGCCACGGGAGAAAGGAGAGACTAAATGCCCTCTTCATGGCAGGTTACAAACACTGATCTACTCTTATTTTACCCAATTTAGACTGAAAATTTTTCTATTAGCCCTTTGATTATACAATTTTACAACGTTAAACTCTGAGGTTGCAGATTAAGCCTACATTATTAGGCACAGCCTTTAGAAATCCCTCAGCTTGGTTCAGATTCAGCTTCCTCCCCCAATATTACACCTATAACAGAGACACTTGAAAGCAGAGTTACCAACTTTTAGATTTTTATCATAAATCTCAAGATATTTGATATTTTACCTGCTGCTGAGGAGAAGCTCTTCAATAAGCCTAGAGATCTAACCAGACAGAAAAATTAGTAATTTCAAATGCTGTGATTTGAAGAGGGGAGGAGGCTGATGGGGCTTCTTCTTGGGTGACAGTAGTGAAAAAGCAACAGTGAGTTGATTGAAATGAATGCTGCCTTTAAAAGAACTAGAAGCATCTATTCAGCGAGAAAATAGGACTATTCCATAAAAGAGATGGGAATCAATTACAGCCTTTCATGAATACAAGGCACGAGCACTAGTTAAAGCAACAGCTCTTGACCCACGAGTATAACCTATTACTGAAAAACAGATCACTTCAGAAGAAAACATATGTCAAAACACACATCTGAGATGCTGAAGCTCCTTTCTTCATTGGTATTGAAAAAAATAAGTCAACGCAAGAACAAAAATTACTTTGTGCAAAAATAAGCATTATATGTACGGATTAGAGTTTCCCTAATGGAAGAAACGTGTAGTACCTGTAATATCAATCACCTTTTCCCTGTGAAGCAAGGGTATACATGGAACATAACTACTAGGCAAGAAGCAAAACAACTGGGAAAAGAAAAATAAACTAAAGAAGTCACTGAACTGGAAGTAAAGGACATAACTAAAGATCTGATTTGGCAAATTGGGATGACGTTATAAAAAAAGTGCTTGTAAGAAAAAGCAATGATTTGAGATCCCATCATTTCAGCCGAATTCACACAGCTGTTTCTTCATAAGCAATGGAGTTTGTTCCATTTAATTTCGTTTGGATCAATTTACCACTAGCTGATTCCAAACACTGGCTTGAGTAAATCAAGCTGACGGAGAGGACATTAAAACAAATAGTAAAGGAATTGTAATACACTGAAGAGGAGGCAGCCAGGCTTACTGGAAACATGGACATCACTTCAAAATCTAACACACAAGCTGACGCCATGTTCAATGAGGACAGTGGTATCAACCTGCAGGAGAATGGGGTATTGCTCAGTTTGTGTTAATAAACTAAGACGAAGGGATTCGGAAGTTGCTGAGGTTGTTATTGTAACTGTTTACTCTGTATAAGCAAATAGTGAGTTAAGTCTTTACAAGAGTACCTCCTAGGAATCATCAAACAACTTATAGTCCTGAGAAAAAAATGCATCAGTATCGGATTTGAAACCCCTCTTGAGAGATGGATCAAATATGAAATCAGCCCTAGAGAGTACTCAACTACAATGCCTAAACTCTTAGCTAATCCCCAACATATTGAAGTTGCCTTTCCCCCCTCAAGGGGAAGAAGAGAAGCAGTGAAGTAGAGAAACCTGAAAGGCTAAATCCTGTGCTCTAAACATGCCAGACAATTTTGCAAACCAGATGCCTAATTTCTAAGTATGCAAGCAGTTGGAACACCCTTCAGCATACTCAATGGCTTGCATTGCAAATCCTGTACAAGAACTAACTTAATTGCTCTTCCCTTTAATAACAGAACTACTAGTAATAAACATAATAAATATTCCAATTGTTACAAAATAAATTTATTAAAAAGACTATATGTTTCTATAATGTTTAATAAACATTTTGGCCACATTCAAATCTATTAAACTCTGTGCAAGTTTGGAAGTTTGAATCAAGTGCTTTTTGAGACTCAGCACTGTTCTTTGGTCCCCAAAACTCATTAGTCCCACTGAGAGGCTGGGGAATACAAGAGTTGCAGAGCAAGCTGTTTGGCTTTGATTTGAACACCTATGGTCCTGAAGACACCTGAGATGACAAAGTGAGAATTATATTTTTAGTTCAGAGTAGAAGGAATTACACACCTGAGATCCAAGAGGAATACTTTTTAGAATTTAAAGAGAAATCTAACACAAATTTCAGTCTCCTGGAGGTTTTGCAGTGTACTTTACAAATAACTGATGCCAATGTAAATCACAAGAACAACTTAGTGATTTCCTTCTAAAATGAAAAATTAAAATTACCAATAACAACATATATCCATAATTTGGGGATAATTTCATTACTTTACTATTAGTCGTCACTACTCACAGCTTGCAACTAAATAAAATTAGAAGCTATTAAAATTCAACGTCAGTTGTTCGCAAAGCCATCTATTGGTGGCAAAAAGAGCACAGAAACAGGCTATGAAAATAATTCTCAAGTCTGCAGATGGTATTTTTTGAAAACAAAGAATAAAACCACAAATCAAAATTCTTGAACTTGCTGCAATGATTTCTCGAGCTGATAATTAAGTCCATTTTGCATATTACAAAATCACACCAACTGTCACTGTAAATTTTCTCCCATTATTGACAAACTGTTTGTAGAACCAGAGAAGAGTGGGCCTTTTTCTAAATCCATGATTATATGTATATATCACCTACATCACTGACATCATCCAATAAACTTAATTGACGGCGGTTTGTCTTAACTAAGCTATGTTTTCAAGGTGTTGTCATGCAGAATGAAATGTGTGTGCATTTAAAATCTGCACCCTCTGGGATAGTTGGCGTGTGTACAAATTCCCAGTTATAAAGTTGAGTTATAACATAGCCCTCCCAAGAAACGCTGATGACATTGGTGCTGCAATTTCTGATAAGATCCCCAAGCCTTCCTTGCCTTCATCCTGGCTTTAAAGAGCATGTGCAGGTTTTCCAGCAACCTCCAGTGATGCTTAAATCACACAGAAGCCAGTGAAGCATTTCTACCCCTTGGTATACAGGATGATCCAGAAAGCATTGCATGCACAGTGGTCTCTGGAATATTGTAGCACTTTGCCTCTACAGTGTCACCACATGAACCTTATTTTCCATGGGATTGTCTGATGAAAAATAATGAAGATACTTTTCATGTTCCACAGACAGGGACACATCACGACAAGACTCACACCAGACTCACGTTATGATTCAAATCAAACGTACAACTTTGCCTCATCAGAAACCACTTGGAACAGGCGTTGTTGCTTTGGACGCACACAAGCCAGCCATGGAACAAATAATCTTGCCAAAATATAGTGAGGCTTAAAACATTTTTGAGTTTTTAGTATGTTATTAGAGATGAGCAAACACGTACGGGAACAAAATGCACAAAAAGCTGATCTTATTCCAGATCCTTTCGAAATCTGTGCAATGAAGTATCTCTTCCCCTCCTTCCCAGCGAACCCCAAAAGACACATTATCTTTGAAAATACACTGCAAAATTCACAGGGTCAGCAGGTCTGGCATTGTCTGCTGGGCTGGCTGCAGACTTTGAATCCCATGCGCGCTGGGGCTTCCTTGGGGGAAGCAGCACTCGCTGCATTCCACTTTCTTAATGGGGTGTAATCAGGAACATGTTTGCTTCAAACTTATTAGTGAACTTCCCACTTTAAATACAAATTCTTTTTTAAAGTAGCTTTTATTAAACTTATATATCAAATACACTTCATTTTACTAACAGCACTACCTGGCATTCTTTCTGAAGAGATTTCAGCCCAGTATTAAGAGACAGAGAGTGCATGTGTCTGCTGCCTACAAGAGAAAGGAAACAAGGGACATGTTCCATTCTCATTGCCATTCATTACTTTTTTCCTTTTTTTCTTTTTTCAAAATCTATACAAAATAATAGGATTATATGTTTGTCTGATACTAAATCCAAGACACAGTGACAAAAGGAAAAGCTTGTCTCAGTTTTTGCCTAGAAAAGCTACATTCATTTTTTTGGATCACTCCATAAATGGGTTAAGATTAATATTTCCTTGGTTTAAAATACTTGCTGTACAAATGTGCCTGATTCAATGTTGAACATGTGGGTTTATGGTTTAAAACAACAATGTGTTTCTTTCTCTTTGCCATTACCCAAAAGAAAAACAAACGACAGATATTCCCTCCCCATTGCTTTTAAAAGGACTATCATTAAAAAAATTGACACTGATTGTAACAGTACCCACACATTTTGCCCAAGTATCAAAATTGCCCAATTTTAGTACTGGGATGTTCCCATCAGGCGAGATGCTGGCACTCAGTGCAGTTTGAAAATACTATTTTATAAAGTATAAATGTGTAACTTAAATAACTACTTATACAAAATCAGATTTAGTATTAGATCCACAAGACAAAAAGCTAGAAGCAGCTATCCCATTTGACTGCATAACTGAGGCTCTTACATTTTACTCAGACACCCTTGAAAGCAGCTGAAAAACCTGGATCTGGCTCAAACACTGCACACAGATCCAGAGGGATGAGGGAATCTGTCCATTACCAGGTGGGTTTGCTGTAGTAGTCCATCACTTTGATTTACCATGAGCCTCTGCAGACAGCTCCCCACACCCAGTGCCATGCAAACAACCCCCCCCCCAAGCAGCTGGGGAGCCCTCCACAAAATCTACCCTGCAGTGCCTTGACGTTTCTCCGTGCGATCAGTTTAGCATTCAGGCTCTCGCCTGTTCCAGCTTTAAAGGAACTGGAAGAAGTCCTCCAATTTTGGCTGTACTCTGTGTGGAGTTCCTCCCTGGATTGCATCCAGTAAGCGTGGGTTTCCCATCTCAACCTCCCAGCCTTCAAGCACGACCAAAAAAAGCTTAATTGAGTCCACCCACATCAGGCTGGCAGGGAACACAACTCAGAATTTATGTTTTATTAAAGCAACATCAGTAACACTTTTATGTGTGCATGAGCATCTATTCTTACACTCTGTAAAAGCTTTCACCCAGCTCTTGGCACTATCTTCAGTTGCAAAGAGAAAAAACCCTCTGTGTAAGTCGCTGAACTCAGATTAAGATAAACTTAAATTCAATTTTTAACTATTCCACAATATTTCTGTGCATCTCAGCTCTCTGTGTGACCCTTTCTTACTCTGGAAATCCTGGTTTACAGAATTGCCAGAGCTGTCTAGAAATTTGAAATTTCGGTTATCAGGGAATTCTGAAATATCACTAGGGGAAAGAAAACATAATCAGAACTGAAAGCTAGAAAGCCAATGCTACCCTTGAAATTAATATTCAGGAAGAGTCACTTGAACACATAAGGCAACATTTCATTGAATATTAAAACTTGCTTAGGTTAATTCAATTAATTTTAATTTGTGTTTTAAAGCCTGAAAATGTTAAAAGAAAATATGTTGTATTACAAAGTTGCATTTAATATAAACAAATGACTCGCATACATATATATATATCTCAAATAAGAAATATGCTGACACTGGAGAAACAAGATGGAGATATTGAAAACAAATGATAAAATTCAAATAAGGCACTTGAATTTTTTCCATAAAAAGTACAGCTATATAGACACTCTCCCCCAAAACACTGATGCTGTGATGGAAGATATCTCAATGATTTTCTGGATAGCTAGACATCATCACCATCATCATCATCATCATCATCATCATTGGGTGCTGTGTGGATGAAGACATCAGATATTCCTTGGTATGTTCATATTCACCTTCTTTCAGAAGATGATTGAAACACTGATATATATATATATATATACGTTTCTCATGAACCCAAAGGACTTTCAAGGTGGGTAAAGCCACCTAGGCTTTTCATGCCTATAGTGACCCAGGTGACTGCAAAGCTACATGTTGCAAAGGGAAAGCTGCCATGCTTATTTACTTAGCTACACCTTAATTTTTAAAAATCCCTATTATTACTGATTTCTTTTCTAGACGAGATCAAGACCGCAAAAAGAGACTCAAAACTTTCAGACTGTGATGGTCAGGACACTTATGGGACAAACAAGAGCAGGTTTAACTCCCTACTCTGGATCAAACACCTAAGCAACTTGAAGTTAGCTCATTTCTTTCAATACCAGTCTGTGTGGGGTCTGTCATGCTGCAGACATGCTTGCCACTCAGTGTAGACACATTTTCTGTCCCCATATCCACGACGCCCAAACTCGAGAAATACTTACAAAAGGAAACCTCAATACAGGCAGAAAACTCTTACGAAAACCTCTTGGTTTCAGTCAAACCAGATTTTCTAATAGAAAACCATTTCTGTTTATCGAGTAGGAAAATTTTCAACAGCTCCAGACTGGACGTTTTGGTTTTACCTAAGAGACCCCATCCTCCAGCTTATGAACCAGCTACTTATCAGCTGCTCCCAGTGATCCAGGCTGAGAGCAACCATCCCACTGCTCGGACCACTCTGCACCTCAGCTGTTGCATGTGATGAGCATCCTGCTTCTGGAAAAAGTCTTCTCCATTCACCCATGGTCCTTTACAAGCTCCTGAAGGATTGGTTTTAAACGCAGTCAACAGCAGATGTGGAGACACACACCCAGCCCTTCCCAAGAGATGTGGGAGGTTAAAGAGTTTACTGCCAAACTTCAGCAGAGCTACTCCGGCTCCCGGGGACAAACGCTTACACGGCGCTTCTGTTTCTCTTCACTCGCTCAGGTCCCATATGTTAAAAAACAAGGTGTAAAAAACCAGAGCCTGATTTAAATATTGCATGACCATACCCAGCAGCTAAGCCATCAATAGGTGTTGACTTGACAAATTTTCTGGGGTCGATACCTGCATAGTCTTTTGTATAAAGAAAGCCAAGTTGTTTCTCTCTTCTTGCTGTTGCAGACCAATTTTAAACCTCCCTGAAGACTTTGTCTGTAGGATATGTGCTTTGCTTATGGAAAGGCAACATGTGCAGGCAAAATAACTGTTTTTCAGGTTTGATACTGAAGTCCAGCTGAAACTAATCAAAAGTCTGACATCTTTAGATCCTGGTAGGACAAAATTCCTAATGAAGACAGATATAGGACAACAGAGGGAATGAAAGCATATCTGGTCTCATCTACTGCACAGTGTAGATTTCTACCCAAGAGAATAAAAATGATTCAGTTGTGTTCTTTTGAAAAATTATCCCTCTATAACTTCCACTTATGTCATCTCACCCATGTGCTTTTTCCTGCTGCTTTCAAGCCCCACAAAAGATGCTTTTGCTTGTTTACTTCAAGAGCTAAACTGGGAATTAGTCTCTCTTCTCTGCATCAAAACAGTTGTTTATTGTTACCTAGCTTTAAACATCTATCCTTGATGACTAACTTAACCAAGTCCCATCACTTGATTCACTCCTTTACATGTCTGTGAAGATAAACTTGGCTCCCTCTCAAGCACCTAAAGAAAAAGCGTAATTTCTGTAGAATGCCAAATGCCCATTAATTTTTTTGTTGTGGAAAATGTGTTATAAGAAGGAATCCAGCTGAGTGCTGACAATAGAGCATCACGGAGCTGTCTGAGTGGGACCAGAGTCCTGAATATCACACATATCATTAAACCTGGTATCCCATATCTGGCCTAACTCATACCTAATGACTTAGAAAAAACTTGTGTGCCATGATACTGGGGCATGGCAGTGAGATCTCCTTTTTCACCCCAACTTCTGAATGCAAGCGTGCCCTAAAACAAGTAATTTCATTACACTTCTCATTATCTCACCTTTTATCGCTACGTGTTTTATTGGCCATGAAATTATCCAACCCTTTAAAAAAAATATGCAAACCATGAAATTTGTCTCAATCTCTGAAGGACACTTAGGTATTCTGTGAATTTAACTAAGAAAACTCTCATAAATAAAAGCCCTTCTCCCTACCCTGCCTTGTCATTTGTAGTTTCCCGGTTTCTTCAATGCTTAATCTTCAGTCACTGTGAAACCAGATGGTTAAACAATTAGATAAATCACAGGCATTGCTTACTTTGTCTCTTCTGTAATCACTAAACAATAAATCTCACAACTTTCTTCCTGCGAATGTAACGGTGAATGCCGAATCCCAGTTCAGCAGCCAGACTCCTATTTCCTGAGCTCACAGAAGATAGAAAATATCACATTTCTACCTCATTCGACCCTTTCAATATCCCTGTCACGCTTCATTGCTTTACAAGGCACCATTTCACTGTTGCAACAAAGATTACAGGGAATCTAACAGGTAAGGCCCCAAGCAAACACGAAGCAGAGCGGACCAGAACAGGAGGCACAAGGACTTCATGTCTTATCTGCTCCCCATCTCGGTGTTTCTAACCACAAGGACTGCCCCGCTGACAGCCCTGCCTGTCCTCAGGCAATGAATCTGTAATAAGATATACACACACAACAAATAATAGAGGGAGCTTGTTGTGTTTTTTCGGGTTTTTTTTCTGAAAAAAATATACCGAGGTAATTAAATTGCTAACATGATGGATGGCCTCATTTTATATTTGAATTCAAAGTGACTTTCTATAGCATATAAAACCTGACTCACTGCAGAAAAGGATAATGCTATAACTTGCACTGAAATATGGATATTTGCTTTGAATTCTGAAGAATCAAGTTTTGATGTTCTCACCATGACCATGTATAGTATTTGGATGTTTTACCTCAAATTCTAAAATACTTTGGAGGCATTAAATAATTCAAACTCAAGTTATCTCCCACATGTAAGTAGAGAAACTGAGGCACTGTGAGAGCGCAATGTGTTTCAGGTGACTTTGGAAAAAAAATAAATCACAATAACCCTGGGAAAGGAGACCAGTTATTTAAGTATTAAACTTTATACAAGCCCTATACAACAATGTATTCTATGTGGTATCGGCAGCATCACCTATAGTCAACACTGTACAAGCTCCCATTTACAAATCTTATTTTCAACTCTGTTGACTTAGAGATGCTAAGAATATCATAGCAATATCACTGTCACATAGTCACAGTACAGCAAAATTGTCCAATTTCCTCATTCCCTCCTTCTTCTTATAAGAAAAAAATAAGAAACACTGAGCAACCTCTAAAAACATTGCAGAACTTCCATTGCAGGAAGCCATTAAACAAACTAAGGATTTGGTGTCATGTTTGAAAGCTTATTTTAATGTGAAGTTTGGGTTGTAATACATTGTAATTTAGGAGATCTAACTTTGCATTTCTCTTTCTATGAGAAGTTTGTGATCCATACCGCCAGCTGCAGAAGCTATTGGCCAACAGCCATAAAAGTATTAAAAGTAAATGGCTTGTTACATTGGCAGTTATTTGCTGTGCAGAAATGCTGTTTTTAAAAATCCACTCAAAACTCCTATAAATCCTGGTATATATTTTCCTGCTTTTGCCTGACACTCACAGAGTTAACAGGCAAAACATTTCAATAAAACTTCTATACAAAAGAGCTAAGATGTTAAAAACTCACTGCTAACATCTGTTCATCGTTTCATTGTGCAGCCACACATTAGATAGACGTGCTTACTCATAAGAGCACAATACCTAACCGTGACCTCAGCTGTGACATCAAACAAGCTCACGGGGGAATTATTCCAAGCTTTTGGCATTGGTGTGGTTGGACTTTCACAAAGGGGGGAACAGAAAAACTGGGCCTGATGAGCGGTGAAACTGCAGGATTAACACCCAACTTTTGACAGTCCTTTGCCATTGGTTTCTTTACAATAAGAAAATGTGTGCATGTAAATAGGTCCATCCACAAAAATTAAGCAAATGTCATAACAGGCTGGTTAACTAACCTGTAATTACACTGTCACTTGTATTAACTCCGTCACCTGCTAATAGAGTAAGTTATAGTGGAAGCAGCCAATGTTGTTAGGAGGGTTATTTATTTTATGCCCCAATTAATCAGTACTGACACTGAACCACATCTTTCCTCCTTCCTCATTATTTAAATCACCCATTTATATGGATGAGCCTCTTTTCTTTGTGCATTTCATTAATGCCTGAACATGCTCCCACAAGGAGAGCAGCAGGCGCTGTTCTGGTGAGAGGGAGAACAGAAATGCTGGGAGGCTGCATCCGCTCTCCCAACATATTTCCCTAGGAAGGGCAGCAGGGAGGTCAATGGGATTGAGCCTTTGGGTTCTCATGGATTTGGTTCCCCACAGTGCCAGGGAAGAAGCAACTTCTCTGGGTCAGCCCAATTTCAAGCATTCGATATTTGAGGAGACTGGGGAGAACTGCTCTTTTAAGGAGGGCACCACCACACAAGGAAACCTTTGATTCAAGTCAGAGACATACTTAAGTGATTTCCCAAATCTGGATCCTGATTCTAAAATTGGAAGGGACAGGTAGAAGTTTTCTTACCCGCTAATTGCCCGTCCTGAGGCTCTGAGTGAAACAGAGATGTAAAACTACTTGGTCTGCAGAATGAAGATCGAAGAGTGGTGAGTTTAAATTGGATATGAGGCAATTTGGAAAAGTGAATTTCACAGTATGTCATGCAAGGCATGCAGTCTCACAGTTCAGCTGAAGTATTCTTATTTACTTGAAGGAGTTATCTCTGCAATATTTCATAACAGAACAATCAAAATAAAGTATAAATCAAAGTATTCCTGATGGAATATTTTTTCCCAGTCCTTTATCTTACATTCCTCTGATTGTTTGCTGAACGCACACGTCCCAGGTAAACACTTGCTTATGCAAATGTGTAGACTCTGCAGAGCAGCCTGAAGAGTTTAGCAGAATTTTTTAAGTGACTACTAACTGGTTTAAACAAAGTGTGCGGATGAGTTCATATCAACAACTCTTACTTGATGCAAGCAGCCTCTGCGGTTCTCCCAGAGGGTCAGCACAGAGTTGGGGATTCCTGGCTCAGCAGAGCAGCAGAAGGACAGAGCCCAGCATGGGCCTCTGAGAGACACCCGCTCACACTTTCCATGCTGTGCTGCCCTCCCTGGCATCACAGTTAAGGAAGTTTAACATTAAAAAAAAAACCCAGACCTCTTTAAGTTTTTACTCTGCTTCCTGCCTTCAACACAAGGAGCTCCTGCCACAGTTCAATCACCTCCAAAGCGGGGCTGAGCTCTGGAAATTCAAAACTCACAGGAGATGGGGACAAGGATGCCCAGCCAGGGCTGGGGAAGATTTAACTGTGTAACATAGGAGCCACCCTGCATTGACTTGAACTGGCTTAGCAGGAGGATGGGGAAAGCACTTTAGATCTCATGCCGAAAGCATGCCCACTGTACAAGACCAAAATCTGAAGCCAGCCCATCCAGGGTTCCCCATGTCTCCTTCAAGTTTTCTGAGAGCCTTTGACACCTCTCTATAACCATGCCACACTGCCCAGGGCAGGTACACCTGGAAACACACATTTGTAGGTCAAACAGGTTACTGACAGACTCTTTGGAATCTCCTTTTTCTAAAGGAAGACAAATGGCACAAGGCTGTGCATACTTTACTTGAATAAAACTCAAACACAGCTTTGGTGAGCTTTTGGAAGACAAAAAACATTTGAACAATTTAATTCAAAGCTGACAAACCTGATCCTATCAGGTAACTCGCATTAGGTACAAAGGGATTTCTAAAACTTCAGGAATTTTTAACCTGGAGTAAGCTGAGATGCTCTAGTTCAAGAGAATATTTTCAAAGATTTTAAACTATATTACTAATCGGAATAAGATTCTTATTATAGACAAAACACATACAATTTTACCAGTACAGCTTTCAGCTCCCATGCCAACACAAGATAGTTACAAACCAACGCAATTTTCAAAAACGAGGAAACATTATCCAGTGCTACACTTTGAAACCAAAGGCCATGTGCAGCTCCATTAATTTGTGGTTCAAGGCCAATAATTAAACTATCCAGGTTTAATCCAAATATTTTTCTGACTCCCCAACTATTTTGCCAAACCATGAACTAATTTTCACCATGAAGGCTTTCTCGTATTTAGCACATTTTTGGAGACAGTTGCTCACTCGGCAGAGCTCCAGAGGCACTTGAAACCTCGTGGTGCAAAGCGGTCAAAAGTTGCCAAGTACGTATCGTCCAATGAAACCCGGTGTGTCAGAAACCATATAAACCAAACCAAAGCTGTACAACTTTTCCATGGACTTCATACCCAAAACCATGCAAGGGTGTGGTTAGGGCCAGTTGCCCACACTCTGAAGTGCTCCTTAGACAGTTTGCAGCTACAGGGGGTATTTACAGACTACAGATTTTGACCAACATTCTGTGTTACTTTTGTTCTGTGAGGGGAACTTTGCCCAGGGTATTTACCTTTTTTATTGAGAACACCCGCAGCTATTACATGTTAAGAGAAAGGTGACGAGTCCTTAGTGGGTGTTGTGATGTTGATCCTTCCTGGCCAAAACACAAACATTTGTTTTGAAGCCTGCTGTCACACTGTGTGGTTAAATGCCTGTTTTTCTGGTCAAATTATCAATTGAGGTGTATTACTATTACAGCACATGAAATCTGCCTGCATGAACATGCATTTAAGCCATCTGGCAATGAAGGCTTTTAAGGTTCGATATCTCTGCAGCAAAGCAAAAGTCAAAGACTCTTGGACTAACGAATTGCTCTATCCAGTCCTCAGGATAAGTCAACAGCAAAACACTGGTACTCATGGCTCAGCTATGACAAGTATAAGAATGGCCAAAGAAATGCACATTAATTATCATTACTATGTCTGTTATTGTATAACAGACTGTGATTCTGTACTTTATCTCCTGGACCATTATCTCCTGCCATGTGATCTAAGTGTTGATATTGCTAATGTAAAGGAACACAGAACAGTAGTCATTTATCCTGCAAAAGACCTCGTGCTTTTCTTGTTCTATCAATCATTAAACAAGTAATGTCTTTTGTGTTATTGCCTTGACATTCATTAACACTCACGTCACAGGAAATCTTTGCAATTAAAAACCTTATTGACGATCTGTTGTTATTTCTCATTGGTCTGTAACAAGCAAGATAATAAAAAATGAAAACAATAGTGTTATCATAGAAAACTGAGGAGGTTTTTCCTTTTTCTTTTTGTAACTCAACTATTTTAATGTTGTTGGTCTTTATTTTTTTTAATTCAACATGGACTTGAGGGCTCTGAATGCTGGCAAACCACTTTTTATCAGCCCTGAACATCTGAACACCCCTTTGACATTAATCCTGTATGACCAGCATTAGTGGAAACACTCAGTCTTGGAAAAGTCAGGCTATATGAGGACAAGACAAATGTTTCTCTCTCTATGCTATTTTACCCCTCAGAGATGTATAACAACCACATGTGCAAACCGGTGACACAAGAACACTGTGTTTTATCCACTGTACAAAAAGTGGATTGGACTGGTTTCCATTTTGTTGGCGGCATCCTAGGGCAGAAGGAGGGGACAGGGAGGCTGAAGCCGTGAGAGGAGACATGCAAACCTGGGATGGAGGATGAACCTGCAGCTGACCAGCAGCTTGGGTTTTGTGGGAAGAAAAGCAGCGTGGAACCCCTTGAACATGGCTTATGACCAGTTTACCCATGCTTTATGCTGTGTCTGAAATTACCCTCTCTTTCCACAGTTATACGGAGTCTCACAAAATGAAGTTGCTTAGTACAGATACTGCCTTCTGTTGGGACAAAAGGTCAAAAACTTCTAACTTAAGGGCTGACTACTGGAATGCATCAGTGTATTCCTCCTGCTTGCAGCAAAGCCTGAATTTTGAATGTGCAGTGAGCATGATCTGTGTCGCCCTTCACTGTGGGACACAGCAAACCTCCATTAAAGTGCTCACATTAAAGCGCTGGTCTCTGACCTTGGCTCTGGAATTGGTCTGTATTTCCTGCAATCCCAGACTCCTGTCTGACTTGGGCCACTCTGTCTGAGAGATGCCTTCTGGAAGATAACAAGCACAACCTCAATTCCCACAGACATTGACATAATTGAAAAATTAGATGTTTAGGCTCTTGCGTTCTTGCAGGTTGTTTTAATTGCAGTCCATATATCTTGAGCATATCTACTGAACGCCGCGTGTATTCAAAGACAGCTGAGAAGTGAATGCAAATCTGCAACCTTGCTACAGAATTAAGACAGAAAAAAAATTAAATCAGACTCATCCTTGCTTTACTTACTCTTAAATTACAGTGCCAGAACTCTTAATGCAGACATGTCAAGGCCAGAAGGGATCATTATAATACTTTCCTATGACATTCTGCTTAACGTCATACAAGTTTTGTAATTTTAACATTTCTGCTCAGTGACAATGTTTCAAACTTACACCATCACAAGAGAATGAATCAGAGCCATACATTTCAGAAGCACCACTCCTGTGAAGGAGGTTTGGAATAAATCCCTGTGTACATCCATATGTCTAATAATCTACAAAATTGGAAGTGAAACTCTGAAAATGGCCCTATGGTAAATTGCGTATTTTCAGTTCTCAGATATGGTGGCTTCTCTTTGAAGCCTAAAACTGCATTTATGGTCAGTCAGAGCTTCTTCAGAAAAGTACATGGTGTATTCAACACAGCAGCAGATTGCCTTTTGTTGTGCATCACCATAGTTAAATGAATTTCTGTATTTTCCTTTTTCTCGTAATTTAAGCATTAGTAGTGTTTATAGCCAATTTGGAGTGCCTATGAGGTTTCCTTTGACATCAACAGTAATGATCTTAGAAGGAATCAAGTTAGAAAACCATCCAACAAAAAAAGAACGTAACAAAACATGACAAGTATATTTCTCTGAAATGTAAGTAGAAAAAAATATCAACTTTGTATGTTACAGGTATTTTCATTATTCATGTTTTAGGCCACTGAGTAAATTCTTTCTCATAACTACAGTTTCTCTGTAACTAATATAAGAAGATGACAAAAATAAACATCTTTACATTAAAAAAAAGCCATTTCTACCTTTGGTATTCACCCTTGCTCATCGAGCCTAATAAGAGAATAGGTTTTGCAGAACTGAGACCAACATCAACGTTCAGTAAATTAATGCGACAACAAACCCTGCTCCCCTCAGTGCCTCCACAGTTTTCTAGACTACTGTGCAGACCAGAATACCACAATTTTTAACACAATCTTTCAAGGCCATCTGAACATTTTCTAGGCAAAACAACATTATACTATTGAAATCTAAAACAAGTCTCAGGAGACACTCCTATTGCAGGAAAAAAAATACACTTTAGGAATTCTATACAAGATAAAAAAGTAGAACTTCAAGTAGAAAAGGTTCACCAGCTCCCACTGCCAGAGGCTGGATGGGTTTATACTCAAAACACAGCTACTGCAGGGAGGCGCCCATGCATTTTCTGAGGAACGACTCTTCTCCAACAGTCCAAGATATCTAAGTGTTTTGAAGGGTGAAGAAACACCTTCAATAGTACAGGTATTTTAGAGCTATTGCTTCTACCTCCCATCTCCTCCTTCAATTTCGTGACAGTGGCTACCCAGTGTGCAGATGTATCTATACTGGTTTTGCATAGCTTACCTGACCTCAGTTTTGTACCCATATACAAAAGTAGCATTGGTATGAAACCACCCTGCGAGGGCTCTGGCATCCTCATGCCTGCTGGGACAGTTTCACTTGGTAAAAATTGTTTCCTGTTAAAGCACTGCACATTTATGGACACGGTAAAGCCATACTACAAAACAAACCGTTGCCTTTGTGTAACTTCATTGAAAGGCAGAGTTTCACTGTTAAACCCCAGTTAAACCACAGAGATGGAACTCAAACAGCTTATTTTCTCTTCTGGCCATGCCACAGATCCATACACCACCTACAGCAAATCCTTTTATCTCCCTGCTCATCAGTTGGCTGTGAGTAATGTGACGAGCATGTTGGACAGAAATAAGAGACCTCAGGTATTTGGGTATTAAATGGATAAGCATTGTGGAAAAGTGTGTTGTGAGGGGAATGTATAACGCAAACAGGGATGAGATAAGAGATATCTGATTCACAAAGATTATGTCTTTTGTGCCCAGTATATGGGTGGCTAACAGGTCACTGTGCAGGAATTACAAGTAATATAAGCGGGCATGAGGAAGCAATATTCCTACTTGAAAGGACTTGTAGAGGGATGAGACAGAATTTGCATAAAGCCAATACAGAGCAGATGGGAATGGACAAGCCTGCTGGTATCAAACACACGCCAAAGGAAAATTACAGAAGAACAAGGAAGTTATTGTAGACAGCACTTCGATAGCCTAAACATACATGAAACCAAGAAAACCTCTAAATCCATCAGAACAATCGCCTAAAGGGTTTAGCAAAAGGCCCCAATCCTCTGCTAGAAAAATATCACATTACTGGTGACAAAAAAAACCTTATCATGTTTTCCTGCCTTTAATTACTTTAGAAGGTAAAATATCTATGCATGAAAAAAAATTTGAGAGTAAATGCAATTTTTACTGCTGTATTAATGTAATCTACTCTCTAACTTTTTTAACAGTTTTTTTTAATAGGAAAAAAGGCAGTCAATACCACAAGTATCTTTTCTGACAGCAAATATTTGGGGAAGTTTGTTGTCTTTAGCCATACAGTAGAGCTTTATGATGTTAAGTACCAGTATTCTAGAATTACAACAAGTCCAAAATGTTTTTAGAGGCATGTGTCAGAGATGATAGTAAAAAGTAGAGAAATATGCAGGCAGAAGCATGGAAGAAGTCTAGGCAGAGGTGTGAAAATAGTTTATAGTTCATTAAAAAGAGGCAAGAAGGCAGAAACTTTCCCAAGCTGCAGCTGTCCAACTCTACACTCACTTTGAGTAAGATATTCTACCGAGGTCATTCTGGGAAGCCAATGTCCTCCAAGTTCCATAGTCTCCTTTGTGGGACCCTCAGGTAGGAAGGATGAAGATGTGTGCATCTATTAAAACTAAAGTGTTTGGAGGAGATATGTGCAAGTCACTCCCTCTTCTGCAACATCAGAACTAAAGTGTTTGGAGGAGATACGTGCAAGTCTCTCCCTCTTCTGCAACATCAGACTTATTTTATCCTGGCTTTATTCTAGAGAAATCAAATCCTTGACATGTGAAGGCTAAGAAAACCCCAGTCCAGGTAAAGAATTATAACACAACAAACCACGAGTGATCTGTTATACAATGAAAGGGTGCCAGGAGGTGCTGGGAGAAGGAAGCAAAAGGTAACAATGGGTTGAAAGACAGGCCATGTTTCTGCATGCACTGAGGAATAGTTTTGACCGTATCCATTTGAGGATGCCATGCTGACAGACCTCTTCTCCTATTGTACTCATGAAGGAAGGGAAGCTTGTGAAGCCCCAGGCCTGGCAATATTCGTATTATTTTTCCAGTAATACAGAACCATGAAATAAAACTTCAAACAAACAAAGAAGAGAACGGAGAAGACCATGGCGGATTTAGACAAGAAAAGAAGAGATTTGGTGCTCACGCAACTTAAGAACTGATTTCTGAGGAGCATTCCTCCATTATTCCTTCCCCTCCCCTCTGTGGCTCTCTCCCATGACATGATTATACACATAAATTAGAGGGAAACCAAAACCTTCTAATACCAATGTGGTAAGCTGAGACACTTCACAGCACTGGGTTTCACCCTGGCTGGACACAAAGGAAGAACATACCTCTGCGACTCAGCACCCGAAATCCAGAATTACATTTCTGCTGGAAGACACTTCAGTGGTGACACACATTAATAGCCTTGTTAAGCATAGATAACACAATGCCACTTAGGTGTCTCGCTAGGAGTCCTTGCCAGTAATGAGCTTTAAAGAAACAATGACTCACGGTAATACGAACTGTCACAAGATCTCGTAGAAAAGGATATGAGATAGCTCAAGGTTGGTGGCACACTGCCTGCCCCCGTGCTCTGCAGCACACCTCTTCCCACGGCCAGATGAAGGCACAGATAATACAGCCAGATGAATAGACAACTGTATTTAAGGCCTATGAATCACAGGAAGCTTTTCATCCCCTTTCCTAAACAACCCTGCTTCACTACCAATAAAGTTTCAACTGTTTTTCGGTCCTGCCTCTCCTTCCAGCAACTGCCTCCCTGAATTTCTTCCCTGCTTCCTGCTGACTGCTGAAGTGAGACCCAGCACTGCCATGTGCTTGTGAGATCCTTGCCATCAGCCATGTGCCATTAGTGGGACCTGATTCTCCAAGGTGGAAACTAATGGGACATAAAAGCTCTCAGAGAGATCAAAAAGTTAAAGGACAGTATTTCTGCAGTCTACGAAGGGCCTTTTGCCACATTCTTCCAAGTATTTCTGCCAAAAAGGATGTGTTTTTTTAATTAAAACCAGGCATTTTCTTACCTGCAGCACTGAACTCCTTGGAGCTAAAAAACCAACCTGTTGTTGTGCAATCAGGGCTTAAGCCATGGCATCCACATACAGAGCAGAGAGCAGGCCAGATTCCAGCTCTGTGCATTGGCTCCATCATGTAAACAGGTGAAAAAAACTCAGATCCTTACAAAGGAAGAAAATACCAGTAGCTTTTCTAAGGAATATTGTAAAGGACCTTGCTGGGTGAACAGCAGCTTGGGAGCAATGTTTATGGCAGAGCTATAAACTCATGAACAAATTAAAAGGATTTACAGGAGTAATTCAAGTCTCAAGCCAAACCTACTGAACAGCAGGAGATGATTCTCCCAGGGTCAGAAAGAAATAATTAGCACTGTACGTGTGGAAGAGGGTTTAGGATCACTTCTTGCCCTACCTATTAAAAAAAAGTTTATCCTTTCAGTTATGGCAGTAAGAACACATGAAGATCATTCCTTATCTCTTCAGTGCTTCACCTGGCTCTTTTTATAGACCCTTTGTTCTTGTTTTAACTCACCTGTTACAAGAGGGCTTCCCCCCCTCCCCATTTTAATGACCCAACACTTTACACTCCAGATTTTAACTCTATCTCAAACATCTGAATTCAAAGCCTATAGCCAAACTGTTTAGAGTTCAATGGGCTTGCATAAATATTTGAAGCTAGAGTTTGAACTTTTTTATACCCCTGGTGTTTCCTGTCCATGTTATCTCCCTTGTTTCATGAGTGATGAACGTATATGAAAACCTCAACAACTAACCTGAGATCTGCCAAGATCTGCATTAGAGTGTTTGGCTTTTGTATGGATGCCCAAACACCTGCTGATATCAGCAGAAGCAATTCTGAAAGGCTCTGAGCTTGTAACTATGAAACGTTTTTATTACAATGTGCAAATTAAGAAAATATTAAAGGTAAGATGTAGTGAAATCTATCTGATTGTGCTGCTGAAGGTGGTGACATTAGTGTCCACTGGTCTATGCCAAAGTGCCCCGAGGATGTTGTGTTCCTTCTCCAGAGGCTGACATAAGCGAATAGAAAAAATTCTCTGCAAATCAATAGTAATGAAATCAAGAAGAAGGAGTTATCTAGTAGAGGTTCATTAAAAACTTTTGAAGCCCCTAAAATTATAGAAAATAGTAGAATCACAGAATGGTTTGGGTTGTTAGAGAATTTAAAGTGATCACCTAGTTCCATCCCCCCATCCATGGGCAGGGACATCTCTGACTGGATCAGGTTGCTCAAAGCTTCATCTAACAGCCTTGAACACCTCCAGGGATCAGGCATCCACAACTCCTCTGGAAAACCTGTTCTAGTATCTCACCAGCCTAGGGTGAGTAGATAATACAGGAGAATATAAAGGACAACAAATCTCCTACGATTTTTTAAAATGTCATGTAAATATTATATTGGTCCCAATTAAAACCCAGAGGATCACCCAAAGTCCCTTTCAGAACATGCAGTATCATGGCATCATCATGCAGTATTTAAATCACAGAGGCTTTTATGTGGTGTACACAAAAACCCAAAACACATGCTAGAGCTATTCCGAGCATACTCTGCAAAGTTTACTTTCTACAAACCAAGAGGAAAGTTACCAACCCACAGAGAATGCCAACATTACATTTTTCACAGGATCTCTTTGCTGAAAAAATGCTGCAGTCCCTTCCCAATGATCCAAGCTGGCTGGTCTGTGGAGAAGAATCTCTCCAGAAACTTCCTCTTAAGTTCATAAAAGGAAATATTAATCAAGCAAAAGATGGGAAATTATGACACCTAGCTGCTAAAGCTCGGCCCCAGTGGCTAAGTCAAAGTTGGTCACGGGGTACAGGTGACTATCCATCAAATGACCTATCATAACACACATTAAATGTCTGGGTTAATCAGGACAGTAGCCAAGAACAATATTTTTCTGCTGACTCTCATAACAGCAGGTACAAAAGCAAACCCCTTGAAACACTGGTCTGCAAGCTTTTGAGACAAAATTTCATTAAATAAACAAAATTCCAAATATCATTTAAACCAAATTATACCATCTCCTCACTGCCCACCAAATATAGGAACAAGGGTGTTTTAGATTAAGCAGGGATTGTATTAGATCTGCAGAGTTTTAGATGTAAGCTGAAAAATGCATTAAAACCTGAGCTTAACTTCTGTGTTGCTACCTGTAATCACATTGAAAACAGAAAGTGAGATCGAAGGTTATTATACCACCACTTGGCAGTCAAGTAAGGTCAGTTGCACGTAACACTATGATTATTCTGAACAGTAATTTAATGTGTATGAGGAAAAATATCTTTATGAGGTTATTATAAATTGCACCATGTAGTCATTAGAAAAACACCAGTGCTCTGCCTATTTCAAACTTGGCACGAGGAAATGATAAAATGATTTTATTGTTAATACTAAAGACACTTCACATCTGTGAGATTGCTTCCTCCAGAGGATCTCCAAGCCATTTCTTCAATCCTTGGTGATTAGATTGTTGCTCAACGGGGCAGGTGTTTGTCCTCAGCATCACAAGTTAGGAGTTGAGGCATGGCAGAGCTGCGTGACTCAGACACACACAGGATGTCATTAATCAGGGGCAGAATAATCCGGTCCCAGTCCCAGCCCCGGCTGTTAATCAGAGCTCTGCACTTGCCCTCATTTCTCCCCAGCCCATGATCAGGGGTTCCTCCCCACTGTCACACCCAGAAATATTGACTGGGACCAGGTCCCTGTCGTGTATCAAGTAGATCTGTGCCTCTTGGTGAACAAGTTTCCAAGGGCAAAATGCAGGGTTTTTTTCATGGATGAGAGTTTGCAGGCGAGTGGGCAGCACTGTTATGGAGAAAGGGGACAAGATCCGTGCTACCATCTTGCAAGCAGCTCACAGGTACTGTCCCAGAGCTAGCACCATCAGGCTGGCTCAGCACCCAGCATAGTTCTGAAGGAAGGGATCTTGTTAGTATAATGTTTATTTTTCCAGAGGGAAGCCTAGTAGTCTGGAGAGAAATTGTGCCTGTGGCAGTGCACGTCAATGGGAATATTGAGAGTGAGCCTGGGCTCAGCACTGAACTCAGTGACTGCACACACTTAAAAGTTTTAGTGGAATAAACCTGTAAGTATCCTGTTTGAGTGAAGCATGTTTACAAACATCTGACTGGTAAAGGGTTTTTTCTGCCGACGTATGAACTAATTTATGATCTATAAAAGTAACAACTACAAACACAAATAATTTATTCCACAAAAAAAAAAGATTTCTTTATCAAGGACAACTGCCATTGCCACTGCTGTATGTATTACTATTGCTCTTCACTTGGAGTGGTTTGATGAAGAAGATCGTTACATAATTAAATAGCTATAGACAGAGATGTGCTCTCAGTCCACCAGCAAGCTTTGGCAGAAGGACATTACATTTAGTTATGTTGGTTAGTACAAGCAAATTTCCCGGCTTTGACTCAGGAAAGTAAAACACCCCAAAACCTTTGTCAGGCAAATGATGGATGCTTATAACATTATACAATGAAAGAAGAGCTCAGGATATGTATACAATGGCTTCAGTTCAAAAGAGTCTGCAGCAACAAGCTCAATAATGGAACTTCTAAATTATATATATGTAAACCAAACGGAAAGCTGAGAACCCTTCCGTCTTAGATGGATAAACTGTTTATCTAAACAGAAACAAACACCATTAATTCTCATAAATGACAACACTAAGATGCACAGACTGATAATCCAGGTTGGATCTGCTGGATGAGGTTAAAAGCCTGTGCTTGAACAGCCTTTGTGCCCCAGGCAAGGCTCCCGCAGCCCTGAGCAAGCAGCTTGGGCTGACTCCTGCTCTTTCCAAGCCCAGCTATAATAACTAAAACACAGACTGATTTCCATGTTTGTGATTTCCCTTCACAGTAACAGGATATAGGTGTGATTCATGTTGAGATGTCCAAAGTGATTTTAGAAGATGCTTCAGATGGCACGCGCTGGGTCTCAGACAGCGGGGCTGTCCAAGGGGGAGAACCGCAGGAGGGAAACATGACGCACCCGACCCCAGACAGCCCTGTGCCAGCTCACCCCGCGGCAGGGCCGGATCCTGCCACCCACCCCACGCTGGATCCATGCATTTGGGACCTGGGGCTCCCCAGTGCACTGCAACCCTGCTCTCAAAGGTGCAATTCTGCTCACACCAGAGGCTGGGAGGGAAGAAACCATGTCCTGCGGTTAACTGGGAGGAGTGGAGGGCAGTGGGTTTCTTTCTAGTTTTTCTGGAAGTGTCTGTATGACATTAAGTAAGTTTGTTTCTGTAGCGTAGTTTTCCTGTCTGGAAAATGGGAAGGAGGGATAAGACTTAACTTCACAAGCATGTTAGAAAACATAACACTTCAATGTGTATCCAGTAATTTGAGATCCTGGGATAACAGAGGGGGGAATTATTATGATTATTATTATTATTATTACAACAGAAGGCATTTTTACTTCTAATGCACAAAGAAAACAAATGGTGAGAGAGTGAGGTTCAACAATCTAACATGCATTTTATTTTTATTTTTGAACTTTCTAATTTTTCAGTAATTGAGACCACGGATGTTCATTTCCATATGTGCAACGACTCAGCTCCAACCCCTTCTGAAAACTGGTTGCCAGCTATAGAGGCAAAAAAGAATATACTAATCAAAACAAAGAAACAAAATATTTAAATAATAATAATAAAAAGAGTTGATAGTTTTGTACTTTGCAATGGTTTTCTCAAACCAGCCAGAATCTGTAGAGGCATTTGACAGTGTCTGGGCTTAAAGCCATGGACAGTATCCACTGCTTAGTGTTGTATAATTTACAAACTCCCTTTCTTTCAACAGCTACTCAGAAAATGAAATTGTTAAGCAAATATATAGCAGAAAAACAACTCAGAAGAACAGAGAAACTCCTTTATAGCATTGAAAAGGTGAACGGCCTCTATGAGAGAAAACAATTTTCTGCACTCTGCCAGAGCTAGAAGAACATCAAACAAACCAAATAACACGAAAGCTATGAAAAAAATTTGCATGCTTTTTTACAGTCACCTCCTCTGCAGCGGTATGTGACACAGAGATAGGTCCTTACATGCATCTGCCATCCGTGGAAACATTTTTCTTTGGCTCTTCTGAGCTCTATTAATATCAGATTACAAAAGTGACAGTAGTTGAGAAACACATTGGAGAAAAGTATGTCTGTGTTTCTGAAGCTGCTCTGACTACTGGGCTAAGGCTTGCTTATTATTTTGGAGACTCTATTCATCTGCTCCCAAAGAAAGGAAAGTGTTCCCAAATTAGTGGTCCAGGGAGAAGATCTAAGCCAAAACTTGGCTCCCAAGAACTCAGGCTGACAATGTTTGCATCCTGCTGTGCCCAGGGGACACTATCAGTCTGGAGCAGAGCAATGGGACAAGTGCATTATCTTTTCCACAGCTGGGTCAGGAAACTTAAGAAATTGGTCCTTTATTAAACATATTAGAGACTCAGCTTTGTTTGCCTACTGATATCCTTGAAGGAAGGGAATACAAAGATGAGGGTGTGAATGCTATCTGCTATATCACCACTTTCAGGCTGCTAGGACAGTTTTATTTGCTTTATAGCAATTCATTGCCAACTTCACACATAAAAGTTAAACACACTTCTTAAATGATAACACTGAAAAGATAGTTTTCAGAAGAAAAAAACCCACCACAATGCAAATTCTACTTAAAAGGGGTTAGGTGGAGGTTACTGAAAAGTGTTCCCAGGTTTGTTTCTCCTTGCTGACCCAGTAACTGTGGTGACCCCAGCCATCCAAGGGACTAACAACCTGCAGAGCTCTGCCTTAGCAGTGCCTGCAGTGGGATAAGCACCCAAAAGCATGTGTCCAATGAAAGCTAGGACCACGCAGGAGCTCAGTCTCCCCCTCCCCATGGACTGTGTCCCCTGTGCCCCAGCATCAGTTTCTGTGTTCCTCCCTTCACCCTGTTCAAGCACAAGCGCATGGTGAGACCCTCAACATCAGTGGGCTTTGGACCAGCCATTAAACGTTCTGTTTTCTCTAGCAGTGGCAAGAGCAGCTTAAAAAAAAGCTCTGCTTAAATGGAGTTATGAAAATATCAGCCACTGATCCAGAAGTTCTCAACAATCCAGTGATGCAAGGTCACTCCTAATTGCCTCCATCTTTCCTATTCTCTCTCCAGAGAATAATTACTTCAAGAAACAAAGTCCTCGTTTATTTTACTAAGATCCAGAAATTCCCTGCTTTTATAACAACAAGCAACTCCCCTCTTCTTCCGCTTTGGACTAAAGAGAATATTACCACTGTCAGTTATATGCTGGGGAACTGTTAACCCTTAACATCCATGTAGTGAAAAAATAAACTCCAGAAATAATCACCTCATGTGTTTAGAATTACTCAATACTGTTAAAATGGTCATTTGTTTGCTTGTTTGTAAATGGGAAGAACAAGAACATGCTTCAAAAGCATTTATTCTGTACATTAGCCAGAATGAAAATTCCCCTGGAACTGCTGTCTTAAATTGAGCGACAGTATTTCAAAAGTTCCCTTTTTATTTTTCAAATTCAAAAGCAAAAGTGATCATGTTAAAGCAGCCTAAGTGCATAGGTTTAGACAGCATAGCTCTGTGATTCGATTGCTGTGCTGAGCTCATAAAAAAAGGCCGAGTCAGGGTGGTAATTGTAAGTGAAAAGTAGAATTTTAAAGTCAATCTTATAGTAGCTCTTAACTGTCAGAAGAAAACGGAGCAGCCTGCTCTACTGACTTCTCACCACTATTATTATAGAATCATTATTATTATTATTGTATTGCAGTACTATAATATTAACTCTTCAACTAAAGTTTGTATTTATTTGTATTGTAAACAAATGACCCTCACGTAACCTTTTTAGAAACAGCTTGGGAGCAATCCATCAAGAAGACTGCTCCCACCAGATGATGGAGTCCATACCACATCCTCTGCTTTGAGACCTTCTAAGAAGGCTGAAACCTTCTCAATCATCTCTGCTATTCAATATTTTCTCACAGCTGTTTTCTGCCACCTCTCTGAGGTCCATAGTTCTCCCATGGACACTTTAACAAAATCATCAAACATTCTGAACTTACTCCGTTTACATTCTCTTTGTCTGGATGCTGGAAGCCGTATGGACACATGGTGCAAGCAGCACTCCAGAGTTCTACTCAGAGCCCAGCTTCAGCAATATTATGTAAAACTACAGGAAAAAACCCATCCTGATCAGCCTGTGTGAGGTCCCAGAGAGGCTGTGTCAAGTGAGAAATGCTCTCCTATCACCATGAACCTTCAGCAGCATTTTAATTTGTTGAACAGTGGTTCTGTGTCATTCCAGCTATTGGTGTAAGTGGCTTTGCACCTCCAGCTCCAGCCTGGATTTGAATAGAAAGTGCCAGAAAACTATGAAAAAAATCTATAAACATTTCTGACAAGGCCAGGAAGTCCCAAAACCTAATGAGAAATCCTGTTGCTTGTTGCCTTCTTTTCCTTCAACATCACGGTACAAACCCAACCCTAATACACAGGTACAAAGAAATCCTGAAATACAAGGAAAATCGGAGGAAGGAATTTAACTAAGGGAGAATTCTCTTGTCCCTTTGAATATATTCAGTTGAAATGGATTTATTAAATTATTTCTCTAAATTGCTCAATTTACAATGCAAATTAGCAGATTCAATGGGTTACTTCAGAGTAGTCCATCATACTTTTGGTGGTATGCCAGAAGAGAACCCAAACTGAATCTTTGAGGATTATTCATCACCTAGACAAGTTTCCGTGCCATAAAAGTCCCATGAGAAGCTTCAGAAATAAGGATGTGAAGAAAACAAATGTACTCTGGTCAAACCTCAAGGATCTTGAGTAAATTTTATTTTTATAGGTACAATGACAATAAAAATCAAAGATTAAACTTCTCAAGCAAAAATAAAAACAGCAACTGTTGTCTTCCTGTCTTAAATTCAACTATATATTAACCAACAGACTTTATGCTTCTCATCTTAATGTGTTGGGATAAATTTTGTTCCCTAAGAGAAAAAGTAAGAGTTGTTTTAACTAAACAAAGTAGCAGCAATGCAAACCTCTCCCTCTGGTGTTTAAAGCCTTTTTGGTAAGTTCATCTCCTTTCTTAACAGCTGGAAAAAAAGAAAAGTGGTTACCCTGAATCTTCAGTGTTGTTTGGAAGACTTTGTAAACCAAACACTGTTTTTATTATCATGCAAAGATCTCATTTGACATCACAAGCCTTTCTTCTGCTCAAGACAGCTATCTAGTTTCTGGATTATAATGTTTTCTTGCATTCTTTTTTCAATCCACTTAATATCATCTCATCTCTAAATCCACTTGGCAAATCTGAAGCATAATCACTATGGTATAAAAATGCTTTCAAGAATAAGTCCTCTATCACCTGTCATTGGAACAGGCTACGTTCAAACACTTAAATGCTGCATAATTACCTCTGTGCTGTGCCCCTCTTCTCAGAGAATAACAGTACAACACAGCAGCACTGACATCACAAATTAGCTTTCCCCCAGGTGAAGAAGAGGAGAGGAGTTTATTATGTTGGTCATCAACCTCTATAGCCAGCATTTCATGACAGCTTTTATTAACAGTAGCCTTCTATATTCTCTTGCTTATGACTTTCTGACAATGCTGCTTTCCAGGACAACTCCTTCCATGTGCAGCCTGAAGCCAGTGAAATATTTTTCAAAATAAATTTCATAACAAATCTCATCAACTGATTTGCAGGTTGGTGAAGTATTTTAAAACCCCTTTACATCATGAGTCTGGAAGAAATGATCTAAGCTTAAGGTTTTGAAAGTGAGCTTGTGTACATTCCTATAAGACCAGAGAAATTAAGATTTTGCACAAGTGGGACTGTGAACATGAAGATTTCAGAGCTCTGTAGAGATACTTATGATTTTAGCAATGCAGTATCCTGTTAGACAGGTAAGAATTATGATCCACGTGTAGACTGAGAGACACTAAAGCACACAGAGGCATAGAAAATCCCATGAGTACAGGAACATGAGGGAATCAGGGAACATCCTCTGAATCAATCTCCTTTCCTGTCCTCAAAAGCCCCTGCGAACTCCACAACGATGAATCCCTCCAGAAGCAAATCAAGAGGAGACACTGGAAAACCAGTAAGTTTTTCAGCAATTAATAAAATCTAACCTTGCACCAATGGATATTTGTAGGATCTCCATGGAGCAGCCCACACAGTTACCTCTTCCTTCTGAGCCACTGCTCACTTTTAACTCTGCAGACAGCTTAGCAGCACAGACCAAGGCAAATAACTCTTCTGATTCCTGTTGGCTTTTCACTAGTAAAGCCTCACTTGGAGATAAAAGTCAGCTGGGAGATCTTTTTCAAGGAAGGGAGAGAATTTCTGCTATTGGGTTTTAGCCTTTACAAAATTTTCTGTTGCATGTCTGTCTTCACTGCCACAAAGCTGTCAATCAGCTCACACTCAATATCTCTAATTTTTTTCTGATCCTCTAAAACCATGAAGAAAAAAGCATCCAGAAATATGTAAAACCACTGTCACACTACACACCTTCTCCATGTAATGCAGAAAATTCTGCAGTGTAAGGTCCAGCACAGGCAACCTTTCCAGGATCCATCCAGATGGACAGTTTATGAAGTCTAAGGAATCAATACAGAAAAGGCCCCAAATGGAAGTTTATTTAGATTTTTTTTTTAATGCACTATAATGTGCTGCAGCTCCAGCAGTGCCCCCAATTCAGCTATACCTCTCTGTGCAAAATTACAGGGGGAAAACATGCAATTATCCATTACCAATATTGATCTATTGAATTGGCTGCAGTGTTTTCTATAGATAACGTGCTCTTTTTTTTTGGCAATTAATGTTTTTTCTTCCCACAGCTAGATATTCCTTCCTTTATTTTTGGTATCATTGAGAATACTTCTATTGCCTGCAATAGGAGCAAGACAACTTCCATGGTAGAAAATGTTTAATGCACATTAACTGCCTCTACCTTGATGTCTAATGGCAGATATGGGTGGTGACAACCCCATCATTTTGCAGAGCAGAGTACACATCTTACTAAACACACTGCAAAATTACTATACACAGAAAACTCCATATGGCTGGGACGGTCTCTCACACATAGTAAAACCACAAACTCTGTTACTTGAAGACAATACTTTCTAAATACTGAAGGAAGATTATGACCCAGGATGAGTCAAGCATATGGAAGGCTGCATAGAGACTCTCCCAAGGACGCCCTGAAGTCAAAGCAAAGGTTAATGGAACAGACCTACATCGCCATTTTCATCTGAGACAAAGGTTTTATCTGTGTAAACAATATCTTATTGCTCCACACCAACAACATCACCACTTTGGTTGAAAAAATTTATGTACTGTCTACAGATAAACCAAATATTGGCCTACCTTTCCCAGGAACATCACCTTCCTGGAGATGACTCTGCATTTTCTGTGCCAAAAAAGTAAATTCAATGCACCTGCTGCACAGCTAATTGCCTGCATTCAAACAATCCTGACCAAGTTTTGTCCAATCTGCCTTTGAAAATTATTATTTTATTATTAAGAAACATGTAGACTGTAAAGTTCGTTTAGATAAGTGTGCCTTTCTGGGTCAGTCAATCTTCAAGCCAGGAAACACCATCACTGGTGTAATGGTCTTTTATGATTTCCTGGAAGACCATTTTATCACAGTTATAGTTTGTGAAAGATAGTGGACTTTCTACCTTATGATATAAAAAGGATAATATACTTTCAGGGCAAACTTCAGTCTGTTTAGACTAGGTAAAAGTAGTACATCATCTGTCCATTTAATATTTTTCTTATAATTTGAATTTTTGGAAGCATATATCAAGCTTTTCTCAATGAATGTAAGAAAGTTTCTGCACTTTGTTTGACCTGGCTGAACTTTGCAACACTGACTTCTCAACACCCCTGCTGAAAAAAGCCACTAAATCTTACAAACTATCTCTTTGTTGTCTCTTGCTTTTTCCCAGCCCCTCCTTCCAATCTTACCGAGCCAGTTGAGCTGCACTTTTCACCTCCTCTGTTGACATGAAATGAAGTAATCACATTTATTTGAATATTCACTACAGATCTTGTCATCATCTCAGTTTATTAGCCAAGAAGATAGTGTTTCAAGAGCAAGTCTTAAAACTTTACAGCATGGATCCACTCACTAAAAGCAAAATAAGTGAATTAAAACCTCAATTCATAAAGCAAATAAATGTCATGTAGACACACCACTGAAGTCAAGCCATGAAAGCTAATGAGCCTGCAAAACAGAAGTAGAGAGCCTGGAAATGGTCTGAAAGCCATCTTCAAAAAATCCCAAGTAGCACTGTTAGGATGCTGCCACAGCGTGTTCCTCCGCAGAGCACAGACTGTTTCACTCATTCATCACAGGGAAATGGGGTGGGGAAGAATCTGCAGGCGTGAAAGAGAGCACTTCCAGCCATGCACAAGCAGGTCTGTGAAATATCTACCACCCCTGTATTTAAGAATGCATGTGCAGATAAAAACAAACACAAACGAAGAAATAGCTACAGCATTTGGGATGAAGTGGGTGCTTGTATCTGCTGTGTGATGGTTTACAGCTTTTTTGACTGTTTCCTCTGTCATATTACTGATCTTGAAATATAAAATCACTACACCTACCTAATAACACAAAAAGAGAGCAAGCTACAGAAAATCAACGTTTCTGTTGTCCTGCAGGAAAGATGCATAGTATATGCACTATACATAGCATATTCTAAAAATATGGACTTCAATTTTTGCAAGTTTAGTTTATGTTTTATGTGGGAAATAATAGGTATTGTCTTTGGGTGAAATGTTACTAATTTTCTGTGCTAGTCCCATTTAATCCATCTCAGTGATGTGTCTTCACTGAAAAAAGACTATCCCTTTTTATAGAAGATGCAAGAAGAAAACAAATTTCAAGCACCTTTAGAAGAGCCCAAGAGAAAGGGCATGACCTTGATTTGTATCTGCCCTGAGAATAGAAGATTCAGTCTTTAAGTTCATCACTAAAGCACTTTCCTCAATTTCTAAATTTACTGGGAAGTTAAGATAAGGACAGAGAACACAATGAGAGACAGAGATATATCTGCAAATATAAAGAATTGAGAGTGACTTTCCATATGCTTGCTCTCTGGTATTGTACAGGAGACCTAGGCAGAATTTGCATCTACAAGACCATTTCTGGAGTTCGTCAGGAGTTTTGAGGCCAAAACACTTCTTTTGAGGAGAGGCTCGTGGAATTGAGCCTCCAAGATCCAGTTACTAGTGGAGCTCAAGGGTGCTGTGCCTCTTCCCAAAAAGACGATAAAGATTAAAAGCCTGTTTACAGGTGATTTTGAGAAGAAGAGATTATTTTCCTTCTAGAAGGATGACACTGATAACAGATTTTTTTTAAAATGTTTGGACTCCAGTTTCTCTTTTATTATGCTGAAAATCTGCTCTAACAAGGCTGATCTGAATACGCACATGTTGGACCACATAAATTGCTTGTCTCATATAAAAGCTCAAAAGGCTTTCCAGTTTCATCTTTTGGGGTTTTAATCTTTTAAAAGCATGTTCAGATTATGTTCATTTGATTTTGGTGAGGTTGTGTTCTAAACTAAATGGCCTGTGTGCACACACACTAACACATATGGAATTCCTTTCCAGTAATCCTCAAAGAGGCTTTTGATTTTACTTGTGATTCACCAAAAAAAAAAGCCCCAGTGAGCAAGCAAGATGTGCTCAGGGATTTACATAGCTCCAAGGTCACTACATACATTTACATAGGAAACATATGTGTAAGGGAAAACTTTCGACTTGGCTGTAAATGGGTTCTTGAGGTGTTTTCAGAAAATCTGATTCTCAAATAGATAGAATAACCCTGTTAATCAAAGGCCATTCGAAGGGAAATGGCATCTGAGTTAATAAGGCAGCCCAACAGCAGCTTAACTGCACCATTCCAGAACAAAATCCAAAGCCTGTAGCTGCAGGGATGGATCCCGCTGGACTTAGCATGGGCTGGCACCCACGAAAAAAATCCTCATCCACCTTTCAGATCATCCTTGAGGATAGAAAGAAGGCCAAATGATTTGCATGGGCAAAACCCACAAGGTTGTAGGGTAGACTTGTATCCTCTTCCAACAGGTGCGAAGGGCAGGCAAGTAGGGGAGGAGGACAGGGTGCTGGAGGAGGGCTTTCTGCTCCTGCACGAGTCTCAGTCACAGCAGTGACACCCCACTCCATGAGAAGGGCCGTGCACTGAGTGTAAAGCTGAGGACACCTCTCATTCCATGGGGCTGGGAAAGCTGGATGTCTCCTGTGCCCCATTGCAGAGCTGCGCCCTGGCCAATGCTGCCATTCAGCCCTTCAAGAATAAGGGGAAAGCTCTGGCTATTGTCCAGGTCCTGAAAGTCTATTATTAGAGAAGAATAAGCCTGAAATGCAACAGCTTTTTGGTGAAGGAAGCTTCACGTGACTCATCCATCACAAGCTTTATTATTGCTTCAGACCCTGCTGCAGGTTTACAACCAGATGTTTTAGGGACCTTGCATTTTCCCCATGAAATATTCCCTCCGCTTTGTTTAGTGTAGTTGTAAAGTCAGCCCCAACAATCAAAGCTGGCAAGTTTTACCTCAACATGATAAAAAAGTCTGCTATTAGTACTTTGTGATTAACGATTGTATATTACAAATATACATTAATAAGTATAATATACTCTCAGTATTTTATTGCTGCTTTTATAATATGACAGGCAAACCTATGAAAGCATATTTAATGTATTCACACACTCATATTGTGTGTGTAATTTACACAAACTGTAGAGGTGAGTTAAAATGCTTCTAAAAAGAAAACAATCAAGTTTTGGAGGACTCCAACTTAAACCGTACTTTTATTATACTTGTATCTCCTACAAGATATTTGCGTTTTTCATCTCTAACTTTTTGCAATTTAGGACAAATCAGGAAAGGAAGAGTAGAAAAAAGTCTGCGTTGGAAGTGAGAAAGTCCCCAAATATGAAAAGTGTAGTGCAGATCCCTGACAAGAGAAATGCTCTCAGGGAGCAATATTAATGTCTCATTCCCTAGAATAGACCAAACAGAATTAAAAATTGCTTCAAGTTCCTTTAAAAACTGTTGTTTTGCTGAGGTCAGACACAGGCACAATATCTGACAACCTGTGCTTGCTTGACCGGCCATGACTTGCAGGCAAGGCTTGCAGAGAGACTAAAGCAGCAAAAAGGGGTATCCTGCATCAACCAAAACCTTTATATTAATTATCACCTTTGCTGGCTCGCAGCAGCTTTTGCAGAAGGGAAGGTGCTTGGACGCTCTGATCGTCTGTGGCTGGTGCAGAGGCTCCTGCAGCCCCTAGGAGGAGTATTCTGCAAGCCGGCTCCTTCTGCCTTCACTTTTCATTTTCAAAGCAAGGACCAGCTCCAAATCAAGGTCCTCCACCTATTTTTTCCAGCATTTAGCCATTATTGCTTTATTTTGGGTACACAATCAGTTGTCAGTATTCTCAGCAGGTGCTGTTCAGTTCTTTGCAGTTACTTTTCCCCTTTCTCACATGCAAACAAAAGTCTAAAGAATTTGGGTTTTGTCCTAGTTTCATGCCTAACTTCTTCCTGCCCTGTTTACATAGTCATCATCCTTTCAGCATGATGTGGGCTGAGCTCTGCTGATGAGAGAGTATTACAGGATCTTTTAGGGGAAGAGGTATCTGAGTAAAGGAGAGTCTGAATCTCCACTTCGGCTGCACTGACAGTACACCAAAAAATGGAGACCAAATGCACAAATCCATTTCTGCAGCGAGCCCTTGGAAACCAGTGGAACGACCCAAAGCTCAAGTTCAGCAGTAGCTGGCTGATGGCAAAAATCTTGAAGGCAGCAGGGGTATTTTTCCCCTCCCAATTGTTTCACATATGAAAAAATCCCCCTTTCCTGGCATGTCAAAATACATAATAATAATTCATTGACACGTTGTTAAAAGAAAAATGTGTTTTGAACATCTGGATAAATGCATGTGTGTGCTAAAGAGGGACCCTGGGCAATTGCATTTGTTAGCACCAATTTGCTGGGGCAAACTCCTGATTGTAGGAGTAGCAGGTATGAACAGACATGTTCATAGATAAACAAGTTTCTGGGTCAAATCCCTAAGCTGCAGAAATCTTTGTTCTCAGTTTATCTGTGTCCCATTGGGCTTCCTCCTAATCAAAAGTCCATGTAGTTAGGAAAGAAAGAGAAAAAGAGAAACCTGGGTACAAACTAATCTGGAAAAAAAAAAGAAAAGAAAAAGAAGAAGAGATGCTCCCATAGAGACCCTTACTCAGACTGGAGCCAAGAAATTAAGAAGGATTTTAATTTAGAGAGATTCTACCCTAGAACAAAGATGGATGTGACTTCAACAGTGGCCACAATATGTATGCTACTAATAAACACTTAGAAAAGCAACTTTATTTTCACATTGTGAGTTTCAGCATTTTGCTGTCTTTTAAAGGCAGTGCTACTCAGTGAATGGAGCAGGACAGTTAACGCGTGCCCAGATCCAGAGCCTGTAGATGCTCTGTAAAACTTGTCCTGCATTCAGGCAGTGCTCATGCCAGAAGCAGCTCCCAAGCTCCGCCCTAGCACAGTAAACTCAACTTCACTGGAAACTTGAAGCATGCCAAATGATGGAAAAAGCATTCACTTTAACTGTAGCAATCTCCAAGACATTTGTCTTCAAAGGGAGGAACAGACTCTGTTCTAACATGATGTATTCTCTCTAAGAATTTCAATTTCAATCCACGTCTACATTACTAATTCAGTCAATCACATGAACACCCCAGGCACCCAATGCATCCCTTGATTACAAATAAAAAAATATCTCTATAGGAGCCACATTTTCGGAAGTACCTTCTTTATGTGAGCTTTCTGCCTCTAGTCAGTGCGAGCTGACTTTGCCAGTGACCTAACCCCAGCAGCCCTTGGTTACAGTCTCTGCAGGAGTCAGATGGTCGGCTGTGCTAGAAAACAGATCACACAGAAAATTGATGGCAACTTCTGAAAACTTGAGCTCAAGGGATTTGTACTATGGCATGCAAAAAAAGGCAGGGGATAGGGTGTTTCAGTCTTAGGAACCATTGTAAAATCCATTTATAACCTCACTGGAGCAGCTCATTTGGAGGTGATTATCCAGGCCAACGGAAGATTTCAGTGTTCAACTAAAAAGGATGAGCTTGCATAAACTATATTCAGTTTTGACGCAAATCCAAATAAGCTTTTGGACTTTGAGGTTTGGGGTTTTTTTTTTCCTTTAATGTTTAGGTAGTTCCTTTCTATTCCAACCCCCTTAGAATAACATGTCTGGAACAATTTCCTACTGATTTTGGTTGTATTCAACAGGATTGCCTTGTTAGTGACCAGAGAAAATCAAAGTAAACATTAAATGATAAGTAGTGCATCTTAGGTGTAAAAGCAAAGCTTTTGGGACTGGGACCCTTTGATATTTGATTTTACCACATTCTTGTACAACAGTTCTCTGCACACGTTTCCTCAAAAGGACCACAGTCCACAGAAGCAATAACAGCCTCTGGATGAAGGTGCATCCCTGTGTTTCTTTCCAACGCGATCAGCACACATTTAACGCTATAAAATCCCAAATAACAATGAGTAGCCTTTTTCTTCATCCAGTTCACCTCAGAGACATGTTGGATTCAAAGCACAGATGGGTCATTAACATATGACTGTTGTTGGGCATAAATAACACAAAAAATACCTAACACAGCTGGAGTCGAACACATTCTGAAACACGGAAAACAAAAGAGGCAAACTTATCCACCCCGTAATTTCTGCAGTCAATGGAGGCTGCTGAGCAGCACTGAGAATTGGGCTGCCTGCTTTGACACAGAAAAAGAGTTTATACTCCTAAGCCTTAAGGCGGGGGTTTGAAAATGGTCATTTTAACTTCCCTGTGCTTCTGTTTCTCTCACTGTAAAAGACCTACTTATCTCTATAGTTAAACACAGCAAATGCTGATGCTTGGCATTTTGACGTTCAGAAACGCAATATTTGTGAACTGCCTTGGAAATATCAGCTCAAAAATGCTGTGAGAAACCAAAGCCCTACCTTCATTTTCCAAGGAGAATATTCCCAACTCTAGGCAATTGGCCTAGACACGGCATTTTAGGCTAATGATCACTGGAAAACATATTTTGCCATCCCAAATTGCTTTTCCCTGCAATGGCTTTAACACACCAGCTGTAAGTGACCACTTGTCTTGTTTCCTACATAATGTCTGTGATCCACCCAGTTGTCCTACATCATTTTAGCAGGTTGCTGTTACCCTGTGTATGAAAATTAGCACCCACACTGCTGGCTCCTTGAAGGGTGGCTCAAATTCCAGCGCACCCAGCCCTGCTCTTGGCCAGATGCAGGAACCCATCCTTTCACAAAATATGACAGAAAGTCTTGTAATAACATTTCCTGAGTACAACCTGGGGACCGTTTGGGAAGAACGGTGTGAAGTCATAGAGGTAGTACTACCTATAAAATGTGTGAAATATTAATAGGAGTAATATTTCTTCACCACATTAAAAAAAAGTCCCACGGAGAGGTACATCTCTATTTAACTGGATAACCACATTGCTAGGTACAATTTGTAAATCTCAAAAAAAAACCCCATATTGAGATAGGTGCTGCAATGTAATACTAACTTTGTTAAATTTTCCTGTTTTCTACAGATCAGCAAAAGGACACATACATATGTATATAACATCACACATTGATTTGTCATGGCTTAGAAGAAGCTCCATCAAATACACATTTCTTTCATTAGCAGTTTGTTTACATTGACTCTTTCTGTCTCGACTAAATGACTGACCAGACGTTCTTGCCATATAGATGGGCAGTGGATGAGAATGAACTCTGACCCATTTAAATTAAGTCTAATATTTATTGTTCCAGGCCAACAATGGTCTTGGGAAGCACTGCCTTTGACCTCCTGTGTACATACAATCATATACATAAAGGACCTATACAAAATACAGCCTGGATTGTTTAAAAGATAAACCAGTTCCTCTGAGGATGAGGACACATATCACAGATGATTAAATATAGATTATTTTACCGAGAATTTTATAAATTAGCCAGGGTTAGGATAATTTTGATAATGCATTTACTACAGTTGTTCAGTAGAGAAAATTAAGTTAAGAAACAAATAACAGTCAGTATTAACCTGCCAATCACTGTGATTTTGCTAATGAACAAATAATATTCGACTAATGCTAGCCTGAAACATCAGTGTATTTTCAACAATGCCCTATTTATGGCCTATGCGGACACTACAGAAAGAAAGATTGTTTCTTCCCCCTTACACTGCTTTTTAATTTCTTGTGACTCATGAGCTTTTATACAATTTCTGTGTATTGTCAGTTTTAGTTTTCAGTCTCCAGTTCTGGTTTCTGTAGCATCTGGGTCAGTAATTCCAATTGGCTGGCTATTGCAGAGCATACTGCAGACCTGAACACATAGCCATCTCCACAATTTTTTCATTTAATGAAGACAATCTGATTAACATTTTGTTTTGAACAAATCTTAGGTTACAAAAACCAGAAATATTCATAGGTATAAACTACCTAATAAAAAGTAAAACACATCAAAAAATTGGAGACATTAGGGAAGCAACAGACTAATATGATCCTTCAAATAATTTGGAAACTATTCTCTCATATTTCTTCTGTATATTTTTTCTGTTGTCTTTTTTTACCAACATAATGTCTTAACATGCTTTAAAACGCTTATACAAAATTAGCAATCAAAATACCAGATTATTTGTAGTACTATGGAAGTAATAGAGATATCCACCTTCATTACCACACATGTTCTGCAGCTGGGCCAAGCCCGACACCATGTGCAACCTGGTGTCTCTCAACCCTGGTTGAGTCATCTCTGACCTTCTAGAAGACCTCTCCCACATCACCTCTTCTAACTCCTTTCACATATGCCCACCCAGTGCCTGCTCATGCCTGTGGGGAAGAAAGCACTGGCCCTACAAGGACAGCCCACAGCACCTGTGGAGGAGGCAGCAACAAGACCCCTTGCTCTAAGACTGGTCATGATCCCAGCTTCATTTTATTATACATCTCCCACCAAGAGGACCAAGACCATATATGAGAAAATAATCACTTCTTGCCTTTTTTTCTTGTAAAACAGTCCACAAAACTGGCATTTGCATACATGAACAATGCACCTGGTGAAGGGGTATTTGCCTATTTCAGCAGCCTTTGCTTGTTACTAAAACCATCTTAATTGCTGGTTGTAAACAGTTAATGCTGGACACATACAGCAGATTCCCAACTCTGGTAGGGCTTTTTTCTCTTCTTTGACCTGCACCAATGCATTGTGAGCCATAAAGCTTACTGCAGAGAAGCCGTAACATTATATTAAATCTTTGCAACACTGCATTTCTCATGGTTGCAATAAGTTTGATGAGGTTAGAAAATAAATCGGACTGTAGTACATGTTCACCATCAAAGAACATGAAATGGCTTTACTGTACATTGGTAATAAAAAATATTAAATAAATTCTGTTGACCTAATTTTTTAATGTTCTCATAGTTGGCGTTATATATGTATATGTGCACAGGCACATTTTTCATATATTTAACCAGTAATAACTTTTATCACCACAATTTTGCTATTGATTGCTTCTTTAGCAGCAAAATGCATCACAAACAGAAATGAATGAAGCTGTCGGGAAGAAAGTTCTATGGTAGCTTTACTGTCAATTCCCATCATAAATAACCATGACATCATATGAGTCTTATCTACGGGTTGCTGTTACTGATCAATGGCATCACTCTAGTAGTGTAAATAGCTTCTAATGTCCCATCTTCCACCTTCAAATAGGTTCTGATTATTTATGATAGCTGTTAGGTTACAAGTCTGAGCTGCGGTTTGGATTTATTTTCTACTTATAGCTGCTGTGGATTTGAAGTTAGATAGGATTATTTTTTAGTTAAGATGATGAAATGGGATAGAACTGTCATGGCGCCTAGAAAAACCTTCATCTCATTTACTCTCTGTAGCAATTTAACAGTGAATCCAAAGACCTTAAAGGCTTTTCATTAAATAATTCAAAACGTTAAAAAAGAGCATCCTGGTTACTTTTGCTAGTTCAGTGCAGCCCAATCAATTTACAGTTAAAAAGAAAGGAAGAATATTTTTTCTTGTTGCGAAACCATGAAGGAGTTCCATTATAAGCAGAACCATATAACACAGCCTTACAAAACAGTCATGAAAATATACCAGCCAACAGAAAAATCTACTTGTCATCTTTTCCCATGCTGATCATGAAAAAACTAATGATGTTTTACTCACTCACTCAAACAAAAACTATTCACCCCCAGGCTAGTTGATATTTGGAAGGATGATATAATCTCTATATTTCTTATGATAATGAAAGGCATGTCTACCTGACTATGGATCTCCAGATTTTTTTTTTAATATATATTGCACTCTCATACCCCAAAATGGTTCTTAATAATTGAGAGCTGGAGCAGTGGACATACAGAACAACAGCACACTGAGAAAAAAATGCCCATAGATTTTCACTTACCACCACAGAATAGAGGAGTCAATGGTACGTTAACTAATTCATTATTTAAAATTCCAGAGTTAAGTTCCTCTCTTGCATTACATTTAGCAAGTGCACTAAAGTTTAGAGGTGTTCTGGAGGGAACAGTCATTTTTCCCAGCATCAACAATAATTAATAAATGGTTAGTCTTCTCTAGCTCGTTTATCTAAAGGAAACACCCTAATGACTCTGAGACAAAAATCAATAAGGATAAAAATGCAGCTGTGATAAATTTTCTGCTGCTCTTATCCTTTGGTGACCTTCTGAGGCATTTCAGATTTAAAGACTCATCCCACTACTGTCTAATATTCCTCTCTTTACCATAATTCATCAGTTAATAGGTAACTCTGGGCTGATTACAACTTATCTGTAAACGTCTTTTATGCAGTAGCAGTGCACAAGACTTTCACTGGAACAAACTGGATGCATTTTTTAGCTCTTTTTATGGCAACTTAGTTGTCAATGATAAAAAATTCATGATGGTATTTGGTGTCATAACTTGACAATGCAAAGATGTTTGGGTTTGGCCTGAAAGAATCCAAAACATGCTCCAATCTTTGTATCTGGGTGACAAGCATTTATTTTTCCATCCAGTATTTCCTCCTTAAGATTGTTCTGTTTGATGAAGAGCTGTTGTGATTATAACAGTGCACACCTCCCAGCACTGCCTTGCTTCGGTTAAAGAATAACCACAGCACCAGGGGTCACCTGGAAATGGAAAGTCTTAAAAACATGCAAACAAAATCACCGTCTGCGCTGGAGGATTTCAAAAGACATTTTAGTAATTGCCAATAAAAACCTGATGGCACTTCTCCAGTTGCTACTATTGTTTGGGCTTACAAAAGTACACGATGAGAGCATCTTTCTCCCGTGTCCCTTCTCCTACCCGTGGTGGACTTTCCCTTTTTCTTTCCCAATACTATAATCTGTGTTTCTTCTATCTTAGGTAAACTTGAAACCTCGGCAGGGAAAAGGAGGGAATGTGGCTGCTGGGCGCTGACAATAGCTGTTTTGTCACAGCCAGGCACTGGTGGCCATCAGGAAATGGGGACTAGTCCAGCCACTCGATGCCAGGGTGGATGATTTATTGCCTAGTGTCTTCGGTGGCAATTGGACCCCTTCCCGCTGTCACTCACGCCTTGCAAAGATTCTGTCCTAAAGAAGAGGTTCCCCCCTGGTCTAAAGAGATTACAATGCTTGTCATAAAGTGTCTTTTAGTGGAGGGAAATGTGTATGAAAATGGGTAAAGAAAGGAAACAATCAGAAGAGGAGAGAAGATGGATGTTCTGTAACCTTTTCTCAGAGACCCATTTCTTCTACTTTTTCTCCTGTCTTTAGCAGGTTTTTGTTTTGGCTGATGACAATGCATAATAGCCTGATAAATTGATTTTGTGAGTCCCCTTTCTCATCTCTTGAGAAGACACTAACTCGTTGGGACTTCAGAGGGCTCTCAGAGGCAGGAGACAACAATTAGTTTGTTGGGGATGTCAGAAAGGAGCTTCAAAGTTTTGCCAGGAAAAATCCTTTCTGACAGATCAGTGCTGACAACGTTGGCAGCTGCTGGGAAAAGTGGAGCTGGAAACTCCCTCTGACTCTCAGGAGCACAGAAATATTGCAGGACATTAACTCTGTACAGTGGATCAGGTACTGGTGCTGTCGCTTTTCACTGAAGTATATCTGACAACAAACAGAGCTTTCCTTCCATGAAAGAAAAGTAAGAAACTTTTAAAACCAAAAGTTTTCAAATATTTTAGCAAACCTTAACCTGATCTTTATCAATTTCCATGAAATCAAGAAAGCACATCATACCAAGATTTGCTTCCCCAGAGTTAAAATGAATGACCTTGACAGCTTTTTTAAGAACTCATCATAGGTTTTATATTTTAACAGCAAAACCCCAAAATAGTCAATTATTCTTTTTTTTTTCAAAAACCAGAAAAATCCTTGATGACTTTCTGACAGCAGTTACACTTCAAAAACAACTGCATTGAGGTACGTGTGTGTGCACCCCATTACAGGAAGCCCTGTGGAAGACCTCTGTATATAAAACCTCTCTATTTTAAAAATCTCTTTTAATTTCCTTAACTTGAAAATAAAAAGATCAGCCATTTCCTTAAGGTAAAAGCACTGGTCAGTCCAGGCTTGCTGAAAACAAGAAGCTAGGACCATTTTGTTGATAGATCACAGATCCCACGAGAAGCTATGTTTTCCTATATTCACGGGTTTTTGTAAGGAGGAGTTGACAATGAAACTTGGCAGAGGCTTTGTGACCTTCCAGAGAAGAATCTAAGGACAATTAGTTTCTATTAAATTGATAGGTAAATGTTATACAATACAACTGCATTCGTGTAGAAGGGCATTTCACATGTTGATATGGATTCTGGCACAACTGTTGATTTCTTCATATATGTTATGAAACAGAGACGTGTTTTATACTGCTATAATTAATATGTATTTTTGCTGTGCGTAATATCATGCTTACGGATAAATAATAACACATTTACACACAGTTTCCAGACTGTTCTGTGCTATGATTTACCTGAAGACCTCAAAGAAGCAGAGGAAGCATTTATCTTAAATTTTTTAGAAAAGTTCTCAACAGCAATATTCCCATGTGCCAAATCAATTAAAAAATATTTAGAAAACTTTAGAAATCTTTCATCTTTATCATCCCATTCCTCAATATGCATATTTGACACAGGATGGTACCTACATGCATTATTGCTTCCTCTGTTTATTTCCCTGATAAACTGCAGCGAGCTTGGAATAAATCATTTCATGTCACTACTGATTCTGCACAAAGAAACCTTCTACTGAAGAGTGGTTACTTTAAAAGGAAGAGGAGGGATGAAGGGTATCAATAAGGAACTAACTCAGGTCTTTTAAACTAAGGGAGAAGAGGAAATGTGCATTCAGTAGCTACAGCCAGTTTCAGGAGAGTATAAATTGCTTTGCCAAAAATCTCTTTAGATGCATTAATACTGTGATAAAGACATAGAACTGGAGTAATAATTGCACAGTCATTTTCTAGCTTTTAAAATCACATCAGTCCAAATAATACCACAGTAAGTTATATACTGCTAGAAGCAGCCCATTAATATCACACATAACAAACACAGCAGATCCTGAATAAGTCCCAGATTATTGTGAAGGTGAAACAGATCATGTATGTAAAACCCTGCTTCAGAGCTGCAGACTAAAATTTAGGCCCAGCATACATTTCCCAGTCCACTGGCTGTTCCAAGCTGCTGCTACTGGGTGGGAGAGGAGAATCAGCACATGTGAGAAAAAAATGCTGTTCAAGTGGGAGAGAAAATATGGGGTACTTTCTTTCAAAGATACACTAGAACTCAATCAGGCTATTAATCAAATAGATAAAACTAGCACTTCAGTCCCTGCCGCCAGCAGAGCTCCGTGCAGCAACAAAACCTTCTCAGCACACCAGGAGACTCTTAAAATTCAAGCACTCTCAAACTTAGCAGCACCCCTGAGAGCCACAAATTGAGAGAAATTAATTCTGTGCCCCTGCACCCCTCATTACCAGTAGAGCTAAGTAGGTCAAACACAAGTTAATCTCTTAAATTCCACTTTTGTACACGGATGTTAAAGCAGCCATTACTTTTGTACTGGCAAATGTCTCCAGGCTAAAGTGCAGAACTTTAATAAACCATAACAGGTCAGTTATGAATATAATTCCAGCTAAAGACCAGAAACTTTTTTTGTGTTTTTACATTTTAGTGTTGTCTCCTGAAATGACCACCTCACACATCACTACAACAAATGTCTGAACAGTTGAAGATGCATCTAAATGACTATTTGTAATAAACGCCTTGTTCCTTTGGAATTAGTAAGTGTGTGTGAATGTTTAAATAACTTAGCTGTTATCTCAAACACAAAACAATGATTCAAAATAGAATAACATGTTTAAGACCCTGAATGTGTCACCTCAGGTGAGAGACAAACACATTTTAAAGGAAACAAGTCTGCTCCTGAAGAACAAAGAAATAACCCCCTTTGTATAGCAACACCTATGCCAAAAGATGTCTAGCAAAATTTAAACACTCCAGCCCTCATTTCAGTCTGCACTATGCAAAGATGGATCAGGTGTAGGTTTACAAAGTGACTAGATCCCTTTGAAATCCACTCTGGAATCTTAAATGACAAAAAACACCAACACTGTATTTTGATTCTTTCTACCAAAACATCAGTCCTGAGTGTCCAACTTCTAAATTGCTTTCCTATGGGATACCATCATGTGTAGGAATATAAGACTCTGGTGTTTAGTCCTGTTGAAACCAGTGGCACATTCTACCTCGCTCCAGAGCCGCAGCCTCAGCCTGTGTAAATCCACCCATGAGATGTAAGAAGTGCCACATCCATCTCGGGCAATTACTGTAAAGCAGTCGTGAGGGTTTGGGTCATATCCCTCCATCAGACCTCACGCACAACTCCTGCTGATGCCCAAGAGGTTTCCATGCATGGGAAGAGCGTGTTAGATTTCCCACAATGGCTTCCCTTCTCCTGCTAATTTATCTGTGGGTAACATTACTACAGACAGTAGTAATTTTGTGAAAAATAATATATTCCTGTCCTAAATGCAGCAGATTTACATTAAAAACCTAGCAGAGTGTCACATAACTTTAGGTCAAAGCAAAACCTTAGTATGAGCTTGCCGTTACACATTTCTCCCTTCTGCTAACGTATCTTCAGAAAAACACACCATTTGTCAGAAATTTCAGCTAATGATTTCCATTTCTAGTGTTGTAAGTTCAGTAGCAGGCTACAGATGGTGCAGCACCTTAAAAGGAAAATAATCACCAGGAAATTTTCTTTAAGATATTTATTTTGAAGAGAAGAAATAAGTCTAATGTTAACAAAAAAAACACTCAATGAAATAAAAATAAAGTGTAAAAGAGGATTTTTATATTGCAATAAATACTGGTTGTTTTTAGAAATAGTGTTTAGAAGACTAATAGTATAATGCTAAAGCTCTGTTTCTACATCTGCACATGCATAGGTAGTCGTAGATTTATTGCTATGATCATGTGTTAGACAGTCGTGTTGATTCTACCATATCTTTAGAAGCAAGTAATAATGACAATTTTTGGAGGTAATAAAACTTCACGTGTCTCTCATATTAATGTGTTTCTATCACTAGCTTCTTAAACGCATTTGGAAACAATCAAGTTCTTATTTTAAGCAGCCTTAAGATAAGGTATCTGTGAGCCCTACACTTGGGGTAATTGATCACATTTGTTTCCTGTATGTAGGTTTGACTCCTCTTTCCCTTAAACTTGGCATGTTTCTCATTACCCTATGCCTCGTTAGCCTAGTAGAAATGTTCTACCGTGGTGAGTGAAAACAGGACGATACTATTACAGACCACATCTAATCAGGGATGGCAGTCCTTCTCCGTCTCTGGGAACGTTAGCACCCGTAATGCCTTTCTGCAGAGCCCTCCTAGGGATTGAGGTATGTGCTGCTCTTCTGCCAACAGGGACCAGCAGCACTTCTGCCCTCCAGGCTGGAGTCCTACAAAGTGATTCTGCTTCAGGACAGGATCGCTAGCACCAGAAAACAACACATGACACGTACCATGTTTATTTTCTTTCCAACGATGGCAAAGTGCTTGCTCTTCTGGGTAGATTCAAGAAGCAACTTCTATCTTACTAGTGAAAAGCCACATAATAGCATTTCTTCACAACAGGGTTTTGATTTCAGAATACATCAGTATTTATTTAAAATCAGTCTCAATATTTGCAGCATAAAAAATAAAAGCAATTAATTAAACTGTCTCATAGTAAAAGAAAAAAACTCAGGCTCTTGTCTGGTCTGTCTTTACATAGGGTATATAATGCTACTGTTGGAGTGGATGATACTCTACTTAAAGGGAAAACATGGTGTTATATCATTATGTTTTAACAGCAAAGAATTTGTCCTCATTTATTTTGATTGAAAAACTGCTGTTATATGTGCATGGACTGGTCTTGTTGCATAATAAATACGCAGTGCTGTATTTTTAATTTCCTCTTCTTTGCATTCCTTCTTCCCCTTTCCTACCAAGAGTCAGAATAAGGAAACTCGAGCATTTACCAGGAAGACAGAAAAACAACTCTACCTCTAAATTCAGACCCATGCTTGTACACGAACCAGCAGGGAGGATTTTAATCAGGCCTCACTGGCTTTGAGAAATCACCTACATACGGCATTAAACTGCTGCAGGAAGAAAGGCTGGGAGGAGACAGGCTTTAGGGGTATTTAGTTTAACTTACTATAGACTTGTTTCTTGTAATATCTCATTTAAAGAGCCAGGGAGTTTTTACCTACTGAGAAAATAGCCTATAACAGCCTTTAAAAGCCTTGCAGCTGGCCAAGTCTGGTATTCTAAGGTAAAAGTCTTTTGCCACTACTGGAACTTCTGTGCTTTCTCTAAGTCATGCAGAACGTGTTTCTTATGTTCAAAACCTAAAGTTGGAGCTATTATTAGCAGCACTATCTTCATCTCACTGGAATTAATATTCAGAATTGGCTACCACTGAAATATTTCAGTTTAGTAGAAAGCAAATATTTGATTAAGGAAATGTTATACCCAGTGAGGGATCATTATTGAAATTAATTGGTAGCAAAAAAAAGCTAAAATTACTAAGTGGGAAAGAAAATCCTGTACTCATACTGAAAAGAAATCTCATAAAACAATGAAACATTTCTGGCTATTTCTACCCTGAATTCCTCTTTTCTAAAGACTCTTTTCATGCTGCATTTATGCAGTTCACTGTAATCTACCTAATTTGTTCCCATGCTCTTTCTGGGTTGTCTTTCCTCCCTGACCATCTAGAGAACTTCACACATTGTCAACCTATCATAGGTGAAAGCTTTTGAAGATCTACTACTTTTCTCCCAGCCTAATAAGGTCAGTGACCTTTCAAGCTCTACTATTTCCTTTTCTATCATTAGCCTGATACGTGCATCAGCTACCTCTCAATTTTCTTCATCTCTTCAATGCCTCACTTCTTCCTTTGGACACTGTCTAATTAAGAACTTAATTTCCTCTTCCCTGATGGAGTTTTGGATAATAGAGAGATCCTATTCACCCCTGAATCACAGACCAGCACTATGATTTCCTGCTCAGGGGTGTCTTCAGGTATGTTAATTAATTTTCGTGGTGGCAGCTCTGCCACAAAACCACAATAGACTGACAAGTTTATCTCTCCAGCAGAAAATCCAGCAGAACAGTCCTGCCCAAAGTCAATCAGGTTCACTTTGGAGTGAAGAAGAACTGCAGTTGTAGAAGTAGCTAAGGATGAGGCTCTGGGACCCTGCAGAGACCACATTGCCTTAAAATCCTTTCTGCAGCCAGCACTGGCTTCTCTGTGGAAAAGGCACCAGGCTTTTGGGAGACTTTGTCCCATTCCCCAGACCTTCTGTGTTCTAGCAGAGGAGCTGCCCCAGGCCCATGTTGTCACAGCAATGCCCTCTCTTCTTTTCCTATGCATAAGCAAGTGAGAACTTCAGCGACACGAGGATAAACAGGCTTGGGAGAGAAACAATTATTTTTTTCAGGCTAGAGGTTTTAAAAGTAATTCCAAGAAGTGCCCAATTTTTGCATGAGCAATTTTGGGTGCAGGAAATGCATTCTGTGGGAAAAACTTCATGTTAATTTAAGACCAAAATGCTGTCCAAATAGAATTTATTTTACATTATGCTACCTTGATAAGGAAATTTATGATTTGCTCAATTTTTTTTACCACTTTTACTGCATTTTACTTTCCACAGACTCACTGACTGCTCTGCAACAAGCCGTGCCCTTCCTCCCCAGTGAGGGAGGTGTCTCAGGGCTGCTCTGCCATCTTTAAGGTGCTGAGAAGTTTTTGGTAGGAGACCCATAACTGCTACTTTGTCTATGCCCATCTCTACTGCCTTGTACAGCAAACGCTGGGAGCGGGCTTTTACGCGCTGTAACATTACAGGGTTTGCTGGCATTACATCAGGAAGCGATTTGGCAGTATCTATTGTGTCTGTCTGGGAAATCTGGTCTCTTCCTGCTCAGTCCCTGATAGAAGAGATGCCAAGGCTCCCCCAGGGGTGCAGGCTGGCAGAGGCAAGGAACGTACCCCAGGACAGGATACTCCCATACTCCGCACCCTGGGACAAGGTGGCGAGAGACAGGAGACACCACTGGGAGCCCCCTCCCCCTTCCCATCACTTCTTTTCTCAGTTTTTTGTGGTTGGTGGCAAACATAGGTTCATCTACTAAAAAACCCACCCAAAACAAAAGAGCAAAGCCTGAAGTCTGCTTTCTCTTGTGGCAGGGAGAGTTCTTAGGCCAAATTGTGTGATATTGAGGCAGAAGGCAAACATGAGGTTTCCATTTGCCTTGCACTCCGCCTCTCTTGATCTTTCTTGAGCAATTCTCTAAGATGACCCAGAATAAAGCTCAAAATCTCCAGCAGAAAGCACTGTCTCCCAGCAACAGTACAGTCCCTCCATGCCAGGAGGGAGGCTGCCACAGGGTTAATGCACTGAAATGGGACCGGGGAAGCCCAGGCTTCCTTTCTCACTTGGCCAAGGATTTCCTGGGCTCCTTGGGGCTGGCAAGCACCCTCAAGTTCAACATGCCCTGGTGCCGTGGTGTAAAGGTTCCTAAAGATCATCACTAGCACACTCAGAGAGGATTTGTTATTCCAAATAACATATTTTCTTGTTTTTCATTAGTCCTTTGAAAGTCTCAGAAATTCAAAGTTCAGCCTCCCCCAAATCCCCTCATAAACACCATGGCATCCATTGCCCTCCTGTACATCTGTATCTCAAAATAACCGAATTCTTTATTTAAAGTTTGAAAAATGTTTGTCATAGTTTCTGATTAATCCTCTGCCACTGAACTAAATCATTCCCTTCCCCAAATTGTGTAAAAATGGAAACAACTTTGAGACCAAGTGGTGTGTCCAGAGATTGTGCGTGCTCCTGTACAACTGCGTTTGTGCGTTTTCCCTTCCTTTCTTAAGCTGGAGTTCGAGATTTCAGTTATTCTGCAAACAAGACCCAAGAGAGACACAATTAGACTCCCCTGGAGACTGACCCCTTATAGTGCCCACCTGTAGCTGGACCCAGATAGCATCCCAGTGCAATGAATTAGCACTCTAAGCTGATTAGAGCAGCTCTGCACAACTCTATTTTATTGACACAATGAAGAGAGGACAGAAAAGGGCCTGAAATGAGAAAATCATTTCCATGCTGACTGAATTAAAAGAACAAAAGAGCTCCTTGCAGTTGCAGTATTCAATTTGTCAGAAAAAAAGGAAGCCACTTAATGGATCACAATAGATCTGAGCAGACAGATGAAATTTAAAACTTCAGCATGAGTGCGATTACCAGCTAAACATATTCTCAGTCCTTTCCTCCATATGCATAATTTAGTTGGATTGTTTACTTTAAGGTTTTTTTGCAAAAACACTGTGTGAGATGTTATCTCCTAAGCATTTTTGCATCCCATTTTTTCAAATCAGGGAAGGTTGTTGTGTCGTCTAGTAATACATTTTCTTATAACACAAATTACGCTAAATTGTGGTTGGGTATGTTTCCCTTTCTCCCCTGCTTCTAAAAGAAAATAAATATTTTCAGTATATGGAAACAAATAATGCAAGATCATCTTAAGCAAAAGGAGACCTAAATTGATTATAAATCACATGCATTATTCTGCTCTGCTTGGAAGAGAATGAACATACTGCAACTCATATTCTAGCAAAATATATTAGTTTGTGCCACTATAAACAGCCTTCTCATTAAATTTAACAAGAATACAGACTATTAAAGGGGCTCCTGAGAACTATATATACAATTACTTAAAAAATAGATAGCAAATTCATTTTGGCATTTTCAAATCAAAATCTACTCATCTATATAAGGAAATATAGCTTTAAAATAAATCTGCAAAATAAATTAAAAATATCATTTTTAGGCTCCCTGTCCTCTAATTATTTAAAAGCTTGAATCTGGTGCAGTCTTAATTCAGAAATGAAAATAAGTTGCATGTATAAAAAAATTGAGGTTCCCATATATATTTAAATTTTTTACTAATGAAGTATTAAAACAAGAAAATACTGAGCACAGTCCTAGGAGTGCATTGACATATAAATAATATTGCTTCAGTACTGATTCCTTGAGACTTAAATATTTAAGATTATGCAGAGTGGGGCCCTTCTTTTTCTACTCAAAATTTTAAAAGCTCATATCTTGTTACAATTTTTACAAATCAAATATCTGTTGCAGACCCAAACTTCAAAAGTCATCTTCTAAGCCTCACTATGACTTCAGAGCATGTGAATTCAGATAATTTTTGTCGATTTATCATTACATGTATTTTTTTTTCTGAGTATGTTTTAACCATTTCACTTTTTTGCCCTTCAGCCAGCAATTTTATCAGCTTGTTTGTGTCTATTTCTGAGATTGGAAAAAAAAAAAAGAAAAAACCCCAAACAGTAAAGGATTTACAATTGTTTATAAACTCCATGTTTTGAAGCTGATAGCCTGCTAAAGAGAAAGCTGAGTACTGGTAGGATTCACTTCTGCTGGCTGCTATTACTGATTTGACTAAGCATTTCACAGGGGTAAATACCCAAATCACTCGGGAAATGACAGACACAGCATGACGTGGTTAACAGCCTTACCATGCATGCGTTTTGCTTTCAGAATTTTTACCAATGCCAATGTAATCTCCCAAATATTGCAGATGACAATTTTCCTCCACTCTTAAAAAACTTCTACAGCCGTATCTGAACAATTCAAAGAATTCCTGACTGGAAATGTTACTGTAATAATTTCTCCCCCCGCCGTGCATACCCCCCCCCCCTTTTTTTCAATTGATTGAGCTAAGAGTTTTTCATATATATATATATAAAGCCATGTATAAAGCTTTGGGATATTTTAGCAAACTCAACGTAGTGTAACTTTGCTGACAGCTTGTCACATTTCACTGACTGTCTGTCTGGGATTTTGCGATAACATCTGCATTCACTCAGGGCAAGAGCTTACCCTAAGACAAAAAAGTGGGTCCTGCCACATAATGCTCCATCATTCTGTCAGTTCTGACATGGCATCTGAATTTTTTTGAATCACTAAACACTTTTGGGACTCTGGTCCTTATTATCTTTCCTTAGTTTCTATACTCACTCGGCAATGCTGAAAAATGTAAAATGTGCAAACAAGGTAGTGGACGGCCTGGGCTTTTTGTCGTCTAATCCTCAGCCCCTCATTCATGCTCACTGTTAATCTCTTAAGACATTATAAAACTGTTAGACAAAGAAATGTGAATACCTCTGCTTCTCAGCAGAATGGGAGGAAACCAAGGAAAATCTGGATCATGCTAAGCTTTTCTTTTCACCACAAAAATGGTAACTTAAACCTGTTGCATCAAATTATTTATAATTCCCAACACTAAGCCTTTTTTTTTCCCCTTCTTCTTCAGTACTACAGAGCAAGCCTTGCAACATCACAGGAGGGGGAGCACTATTGCCGAATTTTCCAAACACACCAAATGCATCTGCCACATAAAAAAAATTATACAAAGCCCATCAGAACCAGGCAAATGGGGTTTTAAACCCTCCGCTGTTTAATGTTTGGCAGGGCACAGAGCTCAGAGTCTGGTCAGGGCTGCTCGAGTGCCACTTTGGGGAATTTCTTTGCCGCGGAACGCTTGGGGGCTCGATGGCTGTGGGTTTGGTGGGGATCCCAGATTGGGTGCAACGGGGGTGCCTCCAGGCTGGCTAGATGGGATGAGGGCCCCATTTCACATTCATCCAGCTCTGTTTGGAGCCGTTTTCTATTTCAGGTCATCATTTCACTCCTCCTGACTACCCTGCTGCCGGGGCATTAGCATGGGGACAAAAGCCCCTCAAGCACCTATTCTAAACCCATTCAAACTCAAACTCACTAAAAATCACACCGAAATGATACTGTTGCAATCAGCTAAATTTTATTCAGGAATGCTGAACCTGAAAACCAGAATTTTTACCTTCTACTTGCGCATTGTCGTGGGTGGTGGGAGCAGATAGTCAACCCTTAAAAATCCTCAAGAAGCAGCACAGAAATGTTTGAATGCAAATGCCAAACAAGTCACACTTATGGAGCCAAATCCCTATCACGAGGGTTTCTTTACACACACAGCAGCTTCTGTTAAAGTCATAATTTTGTAATAATTTGTTAAAGTAGTGTGAAAATAGGGCATCATTATTTCTCCCTAAAACACGTTTCATTCAGCTTCACTTGCATTAGTGGAAGGGAAAAAGCTTTGAGGACAGAAACTGAGATTTTGCCTTTTTGACAACAATGCCAGCCATCAAATTTGGGAGGTGATTTAAGGAAGTTAACTCTTGAAACGAAATAGTGGAGGCTTGTACTGATAGGGATTGAGCTGCTTTGCCAAGTTCGACAGAGGTGATGTTTCAAGCAGGTGTTTCAACTGTAGGAAGATACAGGCAAGACTGTGTCCCTAAGAATGGCAAAGCACCAAGCCTGGAGGGACTGAGGGCCACTGAAATACTGACATGAGGAGAGCAGAGTCAGGAAAGGATAGAGCAGATAATTAAATACATGCAGGCACTAAAAGGCAATCACAGCCTGGCTAGAAGTCTCTGTACATGGTCAATGACAAAGGCAAAGATGACTTGCTGAAAAATACAGTGAGGAAGATGGGGGCCAGATATAAGAGGCAGAGATGGGCAGGACCAAAGGATGTGGGAGAGGCTGGGTAGAAGGAAATCACTGGGTTTTTCACAAGGATGAGCAAGGATCCCAGCTGAACAGGGATTCCCACTGACCTCCAGGTTCTGGGATGATGTGGAGGACAGGAGCGTCAGTTATGCAAGAAGCAAGAAAAAAGAGTGATAAAGGAAGAAGAGAGAGAGGTATACTGCCTGGGGCCTGCAAGTCTAGGCAATTGCATTTTGAGACCACAGATCTTCAAAAATAAGAAAAAAGTGCGCTTTGCATAATCCTAACTGAGGGGAAATTGTTAGAAATTGATCTCTGTGCGAAAGAGAAAGCAATAGGCAGGGAAAGACACTGCAGCAGGTGGCAGCTGTAACTTTCTGTATTGAGCTTCTGCACCATTTTCCTCTGTGAACACAGAGGGTTTGGTAGGATCATTTCTAGTTTTAGCACTAAAGAAAGACAGAAAACTGGTTTCTTTCCTCCTTATTAACTGCTCATTCCAATGCTCACACACACAGGTATTCCAAATAGGAAGGCCCTAAATTTAACACTAGCAAGAAAAAACAATTTTCCATTTTCACATGCAAATTTTGGCTTGTGTAGAGGTTATCACTAGGTGATTGCTTAAAATCTGACTTTAAATAATATTTCCTGTAAAAGCAGTAACACTGAAATTCTCACATTCAAACTTCCGTTTTCCCATCCAGGAGAGATTTAAGTTTTTGCACAAAATCAGTGTTACTGTCATGGCTTAGAAGTACCTGCTTGTGCAAACAACAAAAATACTTTGACTGCAAATCTCGTAGAAAACATGAATACTCAGATTTAATTTTAAATAAAATACAAGTAGTCATAGTCAAACCATTTACCACTTGAAGCCATTTCAAGAAGACAGGAGGCCATTAAAAGTTGCTCTCAGAAATTCTGAGAAGATACACATCAGGTCTCCAACATAGTGTGTTAAAACTCACCAAACCCAGGCCCATTTTGTGCAAGTTGCCAATAAACTTCATCAAGTTAAGACTAAGAACAACACTTTGGGAAACCCACTATACACAAGAGTCCCTTTAAGCTGTAGGCTTCACCTGATGAAATGTTACATTTTTGGTGGGACCTTCTACATCTTTCCACACTAAATGCTGGGACTGTATTTTAAAGGAAAAGCTACTTAACATTTGTGATTTTTTACAAATTAGTGCTCATTGTACATGCCAAAGTTAACCTCATCACACAAAATCAGGCCAGAGTACGACAATCTGTGTCTTCATTCCTGCATGTGCCACCTACCATTCAACCAGAAAACATGAGGGCTACCACCTCAATGAAACAGAATATTAATATTCTCTGGGGCAGACATATGCTGTTAGTCCAAAATTGTTTTGTGTTTTTATTTCCAAATAAGCATATTTTTTTTCCTTTCTGATGAAAACGACCAAATCTGCAGTTTCCAGCAAGCTGGAGTTGGGTTTTTTTTGTTTTTAAAATTTAGTGATGTCTTTATTAGACCAAATGGTGAGATTGGAATGGTAATGTTAAATCATGCAGTGGTTTAAATGCCAAACCTTAGTGCAATATCCTCTGAAGTGCATGTGTTCATTTGGGTTAATAAGCATTCTGCCCTACACTAACTCCTGTCTTCATTTGCTTCTGTTTAATGATGACCATCTCTCCACTGCCCACATGTATGCTCCTCTCTCCACTGCTTGTTGAGCCATCAAGATACACCTTTGTTTCATTTAGTACATAATTTTCACCTCTGACCCAAGAAACTAGTCTTAGGCTTCCTGAACTTTATTGCCTGTTAATAGACTGCTGGCTTTCTTTTCAGCAGTCATAGAAACGGTGGAGACATTTAATTGAAAAGAGGGACAAAGCTAGAGCCTGAAAGGCAAAGTCGGTAGGGTTTAAAAAAAATATCAAGAAATAATATATTTGAGGAGCTTTGGATATTCTTTACAAATCTGTGTAAAGAGGCACAAACAAGAAAGACATCATTGATTTAATTATCTTCTCAGAGAACAATGGTATAATACTCTGAATGGTGCTAAATGATTGATCTGGTAATTCATCTTCTGCTAACAACTATCTATGCATTTTGTTTCTCTTCAGTCCTCAGACCGATGACATTAGCAGCAATGTCACAGAGCTTTCATAAAACACCCACAGATGCTCTTTCCTGCCTATTTAGGGACACATGGTTATAATTTTGTCTGTATTTCTTTGTCATAGATGACTTTTAACAACATCTGTTCAATTAAAATTAAAAAAAAAAGACACAAGCTAGGGTCCATCAGCTTTACATCTAAAGTAGCCTTTTAATGAAATCGGGAGATTTAATTTTGTAAGTGTTTTGATGAGTGAGAGATACCGTTCTGTTTTTTAGGAAGTTCTCTGTTTGGTAAATAGTTAGGAAAGGACATTATTACAGCATAAGGATATTATTGTACATGGAAAGGCATTATTAAAAGTGATTTATTGTTCTGTGTTAGGGAACTTATAGGAAAAGTCTGATAATATATTAAACTTGTTTATTATGGACTTCATATAATTTTTGAATAATGCAGCTTTTTCTTTTGACAAGAGCAATAAACTCTGCTGGTATAGACATACGTTGATTATCCCAAGTCAACTGTGTAGCTTAAAGAAACATGCCCAAACAATCAGCTTTTGACAGCTGCATCTCTTGTTATTTACAATAGCCATCACAGTAATAACTCACCATTTCTATATTAATAAGGCAGTGAAATTTATTATGATGGTATTGAAAAGTTATTAAGTACTGCATCCCAAGTGACAAAGTACCACAGCACTGTCACTATCCAAAAGCAGTTGCCCATCCATCACAAAGCTTTCCAGATGGTCCTGCATCTTTATCGCTCCCAGGTTGGTGACATCACCTGTTCACCCACTCAAAATTGATGATGAAAGCAAACAGATCTATCTTACTTACATTTACCAAATCAATTTAATTTTACAGGCCGTGGCTTAGTGACATATTGACTGTTTTCCTTAATGGCATCTACTGTATTTAATGCAAAGAACTCATCTTTGAATCCTGGCTTGCATAATGTAGCATTTCATAATAAATTTTTTATAACATGTTTCTTTAATGGGAAGAATTATGATTGTTTGTCAGTTCTATTAGACGCAATTATTATTCTCTTCAGTTCTGCCTTTTTTATTTTTCTTTCTGATGTTGTCTTTTTTAATAGCTAAATTCAATTTACAGTTTTTATCTTTCAAAAGGACATCTGGCATGACTCACAATGATTTTTCTCCATATTTCTGTAATCTCTCAGGTCTACTCTGATGTTGGCTTCTCTCTCAGTTTGTTTAGAGCTATTACTTGCTTGGGCAAAGTGCTACTGAACACAAATAAAATCCACCCAGGTCATATTTGAGTAAATAACCACCACCTTATTTTGAAGAGGAATAAAAATTTCTGAAACATCACCCCAGTTCTGCTCTGAAGAAAGTAACAAAATTTCCTTCTCCCCCTTCTTCTTCTTCTAAGTCCACTTGACCCTTATGGTTTCACTCTGCTTCCCTCAGGAATTAACACTCCTCCTGATTAAATTAAAACCTTGGTGGCTTTGTGGGGAATACAGACACAGACCTTCAGAGAGTTTTCTGCGGCTTTAGGCTGTGCCATGAAATGGGCAATTTCCTGCCCCCAAGGTCAAGGACATGGTGGAGCATCCACCTCGGCTGGAGAAACAGTCAATTCTACACAAACCGTTTTCAGGTTTAATTGAGACAAAGGTGCTGCCTCACCTCTTTTGTGTGAGATTTCACAGCCGTGCCACAGCAGCACTTTCTCACCCTCCTGCATCACCCAAAAACCTCTTCCTGATGTTGTTGCCATGTTTGCTTTATGTTGGCTCAGCAATATATCAGTTTCATGAGCAGCAGCCCTGGTGCCAGAGCTAGCTCAGGACAGGGGTGAGTGGTACCTCCCTTCTGGCAGCCACTACAGCCCCTCAGCTACCTCGTGTGATATAGTTTTGAACGTTTTCTGGGAATAGCTGTGTAACAGAGCCAAAGCAGATTTTCTTCCTGCTCCACCTTCCAGCGAGCAACAGCTTTGCCTGAGCAAGGAAATGTTGTGGTTTTTGTCCAAAAAACAGGGCATCAGGTCCCACTGACCTTGCAATGTGAGACTCTGCTTAATCATGTTAATAAAAAAATTAAGGAAAATGGAAGAATGGAAATATGGAATAGAAAGATAACAGCAGACTACTCTGTGTCTTGTCCCCATGTCCTAACGCTCTTCCTCCTGCATGAAACATCCCTAAGGATCAACAGCTCCCTTTTGCTGTCAATATATTAATTCAAACTGAACGACAAGTGTGCCTGCCTGTATATTCCTATTCAAGGACCTGATATTTGCTCACTTATAATTATACACTGCCTGTCCTCTGAGCAAAGAGAAAGCTGGTGTTAACAGCCAGGTAGCTGGCTGGGCTGTTCAACTTAGATCACCTCTTAAAGCAACACTTTGCTCATGAAACATCTGTCTACCTTGCTACAAGGCTCCTGTTGCTGTGGTAGCATCTCACAGCCTCACCATGAGATGTTGAATGCAAATAACAGAAGAATTCAGACTGGTAACATTAGCAGCACTGTAAGCAACTTCTTTTTATACGCAATTTTCAAGGGGCTGTCTTAAGCACCCTTGTGCATACTCACCCCAGGCAAGATATATGGTATGAACTCCATCCTATGTGGCACTGAACACTCTGTCCCTAACAGAATGCTTAACACAGCAGCTAAGCACGTGCTTAAGTCAAACACCTGGGTAATCCTGCTGATGATAAGTCCGTGCCTAAGTGCTTTATTGGATCTCAGCCAGAACGCTCTATGCCTTGCAGAGCTGAGCTCCAAATGGGATAAAACATCACCTATGTATTGAAGAAAAGGTAAGGATGTCACCCCCACCTGCAGCTGCCAAAAGTGGATGGTCTATTGCCCTGGGGTAGAATATGTTATCTGCAAAAAGTGGGTTGGTCTTGTATTGATGAAAAAGCAGCCCTGCCCCTGCTTTAAAAAAAATTACTCCCCTTTAATTTCAAATAAAAAAATAACCCACATACCTGTTCCTGGTTTTACTTCAATAATAATTTTGCAAAGGCTCCTGGAGTTCTTATACTGCTGAAATCCATACACAAGAAGAAAATGTAGGCAAGGAATCTCCCTACTTTCCAACCACCTGGCCCAGTGTGGAGTTGCTTTGCATGTTAATGCTCTTAATGATTCAATTTAAGGACAAGATTTGGTCTGTTAGTCAGCTCAGTGAGAAAAGTGTCAGCAGCAGAAAATTAAAGGATTTTAATCTAACACTGGAACAAACTCCTTATCCCGAAGAAAAATATTCAGAATTGTTCCTTTCATTTTTCCTTTCCACAAAAGACAATCTACTGCTCCCTCCCAGTGTGATTTCACTGACAAGGGAGTTATTTTGCTCAGCAGCAGTGTTGTTTACTAAGAACAGCATAACACAGGTTTTAAGATGTGCAAGTCTTGTGCTGTTATTTAAAAGATGCTACTTCTTATTTTGTTTTTATAAAGAGACAGATGTTGCTTTCAAGACTCTGACAAAGGTTTTCCAAAAGAGGACCCAAAAGTGGGAGATAATATCGATACACAGTAGAATCAGTCAATAAATCCCCTTGATTACGGTGGAAGTTTTTAGACGTTAAGAGCAAGACAAAGCTTTCAATCTAGGTGCTACAAACCGACTTTGGGAGCTTACACATTAGATTCAAACTCTAAAAGCACACACTTTTACAATACATAAGATGGGCACACCTAGAATGCAGAATCGCAAATAAACTTAAATTTAAATTTTACAAAGTGTCAAAAAAAGCCAAAGAATGTAGAATTCCAACTCTTCCAGTTAGTCTCTGTAGATCAGCAGAAATGCCTTACTCCAAAACAAGTTTTGAGAAGCTGTCCAGCTTTGCCCAAAGATGCACTTCAAAGATACTAAAGGAGAGGTAAACAAATAGGCAAACAGCCTCCTAATTTCTGTTTAGAAGTAATAGCATCAAGTCAAGCATATTCTACCAAATCTGAGATGTTTTTCAGCCTTGCTGTCATGACAGGAAAATATACTATGCTCTATAAAGAGATTATATGCTGCCTTATAAAGCTCTAAAATTTTTTTTACTTCTGTGACAAGTTTGATTTATTAGACTTTATTGCTTCTGATTTACCTTCCTAGTAAAGAAATAAAAGATTAAGATAAAAAAACTGTGAAGAAATTACACCTATGAATGAGATTTTGAGTTTGTTATAGCAGTAAGAGACCTGAATTTGAATATTCAACACACTCCAGAAGATGCTGGTACAAAATAGGTGCACGTGCTTTGGTGACCTATTCAAAGGCTTTCTTTGAAATAGTCTCCCCGGTTGTTTTTCATAGCAGGGCATGAACTACGATGAAATCACTAAATTTGCGTTCCCTTGCTTTTGTTTAAAAAAATTACTGCCATCCCTTAAAAGCTTGTTTTCTTTGTTGATTAAGAAGCAGTCAATTTTCCCTTTTCAAACAACCACTGAGCAACAGTTCTCGACCCCCTCAGATATTTGGGCTGCCGGCAAATACTAAAACCTCAGTGACAAACTGCAAAAAATCTCGACCTTTCCCCTTGTCCGGTGACCTCCTCTTCGATTTCTGCTTTAGCTAACCAATACCTGATTAGATAATGCTCAGCTCTAGACCCACAAAATGAGATAAAATTCAAATTTATGGCTTTTCATTTAAACTGGTCTGCGGCACTCTAACCACAACCCAAGCACAACTATATCACAACAAATTCTCTTTGTCCCAGAGTGTGTTTAATGGCTGAAGTATATAAATGGACATAATAGGCATTGTTTTCATGGACTTGCTCTGACAACATTCTGCATCAATGCCATAGAGAGTCTTGCTGTAGGGGAAGATAGGAATTTCATGTTCCTAAGTCTTCTGCAGCAATTTTTTTCTTTATCATCAAATAGCTGGCTGCAAATTTTAAGAGCAGCAGTTCCTCCAGATTCCACTTCTCTCCCGAGCACTACAGGCTAATCCTAGTATCAATTTAGATGGACACCAGTCACAAAAGCTGCAAATCAGGAGTATCCCACAACTGCAAATACACAAAATTATGATAACCTTTTGCAATGGAATTTAGCATGGTCTGTTATAAAAAATGTCTTTTCCAAAAACATTGTTACAGTTCAAATTTCTGTGTAAATAGTCATCTGGTTTGCAGACTTCTAATTCAAGACACTAGGTTACCCAGAAATCCTTAACTAATTCCAAAAAAAAAGAGGAGCAGATTTTTTGTAACAAAATCAGTAATATTCGCAACGGTAGAAATCAGCTAAGGAAAATGCTCAGCTTTCATTCTAAAATGTTTTAAAATGTTTATGCTAATTATTTTCCTAATCAGAGAGTCTTCCTTCATCATCTTTGAAAGCCAAACACCATTCCATGTTCAGTGTTTCACCTTAAACTTGGAAAAATGCAGATAAAATGGAGTGATTGATTTTCCAGTCACTTAGTCATCCTCACTGTAGCTACAGGGGAGTCGATTCAAGAGAATTAAATAAGTATACAAGCATCAGCAATGTTGCAACCCCACTATGTATTTCCCTGAGCAATGCATGTGTCAGTGAAAAAACAAGTTAGCTAAGATGCAGCAAAATGGTTTCTTTGCACTGTGAGACCAGCGAGAGGTTTCAGCAGGCTGAGGGATCTCACCTTTTGAAGCCACTGGACACAACTGGCCTCTATAGCACTATGAACTATTCTAGGAGTTACATATAAACAAACACAAAATAATATCTTGACAGCAGCTGCGTTGGTGCAACTCACTTGGTGTGCAAGTATCATTGTGGGAAAAAAAGATTTTAAGATCTCTCATACTACAAAGACATTTAATCTACAGTCAGTACCATATAGAAACTTTGGCTCCATCCTTCCTCCATTTAAAATATAATAATGAATTTTTACTTTGATATCAGCCAGAGTAGACTGAATTTCCCGTTTATTAACTGTCTTATTGGCAGCTGGCGGAAGAAATGGCCTGTTTCACAAAAGTGCCCATTCAGGCAGAAAACAAACACCAGAAAAGCTCATCTTCCCAAGATGATACCTAAACCTCAATAAAATTATACCTTTTCCTAAGCAGTCCATCCTTCCTTTGACACTGCCTGAGCTTGCACTTCAGGAACAGCTTCTTTCTCTCTAATTTATCCCAAACCATAGGTCCAAGGCAGTGGTGGATTCCAGAGCAGCGTGATAACAATCTGGGTTGGGACAGGCACTGGTAAGGTCTTCTTCAGCACTACCAGGTTCCCCACATCTGTCCTTTAGCTTTAAACCTCATTACATGCCATTTTACTCATTATGTAAACTCTGGTAACCAGTGTTTCTTTGTTTCCTTTCAATTACAATAAATGTACTTAATCCACTTGTTGGAAAAATATTCTGTTTCACGCTCCCTTGAGCACTGCAGAGCACTTCTAGACAAGTGGCCAAATTGCAGAGGGACTCAACTGTTGATTTTTTGTGATTTTGCTCCAGCATTTTTCAATAGCTTCTCCCCAGCTGTCCCAAACACATAACACTGTTCAAACGGCGTGAGTCCTGTAGCTTAAAAGAAATTTACTCTGCCAGCTGAGCTTCCAGCACCATCAAGATATGCATTTCTTATGTGGATTTTGTAGACCCCAAAATTCTAAGTATTTTAAGCAGTATAACCGGTCTGTAATATTGCAGTATATCATACATGTCAGGGTGTGAAAATCAAGATGGGTTTTCCTTACTATTATTGGAGCTATCCTGTACTGTACCACCTGAGGAATACCCTAAAATTACTCTGATTTTGGTATATGTTAAACCTACAAGTACAGCCATGTCTCAGCAGTTTTGCTCCAATTTCTGTTATCAATATCTGAGTCTAATTGTGGTGTGGTTAAAAGTCAAATTTTATAGCTTCCTGATGCCTTTTTCGGATAATAAAGATTTCTCACTAGCAGTTATATGGCATCAGGGTCTGTTAACTTGATAGAGTGCTGCCAAGTCTATAATTTTTCCTAACCCTATCCTGTCATGTTGTGGCAGGTCTCACCAGAGTTTAAACAACTGGATGGAAAGTTTGGAATGAACTCATTGAGTATTCATGAAGAGTTAAGAGCAAATTAAATGCCTGTTTTCCACCATATCTGTAAGTCTCTGCTCCACATTGAAAACTCAGGTTTTCCTGGGAAAATGAACCTCCCAGCTCTCTAGGGGTCAGTTGTGCCCCTGGAGAGCCATGCAAACTTTGCACTGCTCTCTTTATCAGAATCCAAAGGAAACTTACAGATGGAAAGCTAAGATTGCACTCTGTTTCTACAGCACATTGTTAAAACTATGAATAAAACCATGCAAGAACGTTTTCTACAACGTAACACAACTGGCAATTTGCACCACTTCGGGTCTAAAGCCCTAACCTGACCACGGACCTGCAACTCAGCCAGCTCTGTGGTGATATCGCAATGAGGAAAACACATTGCCCTCAAAGGCAGGGCAAGCAAGAGGCAACTGCTGTACTTGCCAAGGGAGGCCTTGAGCTCCTTCAAGAAAAGCAACATTTCTCAAAGCATCTGCAGAGGTAACATGAGCCACATCATCCCCATGTGTGCTAGGTTTGACACCAGCATCCAAACATACTTTCATGGAATGAATGGCAAAGCTCCCATTAAGTTAAATGGAACCAGGATCAAACCCTCAGCTGTCAAAGTCCACAATTAGCACAAGGCAACAGCAATTTTAGCCACACAATGCTAGATTTTAGGGCTATTCTAAACATTGCTGAGAGAAAGTGGCGATGCACAATCCTGAAAGCAGCACCCAGTTTCTTTTCAAATATAGTACAGTGCCATTTGCAAAGACCACACCCACAGACATAGAGAAAAATTGCACAAAAGCAGACTAAAAATGGTACAAGAACGTTCCAACAACACAATTTCTGCCTTTCCTTCCCCAAGAGAGACATCACCTGCCAATATCCACCCAGACAGATTTCATGCATGAAGAGCAACAATAATTCCTGCCTTTTTTCTTTTTTAATTTACACTTGTTTTCATTCAGAAAGCCCCAAAAGACCACAGAGCAGTCTTCGTGCACAACAAATATGCCCTGGCTGCTGCAAGATAGAACTCAAATTCTGCAAATATTTCTATGTTTATAGACACGCAAGAGAGTTCAACAGACTGAAAGAATGTGAAGTGTCTTACCTCCCAACCGTAACTGGGATCTTTAAGGTGTGGCCGCTGCTCTCCAACGAAAGGGCCAAACTTTTCCCCTGCTTCAATCTTCCTTTTGGTCCATATCCCTAATCCTGCTCCAGGAATGTTGGATTCTCGGAGCTCAAATTCTGAAGGAATGGGAATGTCATCAGGAATGTATATCAGAGCCTTGTAAGGAGAGCTCTCCTTTGGTGCGAAAGCTTCACTGGAGGTTGCTGGAGAAGATGGTTCTTGGATATTAGCAGATGTTGGACACTGGATGTTTGCAGCCTCTCCATCAGCTTCTGGTGCTTCCTCCAAAGGAAGTTCAGGAAAACTTTCATACAAACATTCATCACCTGGAAAACAAAGCCAAACAATAAATTTTGAAATATCCTGACAGATTTTGCATACGAAGCCTTTTCAGCCTGCACAGGAAACAGAATGGATGCCACCTTCATTGATCACTAATCCCAGAGTACAGCCTCACCCTGGAAGGAGCTGAGCCTTCTCCCTCTTGTAGGCCTGGGTGTACACAGTGTTTTTCTCAATGCTCATGACTTCAAAAGTAGTTTACATCATTGAACACAAGCAAGGGAATTACATACAGATGTATATGCAGGCGCACCCTATTACCCTGATACAGCGCTTTGCATTGCATACTCTTTGAAATTACAATTGAAAGCCAGCATTATATGTTACAACTGAAATCTAAGCGAAGTAAAAAGCAGGAAAGCTTTACTGGTCTTTCAGAGAGACAGATTGAATCTAAAGTAGCCAAAATTAAGTTTGATGGCCTCCAATTAGTCTTTGGAGGAACAGATCCAGCCTACCACACAACTCTTGGCAAGAACTTCAGCTGATGTAAATCAGTGTCTTACCATTGACCTCCAAGAAACACAATGGTCTAAAATAAGTTCAGGATCCAAACAGCACCTTATAGAGAACATGAACATTCTCCTCTTACAGTTGCAAAAAAAACTGGAGCAGATCCAAAACATATTAAAAAAAAAAAACCTTCATGTCTGGGGCTTAGCCAGGAAGAAAAAAAAAAAGGAAAGAAGAAAAACTCACTATTTTTGACAACACAAAGTGTAAGGCTTATTGTAAATTCCTTTTAGCCAAAAAACTCTGAGTAGCTTCAGCAGGGGCTTTAGCTGCACCAGCCATATTGTATTCAATCCAATAATACATACAAAATTAACCAAAAGACAAACTACCAAAAACCCTTCTTAATTATTTACAATCATTTAACTTTATTAATGTTACCATACTTTTCCAACACACCAGAACTATTCCACTTAATTCTAACCTAAATAGGAGGCGAGAATTTTATTTTCCAAAGAATGAAGTTGAGAGATTCAATATGTAAGATCTGAGCTTGAGGATATTTCCATAATATAGTTGGTCCAGAAATTAAAGTGTTACGCTGGGCTTGGCATTCAGAATTACTCTGTTTCAGTGAAGAAACAGGAAACTTTAAAATGTTCTTTCAATTTCTTGCTCATTTAAGAAACTATCCATGGTAGATTAGCACCGTATATCTTTTTCGCTGGAAACTGGTCATAGCCCATTATCTCTCACATCTTTGTTACATATTATCTCACAGTTTTATATCTGTACTTTCATGCTTCTGGTACTGCCTAAGACAAACACTGGGACATAACAAATCATTTGAATAGACTGCTCCCTTCACATGACTGGCAAACTGGATTCTTCATCTGTGAGCAATTTATTCACAGCCATGAACTGTTTTTCTTTCTTTTATGTGGCACTGGCTATGACCTCATATATGTCACAAGAAAGTTCAGCTACCCATTCCCTCGGCCTCTGGTTTGGCAGACTCTCTGCACTTTAACGATTAAACCCAATATTGATAAGTTTTGTCACTTTTCTAATGCCTAGAACTCTGAGAAGTAGAAAATCTTGACTGACTCTGCATTTAGCTGAGAAGGACACACAGAGGGATTTTCTGTCACTTGTGCTTCAAAAATTCTGCCTGTCATAGCTTAGAAGTGCCAAGTTTGGCAAAGATACTCAAGGGCTTGTAAAAGCTCTGGTGCAGAGAGCTTGCTCTCTACCTAGTACCTGTGCCCACACTTTCCTGCCCAGGGCTGACTTACAGCAAAACTCAACCAAGGAATAGGAAAGAAGACATATAAAGGGTAGGGACACAGCTCCACCTGGATGTCACCACTCATTTCATCCTGCACAGAAATGACTATGTTAGCAGCTATCTCTACTATGCCAAGGCATTACTGCTGCTCCCAAACACAGCTCTACTCTAGTGCTGTGGGGCAAGTGAGAGAGGCTGGTCCGCATTTTCGGAGCATCTCCAGAACTCTAATGTGCTCTTGCCTCCATAAGCAAGCAGCAATGCTATATCCAACCAGAGCAGTCTCTCTTCCCATTCAAATGCCTTCCCCTAAACGTTTAGATTGCAGTCCTGCCTAAAAACGACAGCTGGTTTTGAAACAGGGGGGAAAAAAAATAACCCATGTATACACATGGGGTGCAGGAAGAGAAATCACACAAGGAAAGTGATCTGGATGATGATAAGCACATGGCTCACTGGAAGGGGGCGGGGGTTAAAAACCTCAGGCATCTAAATCCCACTGATTTTCCATGACAGCTGGGTGACTGACACTTAAACTCCTTAAAAAGCCCTTCTCATGTGCTCACTGCTGTTGTCCCCTTCCCACCATGTAGTACCCTATAAAACCAAGGCTCTCCCTGTGCCCCACATTCACATTCAATCTCCTACATTGAACAAGGAAGCAGCTCAGTTGAATCATTTAAGTCGCAATAAGTAATAAACTACTCTTGTCTTGCCCGAAGGGCCACCTTCCTCAGCCTCACTTGCCAGCAGCGTCTGCCCAAAAACCAGCACAAGCTGAACCTTAAACTTTTAGCAAACACAGCTTTGCAGATGTTTCTTCTCCTCCAGGGACAGTCTAGTTTAATTTCTCTCTTGCAGGCTCAAAGGCCTCAGTTATACTTATCTCAGTCATTCTGGCTACACTTGGTTTTAGCCATATAGGGTCAAACCTGCAGCTGATAAATTGGCCTCTGGAAGCCTGGCAGGGAGACAAGTCGGTTTGCTGGGTCTATTGTGCCTCCTTTGATTTCCAGCAGCCACACCCGTTGTCGTCATTAAACATGGGCTTTCAGTTTGAAAGCTCTGGAAAATATAATACGCCTATATGCCCCAAAGCCCTAACAGTGTGGGTAAAATGGATGACTGAAATATTTTTCTGCCTGAAATAGCAACGTATTCTAACAAAAATACATTTTAAAACCTAAAAAAATCCAAGAAGTTGAATTATGGCTGACCAAGAGACAGCAAGACCACTAAGACATATTTGTGAAATTAATAATAGAAGGAACTTCATTAAAATCATTGTCCATGAATAAGGATCTGGTCTTCATTTTCAACCCATGTGGATCAGAGGGACTTCCAGGAAAATTGTGGGATGAATCATACTGAATGACATTGAGTGACAGAAAATACTTGTAAATTAGAATTAGACCCAGGGACTGTGCTGGTAAACATCATTTTCCCGGTGAACTGCAAATCATTCACACAGATAGCACTGCAGTTTTGAAATTCAAGATGGTTTCTTTAAAGTCCAGTAATTATCCCCACTAGAAATGGGATGAAATAAAACCGAGACGCCTGATAAGGGAACAGATGAGATTAGGTAATGTGGCAGCTTAGATATTAGCCTCCATAAAATTCTTCACCGCTATTTTACAATAAAAACATGAGCAAGATTCAAAGGAAACCCAGGAGGAAAGGTTAATTGCTACTAAAAGGCCAGGGTGGACACCTGCGTTTGCACTTTTGACACAACCTTGCACACCAGCAGGAAAGAGTCCACGTGGCTGAGTGCTGGGGATGTGCCTGATAAGGACGGGAGAGCAATGTGCCAAAGCTACTGCCCTAACTCTGGGGGCCTGAGGTCATTTTGAGACCGAGAGGGCTCCTGTGCATGGCTGGGAGGAGGAGAGAACTTCCTTCCATTTGGATGTTTCTTCACGTAGTTCAGCATGTTCTGCCTCTGAAAGAGTAATTAGGTAGGAGGCACTAACCACTGAGAGGCAGAGGTTGCTGAACACAACTCAACCACTTTCCACTGGCTGCAATTGCTAATGGGGCCCAGGCATTGCCATTTTCCAAAGCACACTGGGCCGTGCGTTCAATGAAACGATGCCTTTCTGCAGGTGAAATCCCACCATGACAGCATTTCACAAAAAGGGGACATGCTACCCTATTAAATGTATCAGTGTTTCAGGGTGGTCTTCAACTAGTTTACGTAAAGTCCTCCAAGGATCAAGTCCACATTCAGATCTCCAGACCTAAAGCCACCCCTAACAAACAAACATTTCCATACAGACTATCCATTCTCCCTTTCTTTGGACAATTGTTACCTGAAGATATGTGTTCCAAAAGCAAATGATAAACTCTCAAGCACACAAATCCAGTTCTCTGCACTCAGTTATGCACGTGACCACAAGTGTCTTAATCATAAACTCCAAATGAAGGAGGTAGGCTGGAAGAAAAGCATCTGGAGAGCCTACTTCAGAAGTGTTTCTAATGCCATCATCTTCCAAGCAAGATAAAATAAGAGCTGAGGCAAATGTGGAAGTTGCTCTTTGCAATGAGAACATACATAGAGGCTCATGCCTGCAACACATCATAGGTAAGAGATGACCTTTAGCTCCAAAAAACAGACCTGAGAAGGACCTGGCTCTTTTCAATAGGAAAAGTCCATCGCATGTCAGGAGTTGGGGATTAGAGTAGTGCTGTTGGCCAGACCTGATATGAGCGTTCAGAAAGGATGCATTAATGATGGCTTTGGGGGAACATACTGGGATCAGGTGGATTAGTCTGCTCTCCTGTGTAAGGTAACGATGGACCTGAATGTACCACAAAGCCCTGGATCGGATCCTTTAAAGAGACCAGAGACCATTTATATTTGTTTGACCTAATATTTTTTATTCAACGCTGAGGAAATCAGCTTGGAGTATTTGCAGGGATATCTGAAAAGGAAGCAGGCATTTCCTGTTGCATACAAATGAAACACCTTTATCTGAATTTCTGTTTGAACGAGTATTAAAGAAAAAATTGTTGTAGGCAGAGGCTGATTGATTACAAAATATATCCTCGTCAGTCTAGAACACAGGAGGTCAGGAAAAGCAGAAAATTAAGAGAAGGAAACATATTAGCTTCAAAAAGACAATATAGCCAGTGATGGACTATATGGGAGCCACCTGACAGTTCCACACCAGGTGGGCATGGGTCAGAGTGGGCCACTTTACACCATCTAGAGGAGAAGTAGAGAAGGATCCTTAGTTTTAGAAACATGCAGATGTTGGACTATTGCCTTCAGGCATAGAAGGGACTCTAGCCAAGATTTACATTACTCTACTTGAACAATTTATCAGTAATCATACCTGAAACTGGTTTTTGCTGCTCCCTATTCACAGAACTGTTCTGTGGAACTGAATCTAATGACAATTATTTACTATTATTTGTATCGTAGCACAGTCTAGGGCAGGCAGGACACCATTGTGAAAAGTATCAGACAGACATGATCAAATGAAATTAGATTCTCAACAGAATAGAGCTGGTAATTCCCAGTTAGGTGAAAATCATAAAGCAAACAAGGGGGGAGAAAAAAGTTCCACAAATACATAGTTTGGATGTAAAACAAAAGAGATTACAAGCAAACAAAGATAAATACAGCACTTGAGGCAGTTTTGAATTATTACTTCAATTACCAAGGAAAAATACGTTCAGAAATCTTGGCCTTCAAATCCATGGGTATTTTGCATACTGTGTATTGTATTACCTGTATAATATTGTATTACCTGACCCTAACACAAGCCTGAAAAAACTAAAGATGTTGTGAACACACTCAAAAGGTCCAACCCTGGAAACCATGCACATGGACCACGTAACAAGAGGAAAGGGGACCAAAGCACCCGTGTGGCGGCCCCAAAGACCAGATTCTGATTTCTCTAACACGATTGTTAAACCCAAAGTAATTTCTTTAGACTTCCACTAAAGAATAAATTAGATCAGTGTCTGTTCTGAAATTAGCCAAAACTGCTCAGATTTCTTCAGATTGATGCTAACGTAACAAAATGAGAGGGAAATGTGGTGCCCAGATTTCAGCTTTCTCTTCATGCTCGTGAAGCTGTAGGTCTTGAAGGGCATTCGCACAGCACGCTTGGCAAAGCCTCCCTGTGCCGCAGTGCCGAGCCGCACCGATCAAACCCTTCTGCAGCGTCGGCAGAAGAGGGAGTTGTAGGAAAAGCTGCACAGACAAAGACAGGAGAAAAAAAGCAGCTTGAGGCAGCCTGAGCACAGCATGCTTTGGGGCTGAGGTGTGGAAATCACCAACTGTGCCATAGGCTGCAGTATCTACGTGAAATGGAAAGGGAGCTCAGTTTGAATCACTGCTGGAGCACCCTGTGCTTAAGGCTGCTGGGAGCTTCTGTCTGTGCCTCGTGGCAAGATGCACATCAGCAACAACAGTGTAGGAAATGCACAAGACAATTTAAAACCCTTCTTTGCACAGGAAGCAGCTTTTGATTCTTAAACAATCGTGTCTGCGGAAGATAGCCCTGAAATAAAATGCTTATATTGGAAGCAGAAGTGAGCTCATGATGGTAGGATGAGCACTGAGCATTGAGTGCTTAGAAGTAATCTGTTTGCAGATGAGCAACAAGTTATCTACGCTCAAGAGCATCAGGCATTTGATAGAGGATAGCACCAACACTGGTTTTGGTACTAGAGCAGCAAAGTCATAATATAGTAACTGTGTAAGGGTCTGCCCATCGTCTCTGGCAATTCTCACTATCAGCCACTACAATAACTGGTAGCGTTTGGTGTTCTGTCTAGTGTCATTCATGTCTAATTGAGTAACACAGTCAAAAGAATCTGATGTGGACCAGACGCTGGCTTTTAATTAGGGTCCAGCACTGAGAGACTGCAGGTCAAATTCGACTTTCATTTGCACAGGAGCTGCTCTCCTTGATGTCAGGGGAAGTTGCACCTGCATAACTGAAAAGTAAAATTTGGCTGCTTGTGTTCCTGTGCACTTCCCATACAAATTACCGTATTACACGCAGCAACAAAGAATTATAAATGTTGGCTAGCATGCACTGAATTTATTTACAAGTTAAGTCTAATTTTATTTATAGTTCTAGTACAATCATCTCTGGTAGAAATATTTATGTTATCTCTACTTCTGGCCTGTTAGAGTCTACTGCAATCATAAACACTGCTGAAAAATTATTCGCAGTTAGCAGGGTTTAAACTACCCATTATATCACTAGCTAGTGCCAATAAACTTCGGTGCTGGTTGATAAAGTTTCTTCAATGGAATAAATATATATTTGACTTTCAAAATCTTTTCTGGGTTACACAGAGCAGGGGGTAAGAGAGGAGGGAAATGCCAGCTGTAAGGTTTGATATACTGAGGGCCAGATCTGCAGCTAGCAAGGAGCATGTAGACATAGACATTGGCTGGGAGGCAGCCCAAAGCATGTTGAAACTCTAACTAATAGCTTGGATTTGTATCTTAGTAAAATATTATAACTGAGTAAAATTGTAGCACATAACACATATTCAGTGACTCTATATATGGAGTAGACCCAAGGGGAAGAACAGAAAATCTGCCCTGAAATTTTGAGCCCTGAGTACTGGTCACTGCTAAGGGAGGAAAATGGATTAAAGGAACCAGCTTTTGTTCATTGTTCAGTTGCCATAATAGTAAACATGACATATGTTCTCACACTGACATGGCATAAGAAGCCAATGTGCTTAGAAGAAAACTAAGGACAGGAAGGTTAAACGTGAATTAGTGAGATCAGCCACTTTATACATAGAAAATACTAGCCAGGAACAAAATGTAACTAAGTCTGTCTCATCTAGGGTAAGACAGATAACAAAATGCACTTTAACAGTCCCTGACACAGTGAAAAACTATGGCTGCAAAAGAACGTTTTTAAATCAGAACAACTACTTAAACCTACAGTGTTATAATCAACGCAAATTAAACTTTATCTCCATGTAATAAATCAGTGTAAATGAAGTTCTTTTTACTCATTAGTAGACCTTTACTGTTTTAAACTGAGATGTGTAACAAAGTAGCACTAGAAATCACATGCTTCTTTCTAACAGAATGGAGTAATAAAAGATGACTATTCTACCAAATTATAATGAAGACAGATAACAGAGTGAATTATAAAACAAAGGTTATAGATAGAGACTGAGCCTTGTAGAGGTAATGACTTTTAATTGGATTGAGTTTATCATATTTTCAGAGGTACAGCACAACCAGAAGAAAGGATTAGAATTATTTCCACATTTCATTACTTGGCATAATGAGAAAACAGAGGGAGGTCCACATCCCTGATGTGTTTAGTAAGCCACGGGAGATGTTGAACATGTCAGTATCTGGTAGAGTACGGTCCTGAGACACAAATGCATTCACTCCCTTATAATGCAGCAAAAAGTAATCACTTGGAGGGGAGGGAGAAGAAGGAAAAAAAAGCCAGGTCATGAAGTTTTGTTTGAAAAGCGCATTAGGAATAAAATGAATTTAACCCCTTCCTGCCTGCAGTCACCTCAGCACTAGCCTAACCATTGGGGAGCCGACCTGCCCTGCCCGAATCCCAAAGGGATGCCCTGCCTGCACTCCACTTGGGAAGAGTAGAGTACATGGACAGTGGGGAGAAGGCAGATGGGGATGAAAGAGCAAGAGCTGAGGGATTATCAGAGAAGGCCCAGTGCATATGGCAGGGTACCAATGATGCACGCTGTACCTGAGTATTTCAGGGAGGGTTGGAGATTCAGGGAGTTGCCTGTGGAAAACTGAGCTTCCACAGAGCAGAGACAGAATGGTTTATACCACCAGCCAGGCAGCTTTTTAATTATGCAATTATAGTGAGAGAGTCTTAATTATATTTGAGTGACACCATGATACACTGCAGTTAAGTCCTTGAAACATTAACAGAAGTACTTATAACAAATACACTAATCAGGAAAAGTATTAAATAATTAATCCTACAATACTGTCCACTTCAAAAACTCAAGGTCTGGCAAGACTGGTTTCCAGCATTTGTTTGAAGAGATACAAGGCCACTATTTTTCATACAAGTGACTTCTCAGCACAAGGTGCTGTAGTTAGATCTCCACAAGGTCACCCGGTAACGAGCAGAACATACTTAACTGACTGGAAAATCATGAATCTTAAGAACAACTATACTTCATGTTACATGTGAGGGTGTATTCTAGATCATTCTGTAGGGCATCAGTATGTGTTAATATCCAACCTGTTTGGATTATTAAGATCATCATATTTTCACAAAAAAACCCTTTGGGGCAGTTTTATTCCATCATATGGAGAAATACTTTTGCTCCTGCGTGACAGCATAGTTTTGTGGGGGATTATTCCAAGAAACAGATGACAATTTGCTCCCATTTGTCTCCATGAAACCTAGGCCCTTAGCTGGTAAGAATGCACAGAGAAGGGCAACAAAGCTGGTGAAGGGACTGGAGAACAAGTCGTGTGAAAAGACCTTGAGGAAACTGGAATTTTTTAGCCTGGAGGAGGGTGAGGGGAGACCCCATCACACTCTACAACTGCCTGAAAGAAGATTCTATGATTCTATGAAGAGCTTTGACACTCTTCTCATTGATGTCTCACTCAACACAACAAAAACACATTTTCAGAGTACAAGAATCTTTTTTATTTCAATTTTCCAGGAAAAAAGAGAATTTTGAACATATTTATCTACATCATCTCCACTAATCCCATTTTCCCTTTGTTCCAGACACTGTCCTTCCAAACATTTTGTTTGTTCTGACAAGCCAAATTCTACCTCTCAGCTGTACACTTTAAATAAGCACTTATTAATGTTTAGTATCAGTAAAATATATTTGTGTTTTCCTGGGCCTGTGCCCCAGCAAACCTAGAATCAAAGTTGGTGGGACTTCTGCCAGTGACTTTACTGATACAGATAGCTTGTCCATAGAACTGATAGCATTTATTGCAGGCATCCAAGCACAAATAGAAAAAATCTACTCGCTACCCCACAGCAAGCCCTAGACTCTATGCCAGCGTGACTCTACAAAGGAGAGAAGTAAAAACCCTCACCCACAAAGTATCCTTACAATTCTCTATTGCCTTTCTAAGATAGTTTATTTTCCCCCTTTCTTTCGCTTCCCACTTCTTCAAACTGCTTAATATTCTTTTCCACATTGTTACCAAAAAATCATGGAAAAGGAAAACACTCAGAGAAGTAAAAAAATGTCTAATCCAAACCCCAAATATTGCAGCTTTGAGAGTTTTGCTGAGCAATCAGGAGGCTTTTTTTTAAAAGAAAGGAAAAGAGTTTGCAGAAATTAGGCAAATCCAGGCTGTTGTCACTTTTTGCTTATAAAATTGCTCCTCATGCAATTTAGAAACCTCTCCAAGAGCGTTTATCTGGCTGTGTTTTTATCTACTAGCGTGTCTCTGAAGTGCATGCTCTCTGTGAGTTGACTGCTTTGAGGTTTTTCAATACTACCGAAGAGTTTTCCACTCTTGCTTCTCTCCCATGCTGGTGGTCCACAGCCAACGCTGGGAGGTGCCTTTTCCCTCTTTAACAAGTATTTGCAATCTCAGCCAAAAAATATCCTTTGCTACATCTTTCATTTGGACACAGTAATACCTCACTCTGTTCACCTCTTTTCCTCTTTCTTTGAATGAAAATGAGCTAAATTACTTACATCCATCTGAATTAGGGTTCTTGCAGGGAAACCTTTCTCCTGCAGCTTCTGAGGGCAAGAAACACAACTGCCAGCAGTGGTCTTGTCTCATGTGCTCGAAGGCCTCCATGCAAGCCAAAGCTTCACAGGCAGAGATGCTATAGACACAGAAACCACCAGGGAATTTTTGAATAGCAAGGACCAGAGTTTTTTCAAGGCCAACTTGTTAAAAAAGGATTAAGAAGATTCTCCAGCACATATAAGACTAAATGGAAAGAACCCCTGAGTTTTCATCTCCCTGGTGTACCAAACTCTGTAACATTTGCTTATACTGGGAATGAGTTGTTCCAACACAGCACACTCAGTTGCTTTTACAAAAATATCCAGTAACAAATTCTCCCATTCCCTCTTGGGTTTCCAGTTTCTTCCACAGAATCATATTATCTTCAGATGAGCCCCATGGGGAATAGCTCATCTCTCCTCAGTGCTTTGAACATGCCAAACAGGACAGTATGGAAATGCTAAGTTTTCTCATAGCACTAGTAGCCTGTTGCAAGATGGGAGGAGTGACAGTCCTTATTCTGATCACATCCTTCCTCCAAAATCAACAGTGACACCAGTGTGAAACCAGAACGAGTCCCCTGCTGTGAAACAGTTAACATCAGTTAGATCTATTTTGACTTTAAAAAAAAGAAAAAGAAAGAAAGAAAAAAAGAGTAGGACTACCATTTATTTTACACAGATTCCTGGCCAAAGCCTCAAACGTTTTGTAGATATTTATTGATACATATTAACCATAAAGAAAGTTAACTATTAGTGTAATTTATTCCACTCCTTGTTCCATACACCTTGTATTGCTTGCTATGAAGCTGTTGATCTTGGAAAAGCAGAGAGGTCTTGGTGAGCTGCTAGCAGAGAGCAATAAATCAGCATTCTGAAAGCTTCTGGTTCATCCCAATAACTTGGAAGCATATTTGAAAAATAATCTTTTTTTTTCTTTTTCAAACTGGCAATCCTCATGAGTTCTATTGTTTTCATGTGCAGGCTGATATATGACAGCTTAAATAAATACATAGCACTTAATGGAGCAAACTCAGCTTTAGTGAAATTGGATGCCATGCCATTAGAGACCTTAGCCCAGGCACTGCTCTCCATCCCAAAGGATTGCAGAGGACCCTATGAGCTCAAACTAACATGGAGTTGTTATATACTTTAATTCTACTTATTATGTCACTATGGACTAATCTTCTGTTATAAAGAGTACTTAACTATATATCTATTTATGTTTATAAAAATGGATTTAAGTACTGTTTATAATGACAAGAATGTATGTATATACAAAGTGTATATGTAATATAATATTACATATATACACAACGACACTTCCTAAATCATGGAAGTAGTTGAGTCCTTGAGCAGAAATGGCTTTGAGGAGAACTTTTTTCTAGTGAGGAGAATAATGTGACTTTTCCTGACACTGGTCTGAGAATGACCTGAATTCTGTTTTTCTAAAATAAAGCCAAAAATGCTCAGAAACGTTCAAGATGGATGGTTACGCTTCGCAAAGCTGTAAGCAGTCATGAAAGAGGGCTTTTGTCGGATGCCCTTCACTGTAGCATCAGTGTCTGTACCAGGAGAACAGAGCACAACAGGAGCAGCACAAGCTGCACTTGCTTAAGCAGCAGTGATGCAATTGCTGCTCATGGAAGAGATTTTCTGAATGAAGAAGTGGAAGCAACAAATTGCATTTTAAACTTCCCTGGTAAGCTCATTAGAGGCTCAAGTCAAACAAAAGCAACTCTCCCTAGAGCACTTTTCAAAGCAGGCAACAAACTGGTATTTACCTGACCTTCTCCACACTCCTGTTAACCTTAATTCCACAGGCTAGGTAAGGCCACACGTAACTCCAAGTATGTTAGAGGAAAAAAAATATAAAAGTATTATCACAAGGATGTGTCATAAGTGTTCAGTGCACAAACATGTACCCCACCTCACTCGTGTGCAGACTGCAGCCATGTGCGGGAACACTACCAAACCACAGCCACAAATGAAGTTTGTGTCAAGTTTAGAAAATAAGCAAGTTGTCTGGACTTGACATCCCTTAGCACTTCCCTACAAAGCTGCAGTCTGGCTGCTCTACAAAGTGTTGGTTGGCAGATCATGTATGAACTCTAGTCCACGTGGAAAAAGCTGGAGATCAGTAAAGCGAGCCTTCAAAGAGCTGCGAAGTGAAGACTCCAATCACGTGAGTCTTCGACAAGATCCTACACCAGGTACAGGGAAAAGCTGCATTTTAGTAAGGGCTCTAGAAAGGTCAGCTGGAAGTAGGAGGATAATGGCTAAGCCCTGGGCTGAGTCTGGCTATGAGATTTCTCTCCCAGGTACCATGCTCAGAGCTGGCTGTGCTCCTCCTCACACCACACCATCCCACATTCCTTTCTGGAGCCATCACCACTCTTCAAGATCAGCAGAAAGACCAAGGTGCCACACATACCAGCCTAAAGGAGCACAACCAATAGTACGAAGCTTGAGAAACACTTCACAAAATCCAAAATAACTGAACCAAGCACTGCTTGGAGCTTTCACAAAAAGAACATCTCCAGGGCCAGGCTGAGACCACCAGAGATCTGCCCAGGTCCCAGACTGGGCTTGCAGACTCCCAGTATATAGGAGAGTTCTTTTTTCACAAGCTGCTGCTTACCAGAGGCTTCTCCTGTCAACAGAGCCAACCCCAGTACTTATATATCCATGGGGAATTTTTCAGGGAAAAAGAGCTTGACATCGTTTTTGTCCAGGTATTTTAGCTGAACGGGATAGACCAAATAAATACCATTTGTTGTTTAAAGTGCAAATCACAGCAACTTCTTTGAACAGGAGCTTTTGGTAGCTGACACATCTATGGATGTTTTAAATCATAAGGGCACCCACTCCATTTTGGTTTTAATGTGTTTGTGTGTGAAGTTCTTTGTCATTCCAGCCCACCTGTCTCAGAGTACAGAAATCGAAAACAGGAGTAACTCTCAAATTTCACCTCAATTTAATCCATCACAGAAAGCAGACTGGTTTTGCACTGTATAAAAAAAAAACGCCAAGACATTTAAACAAAGTGACACAGATCATCAGCAGATCAACTGAAAATGACAGCTCAATCAAACAAATGTACGTTGAGAATTTCCACAGGGCAGCTTTAGCTGCAGCCAAGCCAAATTTGTTTAGTATACATAAGTTAGCTGCTTAGAAACATTCAGTATGCTGCTAGCCAGATGATGACTTTCCCAGATAAACATCTACTTAACCAAATATCCCCCATACATGAAACTGCTAGCAGAGTTCTGATGTATTCTCCTAGTCTCTTAAAAATATTGCTTCGTTCCCGTGGCAGTCTGGTACCGACCCAATCATGTGGCACCTAAGTAAAAATAACTAAAGAGCCCTTTAAAAAAAGAAAATGTTATAACCACCAAAAGGTAGGCAAAACTCTATAACCCTGATGGAGTGCTTCTGGCTGCCAATAAATTCCCAAAGAGGCATTAAGGTGAAATACAAATTACGAACCTGGGAATCACCTGAGAAAATGGTGCATCCTGTGACATATATCAAATATATGGAGAGGAGAGGATTTGTTTGATTCTTCTTTTAAACTGAGGTATTCCTGCTGAAATCAACGACAAATCTCCTATTGATTCCAGAAGTGCTACATAAACTTTCACTGGGGAAATACTGTGATTGCTCCCTTCTTTATAGCACCATTTCCGCAGTCCTATTTACTAACAGTAGAAATGGCAAAAAATAGTTTTGAAAATTAGGAAGTCATTTGGAAAATTTAGTTTAGAGGTCACTAAAATACACATGAAGTATCAGATGCCTGCGTAAAAGAGGTTTCAGTTCAGACAGCAGCAACGCTCCCTGCTCGGTGAAATCAAGGGGACTCCGTTGAACTGGAGCCAGACTAAAAGGACATGGTCCATATCCACTGATATCAGTGGTCAAAAGCCTATCTGATGTGAAAAGGCCAGATTTTATTTAGGGTGACCTTTTTAAGGACCAGTGACACACTTGCTGTTCACCCAGTGTAGGTACACATGCATGTGCGCATAAGTGTTTAGGGGGTGATTGTGCAACCATATAACTCCAAGATGAACAAGGGACTGGAAGTGATTGGCTAATATAGTGTGTTGCAACATAAATTACAATTTTGGTAAAAGCTTTTTTTTACTTTTGATTTCTTAAAATAAATAGATTCAAAAATAAAAGCTACTAGGCAATACATATCCGCTCTTCAAAGTTCTGTCAAACAAAGGAGTGCCTATAAAGTACATTTTCTGATGGACATCTGCTTACTATTTAATATCCCCACAAAGAGAATATTTACAAGAAAACCCAAGTGCAACAAATTAGGAGGCCTGTGATGTTGGTGCATCCTGAGGAGTGGTGTTTACACAACAATCAGAGTGACGTGTGACGGCGATGGAGGGAATAGATGCTTACAGATTTGTCATAACTTATTTCCTGGGGAAAACAATACTCCAAAAGGTGGATTGTAAGTAACTAGCACCCAACCTGAAGGCTAAAAACCAAGACCAGCTACACTGCACCAGCACCAAGAGGTAAATATGTTTTTCTATCCTCTCATTGCAGAAGAGGAGGCCAAGATGCTCGTATTTAAGTGCCAAAACCCCAGGGTCCTATTCTCATCATCAGTAACAGACATCCACAATCCCAGTGAGATTAATAAAACAAAGAAGATGGGCCCCAAAACGTAAGAGTCTGAGGGAGGTGAGGGTAAGCAGAAAATCCCTTAAGCGCTGCTTTACCAGCCTGGTGCAAGGGGTTTGCTGTACACAAAAACACACTATTGAATACCATGGGATTTCCTTAAAAAGTCTCTATTTTGGGGGAGTTTAACTCCTGAGTTTCAAGGGCATAATTGCAATTTTGTCAGAGTTTTGCAAGTTTACATATTGCTGAGGAGGAAAAACAAGGGAAAGCAGGGATGAAGAACAGCAAAATTCGAAGCATTAACTCCATGAATGGTTCCTGATGGATATTGGGGTTTTTTTGAATGCTGTGTTTCTTCCAGTGCAGAAGAGCCACTTGATGATACAGAACAGACATCACAACACTAAGAGCTTGTATTATTTTCAATGACGCAGGATTATTTTTCTCTTTTCCCCTTCCACTTCCCCTAAAAATATGCAGAAAACCACACATACAACAGGGAAATTTAAACAAGATGTAATCTTGCAAACTAACACTCAGAAGAGAAGCAACCATAAAAGTAAATAGGAAAAGGAGCTTACACAAATCAACCCAGACTTCACCACTAGCAACAAAAGACACCACGCACAAAAATACACAACTCCCAATCTACTAAAAAACAAAAACAAAGAGGATTTGCTAAATTTTCTTTAATTTTAGTAGGATGGCTATTTTCAGATTGTATATCTGAAGACACAAACCAGCTCAGATGCCACCCCTGCAACTGCCAGCAGTGTGAACTCTGCTAACAAACATAACAAGGATGGGGAGGCAGATTATAATTAGCACTGGATTTCAGTTCTTACAGAGAAACTAAAGATTAGTGTGTAACATTTTCATGCTCATTGATGAGTGGTTTGTCACTTAAATCCAGTTCTAGCCATTTTAGTAAAGTAATTTTATTCTTAGGGAGTTAAACTCACCAGTGCAAGGACAAAACAGGGTATATAACCAAAGATACCTTCACCCTATTTCTTACTGAGGAAAACATACCCAGGACATATTATATATGTAGGGAAATGTTCATTTCATGTTCTGCCAGTGGTCTGGCTCCCCTAAGGTGCTGAGAAACTATTCTGCACAAGATAGGAATCCAGAGCAGATGTCTCAAACTGGACAACCAAAATAGCAAAGTTTCTTGAATTTTCCTAGTTTCATTAGGAACTGTCAGTAGCATTGCTCATGGAATTTACAGCCCTGATTCCGGGCTAATTTAACTCAGTTCAGAATAGAACTGAATCAGCTCACAGTGGGTATTGATAAGCTTAATATGAATAAAAAAATGACTGTAGAAGTTAACGCCGATAGGAGCAAGAAGCAGCAAGAATCTCTGCTTCATAACTACAACCAACACAGAGCTCTGCAGAAATCAAAGTACAGGATGCACTACAATTTCCACTGCATTCCTCAGACTCAGAGATCTGCCAATGTTTTGCACGTAAGCATGCAGACCTTCAAAAGAGCCAATTTTGTCCCAAGAAAGTACAAAACAATCACTACAAAGGAAAGTAATGAAAAATCCTCCTCCTGAACAAACATGCTGTAAAAAAAGTGTAAATCATAAAACCCAAATGAAAACAACCACTCCTCCCCCAAAATTGCCCTTATAATGGGATGAGGAAGTTTTCACTGATTAGATTAAATACTGTGAAGCACTTTCAAACTCTACTAACAATCTACTTTAAAAGCAGGGATACAAAGCACAAGACACAGAGTAATTCAGGGGTACCTGGGGGCAAAGTGAGACCTTGGGCATGGAAAAGGCTTCTCTTTTGAGAAAGCCATGCTGGATAACTCTGCTCTAAGGGGTTTACGACTCAGGTCAGTGAAAGAAAAATGAGGCTAACAAATGTTTTTGAATGCATCACTTCTTGAAAGCAAAATTATTATGCTGAGAACTGAGCACCATCAAGCACAAAACTCCATCATTGCAGCTTGAGACAGAATGTCAGATCCTCACACAAAGAACCTCTCTAAGATTATTTCCCCAACTCAGCAGAGAATATAGCAAAATACAACATAAGTTAGAGGAGTAAAACAACATGATGCTCAGGAATTAAATTCCTTGAGACAAGGGGTCTCCACATTTATTCTACTTCACACAGCTCTCAATGTCAAATATATCAATCTTTTGTGGGCTCAGCTTCCTTCATCAGGATGCTTGAGCACCACCACCACAGTGTTTAGAGGCACCTTTCACACAGCTCTGCCAGCAGATGGTCTGCTTTCTATTATTCCTACAGAGGATTTGGGCCTCTCTTATTCCTCTTATTGCTAGAAAGCTCATTTCCAGCCTCATAATATTCATGGGCACTTTATTGCCTATTTGTACTTGTTCCAGCACTGTCCTTTAGCTTAAATTATTTGCTGGGTGTATTTATCACCTTTGGTATCAGACATAACCTCTATCAGCCTTCATTTTCCTCAGCTAAACAAGCCAAGCTTTTTAGTCCACTCTTGTATTCAATTATCAATCATCAGGTGTTCAATTAAAGGTGTTGCAACTCTAACACCAAGCAGCCTCAGAATGGGAGACATCATCCCAACCACAGTGACAGGGACAACACAAAGTTGTATCAAGAGCAAGTATACACTTAACCCATAAATCAGGAGAGAAAACATGGGCAAGAGGAGAACTGAAAGCAGCATCTCCCCTTTTGGTGTGTTAATGGTACTTCCTCCTGCATTGCTGCAGAAATCACGTCCAGGACAAGTTGCTCTCAGGAAGCAATTACAGGGAAGCAGCAGTGCAGAAGATGGATCTGTTTCTCAGCTCTTCCACATGTCATTTTTTAAGAAGGAGCTGATCACATGGTTCAAAACTTCAAATCTAAGCATTTCCAAAGGAAAACATCCTTAAACGTTAATATCATCTACAGGCCATACAATACTTCAAATAATGCAAAACACTTGAAGCATTTTATGGACTTTCCCAAAATATATCAATTAAATTCTGATCTCTTTGCTGTTAAACACAAACTACTGATTGATGACATGGGGCAAGATGTCATTCATGCTCTTTGTTGCACTATTATCAGGCTCTGTCACACAAATTTCACTTGTCCCATGGATGTGGGTGACAAGTGGTCTGAGGAGAAGCTGAAAAATGCAATTGTATGAGCTTGACCTAGTGTTTTCTACTATTTCCCTATAACCCGAATGGGAACATCTTTGGAAATGCATCATTACTGAAAATATTTTCAGCCAGATGATTTTTTTTCTTAGTTCTGAATACAGGTGGACTCTATCATACAAATATATTCACATATATGTATGCCTGCACCTCAGACCTTCACCAAGACCTTTCTTTGAAGAAACCATCTTATTGATCTAAATTGGGGGGGTTGAATATATCTCCTTTTCACAAAAAGTTTCTGAAGATTTATTTTCATTCCAGTGTGAAATAAAAATAAATTCTGAAACATAACAGGCTACTACAGAAAATAATTAACATCTTGCAGGCAGCCCTCAAGAGTTAATAATTCCTTTTAATTAAAATACTTCTTAGTATAATTTTACTTGTTGCAAGTAACACGACAGATGTCAATCTGCAGAAAGTTCACATGACTATTACTAATACTCACTAAAGAATATGTGAAACAGTTATAATTTGTTGTCATATTCCCACATCTCTGCTCTTCTGAAAGGGAAGGTGTCCGTGCATACTTACACCTCTCAGCAGGCAAATGTAAGCTTTGCCTGCTAATAGATGTTGAGGTTAACACCAAGCAATTCAAAGCTTCTCATTAATTACTGCTAATTGTCATGGCAATCTCCTTTCTCCTGTTTTACATCATGAGTAAATGATTTTTCATTGCAGAATAGGTAAAGAGAGAGATGCTTGGGAAAACATAATTAGTTTCACTAATTAGTGTGATCTGATTTGAATATATTTGCTTCTGTAATTAAAAAATAAAAAACCACCACAGACCTCAATTAAGACAATTTCACATCCTGAAAAATCTGGTCCCTATATTAAAGTAAACAGCACTGCAAACCTGTTTCTCCATTAAAAAGCCATCTCTGGTGGCTGAAAATCCCCCAGGCAGTGTTGTCCAAAATCAAAAAGGAAAGAGACCCCCGTCCCCAGAGAAAAAGTTGAGAAGACACTGTCATGCCAAACCTCCCAAATGGCAAAGAAGTTACTTACAAGAACTAATAACCCCAGCACAGATATTTTGATGCAATAATTGCATCAGCTCACTATGTGTTTCATCATCAATTAGGCCCATCTGCATTTGGCATCTCCCTCTACCCATGTCATGTCATCATATACCCTTTCACACCCCCAGCAGTGGGTTTAAAATAAGGCCTTGTTCAAAAAGGCACACTGATCATTTAAGGAGGGAGAAGTACTCATGCAGAAACTGCCCTGAAGTTTTATCGAAGCTGGGTTAGTTATTTTAATTTTAAGCTGAAGAACTCCTTCAAACCCCTTCATCCCTCAAACTTTGAAGGTTTGAATAGATTAACTGGATGGTTTTATCTTCTTACACCATTCTAGGAAGATATCTCCATTGAATCCTCCCAGGATGAATGATGAGTTTTCTTCCTGATGAGAAAAGTGAGTGAAATATTCCAGTGTATACCAAGCATGCCATGGAGGTGATTTTCTTAAATCATTGGATTTGGCAAAAAAATCTAAGCAGCGAAACACCTACTACAATTTCTTTGGCTATTATGAACCAAGCAGGATGCTCAGAGCTGTTGATGAAGTATAAATAAAAATACACTCATTTATCCACATCCCAGCTACTACTGAGGCTGATGTGCACTGGAAGAGACCAAGCATGTTGGTTTACACCACCAGGGCATCACAAGCCCATGGTGTTAGACTAGCAGTAGCTGGCAAAATAAACACAGGTAACGATTTTTAAAATGTATTTGTTTCATATAATAGCCTGAGCAGATTATGATATTATTTATATGTCCCCTATTCAAATTCACATCTGGATATTTTTAAAGTCACAACTGACTGGAATTATTTGAGATTTTAGCTGTTTTCTTCAGCAAGGAGCAGGCAAACCTTGCTTCTACCCCTGGAACCGATGAGCCACCAAACATTTCCAGCACAAGTTCATACAGATGTGAAACTGTTTGCCTTATGCTGTTAACTTTTACCAGCAAAATACTAAATTCAGTTAATAACGGAAAAGAGTATTCATGGTGCTTTCTTGACAGTGCTCATTCACCTCCACACTTGTTAAGATAGAACAGAGTATTCGACACTACTTGCTTTTGGCAAAACTCCACCATTCGGATCCTGCTGCAGCCACAGGCTGGAACAGCTCCGGGGCAGTAAAAAAGCCCTCAGCATCTAACAGTAAAACACAAATGTTTTCCTGATGGAGAAAGGGCTTTCTAGGAAGCTGCAAGACCATCTCCAGTTAGGCTTTCATGCCAGGGGGAGATGGTGTTTCCGTGTACAATAGCCATGGCATGAAAGCCATTGGTTATTCTTCTGAACAGGACACAATATGAAACATGAATAGTGAGCTTTCTCCATAAACAAACCAAACCTCTCTCCTCACAGAGCTGCTTTTCTTCTCTCAAAACCTACTAAAAGGTTGGAGTCTCCTTGAATCTATTAGAAATCCTTCCTGGAGAGAGGAACCAGACGTTGTAAATGAACCATGACTTAGAAGCCCCCTTGTACCTGCAAATATCCCACAGATTCCAGAGACATTTCAGTCATGCCTATTTACCTGTCGTGCTAGTTCTCACCCTATGATTCATTTATTGTTAATTCTTTCAGCAATTTTTACTGATACTTTTCAAGGTGTTAGGGTGTCCTCTCTATCACTTTCAGATTTGCTTGCAGAACTAATATACTGTTGCAACTTATACAGAATATTTTTCAGATACTTTGAGAAAAACAAGAACAAAAAAAAGCAAGCTTCCCCCATTACTGACTCACTTTTATGTTCACACATAAAAGACTAATAACTCAGATCAGCCATGAGGCTCTCCAAGAAGCCCAGAAAGCACAACAGAAGGACAAACCCAGAACCAGCTCAGCGAGAGGGCTGTCAGCCTCTGGGCAAGGCAAACACAGGAGTCCCGGCCAGACTACTGAGAGCATGGTCCGGATGGTCTTCAAAGACCTGAAGGATTGAGATTCCCTACCTCCTACTGTTTGCCTATCCCATGGGGCACTTTTCTACTTTTCTTCCCTATGTCTAGCATCATTTTTCCAAAATCTGGATGTAAAACTGGTGGTTTGGGTGCAGATAGAGAGCAAAGGGGATAAGAACTCACTACTTTCCATGCCTCTGGTGAATTCACCCTTAGTGCCCACTGCCAAGATGCCCACCAGCTACATGTAAAAAGAATTGTTGCCTAGTTAGTCCTTTCCCAGCTTGTACCTCCAGAAAAAGCCCTATTCTGCCATTGTAGTTGAGCTTGTTCTTGAGTTATTTTATGGGGGTTTCATGCTCCACAAAAGTAAATCTTTTGAACAACTATGAAGGTCTATCAGTAAAGAGAGAGATTCTTCAAAGTTACTGGAACTTATCCTCATGTAAATTCAGATCAAACAATATTGTAGCCACTCTGCAGGGGTTCAGTCTGGCATAAAATCACAAAAACATTTCCCAAAGTCCTGGGTAACTCTGGAGCTGCCTCTGAACTGTTCACTGGCCAGGCTGGCTCCATCAGTGCTCTCCCTGGGGAGCTGGAATGAAGCAGGCTTACCTATCTCTGCAAGAGCTGCCATCACATCTTTTGGTTCCCCTTTTCATACTGATAATTCAGAACTAAGGGCAAAAAACTCTTATAAGAAAACATTGAAAGTATTGAACAGCTCAATATTGAAACATCTGCAGAGTCTTAATTATCTGAGTTGCCCTCTCCATCAAAGGTATTCATTATTTGCTGCATTTCCTAAATAACAGGGAAAAGTCACCACTGCATTTCCTAATAATGTATGCCCACAACTCTATTTTCCCCATCTGCTATGCTTGCCTAAGACTGGTCATTTATTACCTGCTAGTTCCAATTGATTTCCTTTTGCCTCTCCTTTCCTTCGCTATGAGTGCGGAGAACAAACACCACGATTTATACCGGCCATCTAGTACCAATCATTAGACAACAAGGCCCTTTACTGAAAGCATTTAGAGTAAAACAATACTTTAAGTTTACCTTAGCTTTCATTTCATTCTTTATTACTTCAAGTTCAAAATAAGGCCAAAGAAGTTCCACTTACGTGGAAGATTTGACAGTCATCCAATATAAATCCTTCACATCCTATACAATATATAGTACTCAGTTTCTAATGCAATTCTTTTAATTTCTTTTTAAAATTGGTTTAATGAAATTCTCAGTCCTCTTTCTCTTGTACCTATTGATCTGAATGTGCAAAGACAACTGCTCCATCTGTGGTAGGGTAGCTTTTACCCCACAGAAGTCCAGGCATGGATAATCTTTGGACTTCAGCTCACCAAGTCTGGAGGGGAAATGGAGAGAGAGGGTGATTGGCAAAGTCCCACTGGTGTCCCTCCTCATCTTTTCCCACCTCAAACTGACAAGAAAATAAATGAAGTTACTTTGCACTGAGCCTGGTTTAGTTTCTGCTACTGTTTTCTCTGCAGTATGGAAACATTTTTATTCCACACAGAAAAGAGCTGGACTAGAAGAAACAGTATAGGAGAAGTGAAGCCCAAGGATATAAAAACTAACTAGAAAATAAAAAATGCAAGCCTGCCAGGTGTGCTCTGAGGCTCTTTTGAGTGTCTTGGATCTTCGCAGGGAAGAAACGCTCCATGGCTGGACAAAGTGCTGTCCTAATGCAATGCTCTTCCCTTACTAATATTTAATGTGTGCATATATACTTATGTATTAACATCCAACCTTTGACAGAGTTTGAACTTTCCACCAGAACAATATGATAATTTTTCTAAAGGCAGTAAAACTTTAGTAACATTAATCAATCAATGGCTGTTCCATCTGTTCATAAATCAGTGTCAAGCAAAGTGGTTGACATTCAACAACCCAAAGTGAGACTAGAGGTTCAGGTATTTTAAAAGAGAGCGGCTTCCTGGAGGGATCCTGTCCCCTCTTGCCCCAACCACTACCAGAAGCATGAGCTTTCCATCAAGAGGTGATACAGAAACAGCTATGCTATTCTGTAGACGCACCTGAAAATGCAGAAGACAACACCCAGAATCTGAAACCTGTTAGGTCAAGGCTGCCAAACAGACTGGATCCCAGTGTGACACTGAATGGATAGTCTGTGTTACCTAATTCTTCTGGAAGTTCAGGAAAGTCTCCCAGTGGAAACTTCAGACTCCTGAGCACTTTGACAAATCTGGATCTTATTTAGATGCCTAAATGGGGCTGAGTAGTAGAGCACTAGCAGGGTGATAATAAAAGAAAACATTGCAGCAATTTATCATTAGGGAGTAGTAAGAAATCCTTCCCAATTTTATTTTCTTTTTTTTTTTTGCTAAACAAATTTTAATCAATATAGTCTGGTTTTCTGAAGTTAGACACAAGCTGTGAAATCCAGATTTTTATTTCCTGAATTATGTCACGGCTACATCTCCAGAAACATACAGGGAATGATCCTTATTTTTCCACAAAGTTATTCTGTTGGAACAATGTTAGCTCTGTCTTTAGTATGGCAGTGTATTTTTTGAATGGTGCCTTATACATTGCAGTTGGGAACATGTATTGTACAATATAGCAGTTCTTTTATTATTTAAATATTTTATTAATTATATATAGAAGGCAATATAAATTATCACATCCTTTTGAGACAAAGATCAAAAATTTCTTCTCACAGAAAAATTAAAAATCCTTTCCATTGAATATTCTACAATGAATAAAAAAAATTTCACATAAAAACCCTATTAATTTCAAATCCAAGTGCTTGATGCAAGTGCAAAACCTTTGTGAAGGAGACAGCCAAAGTCCAGTGAATCACTTGAAAATGCCCTTCAACCCCAAGGATCTGAGCTTGGACCCTGTGGCATTTAGCTGTCAAAAGGGGGACCCGGGTACATACACTCATGTGCTAATAATTGAAAGGTCAGCTCCATATACCTTTCATTTGTGCAAAGGGCTGTATTAGGCTGGGAATTTTGTCTCCAGTTACTCACAATTCAAGCACAAGTCTAAGACTGGATCAACTTATCACGAAATAGAGACAACTGATGGAATCTGAAGAACTGCCATGATGCCCAGGTTTAAATAATGTTCAAATCCCAAATAAATTTCAATAAGGTTTTTGCTCAGGACTCTGAACTAATACTAAAAGGTTATTGCTGAGTTATAGCAAAAAAACCCCTCTGATTGTAGCCAACTGTCCATCCTCCTTTCAGCAGGGGGCTGCATGTAATTTTCTGCCTTCAATTAAGATTCACTACTAAATTCATCTTCTTTTAAAACCATATTATTGCACCCTATGGCATCACATGAAATGCACAGCAAAGGTTTGGGAATTCTTTTGGAGGATGATGGGGAGTGGAAGCCCATGTTAGAGGCACAATGGAAATAAATGCATAATTCAGTCCTTGCTTTTTTATTTGTCCTTGGCATTAATGAAGAACAAATTAGCTACTCTCCTTGGGTGTCTACCAGAAATAATAGTAACAACTAGAGCTCTTTCCCCCCCTCAGTAATATGTTCCTTTGTAGATAAGCACTGTGAAGAGGTAAAATTATGTCTTTTAAAAGTTTACTGTTTTCTTGTTCTAAGATGTAAATGATAGGATTGGGACTGGGAAGTAATTCAGAAATATTTATTCCACTGAGACAATAGCATTCTGTCATCAGAAGAAAGAATTGATGACTACCAAAATGAAACCAAAAGACACAGCATTAACCATGGCATGTGCTCCATCAGTAAATAAGAAACACACCTTTCCAATGACCCCACAAGCCAAAGCCCAAGAAGGGTGAGGGAAGGGATCATAACAGTAACAACCACCCCATAAGGTGACCTGGCTGAGGGACAGAGCATTTTTATTGCTATTCATGCATGTGTAATAAATATAATAGGATACTCAAAGCAATTCCTCCTCTGCTAGACAATCAGTTTACAGCCCATTTCAGCAACCTTCTATGAGATGAAACATTGACTTGAAAAAACGTAAACATCTTTGAGTCATTTTACTGTTATGATAGCCTGACTAAGGCACTTCTTGGTTGGAAGCAAACAATCAGCCTAGAACTGGAATTTACCATTTAGAGGCTACAAAACACTGAAACCCATAAAATAACCATAGCAAAGCAAAATAACAGTTCTCAAGTGAAGACCAGCATATGGACATAACTGATAGACAGATCTAGCTGCAATGAAATTCATTTGTATAATTAAATCAAATTGCCACTGTCTCATCTATTATGTAAATGCAGAAATACTAATAATTATTATCCTCACATATCTAGAAAGACTGAATTAATAGTTCCAAGAAGCAAGAACTTGTTTGTGTTTGGATCTCTCTCGCAGAGCTTCTTTAACTAGCTCTTGGGTAGAATTCATTAATTTTTATTAACAGGGAAAACATTTGTCCCCGTGACAATATTTGCATTGCCTGAATGATTTTCACCTCTGCCACAAGGTGTACTATCGGCTCATACATCACGCGATTACTTGGAGAGCAGAAAGACCCTCAGTCATTAGTGAGTGAATTAAAGATGATCTAAAGAGCTATTAATCACAGTGACAAAAGCCTTAATGTTGCTGTGACCCTGGTGGAGCCTGGGGACTAAAAGGGAAGCTGAGGGAGAGAAAATGGAAACATATGTTTTCTCCAAAATAACCTACCTTAGGAGAACTGTCAAAGATAGAGTCACATCAAGCTGAGAAATTCTGCCATACCATTTCCTAGATTTTACTGGGAGGATTTCTGTAGTCAGTCTACTTTTTACTATTATTATTTATGATCACTATTAACAATTAATCAACAAAAGATACACTGTATATTCAGACTTCCCTTTTCTTTGTCAGGAGTTATTTAAAAGCAATGTATTTAGAGCAAAGAGATACTTGTAATATACTCTAGTACAAACAGAAATCACTAAGCCCACAATGCAGTCCAGGTTAAAGATTTAGCATTCACATCCCGTGTGGAGAATAACAGGCAGCAAGTCCTCTTTATATGTTTTCAATTTGAGACTGTACTGTTAAACAAATTCAAGCAAAAGTGAAACCTTCTATGTGCTGCCTCTAACTCAGATTCAATGAGATGAATCAGATGTTCCTACACAAAGCTGAAATCACAAAACTCACATATATTACTCTGACAGATATTTCTAACCTTTCCAATAATCACTTTAGGCATTCTCCATTACAACCTATACTTATTGGCAGCAGTTTAGTGAGATGTGCCTATAATAACATTATCTCTTAGTTTTATGGGTAGCAAGATACCTATACAAAAACTAAACATATAGGTGTAGCTGAGAGTCTCATTAGAAATGCTACCTTTTATTGTATTTTGTTGTTTTCATTGAATATTAGAGACTGCAGATTATCAAACACATACACATATGGACATTGGGAAAAACAATATATAAATTCTGCCTATGAAGAAGCATTAGATATTTGAAACTTGATTATGCAAGGCATTTGTAAGGTCATATTCATGATTCACAGGGTATCATTTTGAAACTAAGCGAAGTAAACCTAATGTACATCGTGAAGTCTTCGATTTAGAAACAGATCAACACATGAGCTTGTGTCACACCCCGCCTCTGGGGAAGGAGGCTGCCCCTGTTTCAGTCCCAGAGGAGACTGCTCAGCTCTCCCACATATCCTGCTCCACCTGACCCAGCAAATGCCACACCCCTGAGGCACTTCAATCCTCCATCCCTACGGCTAAAACCCAATACATTTTTCTGGTAAGTGTTGCTCTTAAGAAGGTACCAAACACTGGCAGCAGAGTCCCTCACACCAGCATTTCAAATGAGGGACTGAACGGTAGTTATGGAGGGAACTGGCTTGTTCCTGATTGCTGAGCTGGACCTCAAGTGTCAAGGCAGACAAAATAGGTTGAGACCACGTAGAAGCTTGCTGCTGTCCTGAGAATGGCTCTCCCTCTGCACCATTCCATCACCTCCAAATCTTCCTACTCCTGTGCTGGAACCAGTGTTCACTTCATCCTTTGCTCAGCCAATTTAACCCACTTCAGCAAAGCATCTTATTCCACTTTATTTACTTTCTAGCTCCTTCTTGATGTATTACAAAGATGTCTTGGAGCAGCTGAGCTCCTGGGGTACCCTCTGCCATGCCTCGTGGAGAGCCTGAAGCAAGTGCCTTCCTGCTAAATTTGTTCTGGTGTTGCTTCCAAGTCATGCTCCCTAAGGACCCAAGACATAGGTCCTGAGAAGTTCTGAATTTCTTAATCAGCTTTGAACAGATATAGAGAAGCAGCTGCAAGGATCACAGCAGCCAGGCATCAAAACTGAGCTTAAGTTATAAGGATGGACATCAAGAACCCTCCATCTCCATCTGCCTTTCTTTCCTTCTACCCTCTGAGTCTACAAATTTGCCTGTCAGAATCCAGACTGAGTCTCCCAAAATTCATTTAAGAGACTTTGAAATACTGTCTCCAATCTCAGGCTCCAGTCCCACATAGATCTGAGATATTAATGGGTTCCACAAAGATGAACTTGTTTCCAGACAAGATTGTTGGCTTACTCTTATAAAACTCTTAGTATTTAGTGATGTGATATCTGATCAGTCTAAAGTAAAACTTTCATCTCAATGAGAAAGGTCACTACATATTCATCTGATGTCAGACCTCTACATAAACAAGCTTCCTTAAATGACAGATCAGAAGCAAGAAGTGGGCTCTTTTTTCTAATAGCATCAGCCCAGCTGCAGTTCTCAGTGGTGCTTATTCCCAGCTGGTCTGCTTTCAACTTTCACTTCCTATTTAGAACACTAAATTGGGAGCACTTTAATCTTCTGAGTTTGTTTCCTTAATAAGAAGTGAAAGGTATAAGAGGCAGCAGGTAAAAAGATATTGAAAGCTGTGGCAGACTGGCATTCATATTTTCAGAAAAGCTAGATCAGAGCATTTTTTAACATTCCTTCCTTCTATGATAGTAAAAAAAGAAAAATTACACAACCAATAAATTCACAATTATGGTTGCATGGAACATGGCACTTCAGCAAAGGAGCAAACTTTGAGGGGAGCAGAGATGAGCGAGGCTGTGTGCTTCTTGTGGGCTTCGTCCTGGAACATACTGAGTAGTTGTGTCCTGATCCAGCAAACCACTGAAACGTACTTACCTGGGTTGCCATTTCTAAAACATCATAGTGCCCAGCTTAAAAGTAAGCAAAGACAGTCTTGTTGCTGATTTGTTGGCCATTAGTACTGCCCTCAGCACCTTGCAGGATAAGGCCTTAGAAGCAAAAACCAGAAAGCTGTAGATAATAATTCCCCTGAAAGCTTCATCTTGACAGTCTTTGCTGCCAGTGGAAAATATCATGACTCGGTTTGTACAGTTTGCACAGTTCTGCTGTCCAGATACTAAGAATAATAATTATTTTTTTAATGTACCTGCCTCTCTATTACTTCTAAAAGCCTTGAGAAACTTAAGATAAAAGCAATATGTATGTAACATCCATCCTGTGAAAAGGTAGGTGTGATGCCAGGGCAAGCTTTGTTTCATAAGTCTCAGCCTAGCAAAAGAGCACATTCCATTGCTTGTTCCTTCACCTAACTGCTTTTCCTGCTAATCTGTGTTTGTTTAGGGAGACAGAAATTCCTATCCATTTCAGTCACAACTAAGAAGTCTCACAGAAATCCAGGGCTTGGAATTCAACATCTGTGCCCACTTGAGGATATCACTTATGTCAACATTTCCAGAAGCGGCCACTGCATGGGTTCTCCCTCCACGGGTTCTCCCTCCACGTGTGCAGTCTCAGCACCGCTGCCCCACTCCTCCCAACGCCTCAGCACATCTGGGTCCTTCCACTTCTGATCTATTGTTTGATGCCCTTTTATATTTCCATTAAATGATCATGCAGGAGATAAAATTAGAGTGTCAGTGCTGTTGTGTCTTCCCTTCCACTAAGTTAAAGCTTAAATGACCTGAAAATGAGTTGTCAGACAAAGCACTAAGTCCCAGCAACAGAAAAGAACCGTTTGAGTACCTTTTTGAGCAGGAAGACTGAATACTGCCACGAGCCTTTGAGCACTGCATCGTGTGGCTCACAACTGGTGCTGCACTCCCTTGGGGAACAGTCTGGAAAATATGTTTATATCATGCCAAGACACCTGCTAACACCCTTCGCTGTGGTCTCCACTCTGTACCCGAATGTTTCATGGCTAATTAAGAGGTAACAGCACCTAATTTCCCACCGCACTTCAGGTGTTTGGAGGAGAACTTTATTGTGTTTCCTTGCATTTCCCCTGGGTTTTGTTCCTACATATCCTATCCATGTGTTACTGACTTAGCTCATTAAATATAAATTGACATCTCTACCATGCCGGGCAGAGTATCCTCAAAATCCCTTCAATATCGTGGTGCCTTACAAATAATATGGAGCAGTCTGGAATATCCTGTACAAGTGAAAGTAAGTCTGGGAAACAACACTAACAGAGGCTCATTCCACTAATATATGGGGGAAAAAAAGGGGATCCAGTGCAAATGAAGCATAGGATGGTAAATAAGAACTGTGTTCGCTTGCAGTCATGCACTATAGCCATTAAGCCTTAAGGTCTTAAAGGTACCAAGCAATGCATATGATAAATTTCTCAAAAACATCCCAGCCATAACAGAGTTCTTGCTGATTGCTCATTTACCCATAATGCATGCTGTCATAGCAAAGCCTGACAAATGACAGAGAAAGCTCAGGTTATTTTTTACACTGACTGCCAAGCCCCTCACCTCAGATTATTCATTTATTAGGGCAATCACTGAGGTCTGGGTACTTAATATTGTTTTCACCAAATATGAAAATGATCTACTCGCCTATTCTTTAGTTCCTCCTAGGGCAAGCCATTTATCTTCAGCCCTGGATAAATGACTGCTTCATTATAGCCATAATTTATGAGATGTTAGAACTAAAGAGCCACACCTAAAGACTTAAAGCTTTAATATGGATTAAAATAAGATAATCAATCAAGCATATACAAATTTTCTCTAGAATTATTTCTTGCTTTGAGATGGCTTCACAGTTTTAGAATGGAGGTAGCCTTACATTTCTTGTTATCCAACTTCAGGCAAGCTTGTTTGAAAGTCCATAAGAAAAACTAGGTTATAAACTTATTGGTCAGTATTAGATACCCTTGGTAATCATCACATGATTCAGTAAAATTGCCTTTTGTGCTAAGGTTTTTTTTATGATTTTGATGGTCTAGGTGTAACCCAGACTTAGATCAGCTGCAAGCCTTCAGTTCAGCACAGGTGGGGAAAATGCAGAATGATGCCAGACTCGTGCATTTTCTATAGATACTGTCAAGCTTTTCAGCTCCTTCCTTGAAAGTTTGTTTATCTGTGGTTACAGGGGACACAGAGTTGAACATAATAATTTAAAAATATTTCCATGATTTTGAGTGTTTCTCTGCCCAAAACAGTTTCACAGTTCAGTTTGGATGAGGGAAGCTTCTTCCTCTATCTGGGGAATGAAATATCCCTTTCTTCTAGAACAGCATTGCGCTAGAAAGAAGTTTTTTGGTTAGTCTTTTGATTGTATATTTGCTAGTGCAGAGCCAGTAGAAATATTATTTCTCAGGTACATGCCTTGCTGAAAACACTAGCCTAAACCTACTTAACTCTACATCTTTTGAAGCTCATGTTAGAAATAGAGCTTGTTAGATTTTTGAACCAACAACGCAGCTAGAGCTCCTGTGCAAGGCAGACCCATGTTGTCCAGTCATAGTGGGAACAAAGGTCTCGGGCAGTGCTGGAGCCTGAGGGTCTGTGGAAAAGATGAATGGGCTCTCCTGGGAATCAACAGCAAGCCCACAGCAATGGGCAGAATATAACATGACAAAAAGGTTGTTGGGAGAGGGTATTTTCTTTTTCTCACAACTCAGTGTGACTGACACCACTGGTAAGTGTCATAGACAACCTGAGCATTTCCTTAAATTCAAGCTTGAATAAACACACCCAAAAGGGGATGGTAGTGAGATGCAGTGATGCACTCAAAAGATCTTGTGCCTGAAGCCGCAGTTACAAATGAAAACCAGACTCTCTGAACAGAGACACCTTCATGCTCTCAGGATAAGTGTCTGTGACATATGTTTACTTGAAGCATATTGTTGGGCTTATGATGAGAGAATATGCTGCAACTTCATGCAACAGTTTTAACCAACGAGGTTTCTTCAGTAACGCTAACAGTGATTTAAATTTAATCCCAGCACTAGGCTTTGTTAGCTAAAGGACATTTTTCACTCTGGTCTAAGCTCTCCCTTTCATACAATTCAGTGTCAGCATTTCAACAGGAATAAAACAACCCAAGCTCTGGGGTTCCCCTGTAAAAGAGCTATTTAGACATAATTGTGAAAGAAAATACTTGATGCACAGGCATTATAAATGCAAGCCTGTCAAATGTATCTACCTATGCCTGTGTGCAATTATGATCATATACATGTGTAGGAATAGGTATCTTGACAGAGATGTATTTCTGATGAATCTGCAAATAAATGTCTAAAATACGAAATTATAAGCACAGTCTCAAAAGTGCTCAGGAGTTATACTTCCATCCAGGACCCCAGAAAGTCCATTTCCCAAATTATTTGGGGAATTTTTGACTGGAAGTTTGACAGAATTGAGCCATGATGGAATTCTCAACTTCGAATATTGAGATCTGGGCAGCAAAACAGTTTCAGCAGGACTCATTTGCTAGATGACCCATAGGTGATAGGCAACAAAGCGGCCCACTCTTCTTTTGAGGAAAGACCTGTAGATCCCACTGGAGGCAAGAGGATACCTTCAAGACTCGTGGAGCCACAAGGTGCTAAGAAAAATCTAGTTCCCCTACATAAGGCATTCCCCACTGGCCAGACCTTCAAGCTCAACAGGGAGGTGATGCCTCATAGCAGTGGAGAAGTACATGGATCACCTACACCATATATGGACACTTCTTTCCCACTGCAGTGCCGCTGGGCTGCAAGACAACACCCCAGCCAGGCTAAACCAACTCCTCCCAACTCAGGAGGCCTGCATTTTCCTCAAGAACTCCAGTCCCTCTCCAAGTCAAAACCCATCATCTCTTAAAACAAATTCTCTCTGAGTAAGAAGATGTGTTCCACATTCTTCGCCAAAATAAATGCAGGATCCAAAATAGGGTTGGTAATGCAAATATTGACACAGCAAAGAGGAGAGAGTGCAATAGCATGGCTGGACAGACAGTCTGAATAAGAAATATTTCACAAAAAATGTCATCTTTATTTAGTGGGTGATGAAATCAGTGACTGTTTTAAAGATTCATCATTTCTGTAGCCCAGACACTTATGCCCTTAAGTTATATAATGAGAATCTGAAGGAAAGGCAGGGTTTGCACATTATATTTGGGATTAATGCCGAGATCTCCATATGCAGGGCTCCTGCTGATTTTGATGGAAGATTTGCAGAAGCAAAATTTCTAGGAACAGTAATTAAGCAATACTATCCCATCCCCGTTTCTACAAAATGGTTTTAGAGTTATGCAAGCTAATTCATCTTATGCGTGCACTTATTCACCACAAGTTTACTTGGCACAACCAGTTGTCACAGCATCCAAGGCACATTCAGAGCGTGCATGTTGACAAAAAGGGCACATTAAGAAAAAATACTTTAAAAGTAGCACTTTTTTTGCAGTTTTATCAAGAGGCACATACAGCTTGGTGGAGCCGTTGGCCCAAATCATACATTCTGTAAGCCCATGGCACTCCTGTTTGGTTCAACAGGAATACTGCAGCCAAATTGACCAGTCAAAGGTTGTGTTGCCTTGCTAGTTCTGCATGGATTGCTGATCTAACCTGTGTTGGCAAGTCCTGCCTCTCTTCTCCTTTCATAAGAAATAAAGTGTGTAGAAGAAGGGTATCTTTAAGTGTAAAGAGGTCTGCTTTTCAATAGCTCTTTTCCTCAGACAGTCAAATATATCAGGCAAACAGGCTGCAAACAAGACTTGGTGATATTTTACCAGTAAAAGTGACACTCATTCTCCACTGCTCAGTGATGAACCAAGGCATAGGGCTAAGGAGAATTAGGACCAAACTGTAAAGACATCAGGGTTTTCAAGGACATCTTTGTAATTATTGCTCCTCAGCAGCTTTATATTTAAGTGTCAATAACTTCAGAAGCATGGTGCAGTCAGCACTGCCAGGATGTCTTTCTTGGGCTGTGGGGGCATGACACAATATCATCTGTATCCCATCTGATTGGCTTTCAGCCCTTAGAGAGTTTTGTATCTATGCACCTGCCCTAACTCATCAATGCCAATGGTAAAGCTGGGTCTGAACCAAATCATTACACATCGCGTAAAAAGTTCAGATGTGGGCTTATTTCAATATTAATTTATGCTGCTAAAAATATCCCATTTTATTTATATTTTTTTAATGAACACTGTTATTCTATTAAGTTGAAAAAGTTGATGTGAACTGAACAAGAAATAACTAACATGCAAACTGCTAAGTTACCAATTAGCTCTTTAAAACAACTGAAAGTCACAGAGAGCCCTCAATGCACAGAGGCGGTTAATTAATTAACATTAGATGTGATTAATAATGAGTCTTGTTTAATAGTAAAAATCTGCCTGCAATGCCTGCATGTCAGAACAAAAAGCCTTCAGAGAGCAGGCAACTATATTTATCCTGATTGTGTTTGGGATTTTAACATGTTTTGTGCAGGCTGACAAATGGCCTATTAATTATCTAATGTTGTCTGACAACAACAGCTTGATAAAGATGTATGTTTTTGAATTGCTGGATGAAAACTGCTCGAGAAGAGCCCCATAGGGGCCTTGCTGTCCTAAAACTGGGCTCCAAGCCATGACAACAGGCAAGACAAAGCCCGATCTCCTGCCACAGCCTTTGGAGATAAAATATGTCTTGGCATTAGGGACATTTTCAGAAAACTGCTTCTGCAATATCTGATTAGGAAAAGGAGGAGTATGTCTTTACTAAATTGGGGTTAAGGCATAATCAATATCATATATGGAGTGTCTGGCCTATTCTGCATAAACACAGGCACTTCATATTATTAAGGAGTCTATAATGCAGAGGAAGCATATGGCAGGACACTGCAGCTCTCTCTATTCTTTTTATTTAGAACTTTATCTTCCAACCTGTTTGACAGCTGGTCCTAAGTGGTTTCACAGTGCCAAATTATTTTTATGATTGTTTGATGTTTTATTCTCCCATTTCAGTTAATGAGATAGGATCCCACAATGGTCATAATTCAGAGCTGTCAGAACTAAAAAGCATGCTTGTGGCAAGATAGCCTGATGGTAAATAAGGCTAAAAGCTGCGGATAATAAAAATTCTCTTATCCGAGTCTCCTCTGCAATCAAAACTTGGTTTGGATCCTTCTTTCCTTTGTGCTTGCTTCTACTGCATCTTTTTCCTTTTGGACAGGTAAACTATCAATCTTTGGGTAACGTCACCCTTTTAATTCTGTTCAACCTTTCCTTGTAATGAAATGTGTAGGATACATAGGAAATGTTGAAATGTCTAAAGATATTGAGTGCTATATTATAATTAAAGGGCTTGCATCCCGTTTATTGTGCCAAGGGAATAATTTGTCATGTATGCTTAGAAGAAACTGTTCAACAAATGACCTTTAAGAGTCCCAGGAAATGCCTTATAGCTGGCATCCTTGGGGATTTTAATGAAAACTTTCGAAAAGTTCCCATTTTGAATCCTAATATTTGGGAAAAGAACCACTGTCCCTCTTTTATTCTTGCATACTTTGTACTGGGAGGATGTAAGCAGAGCGAGATGTAAATAAGTAACCTTCGAGTTGCACCACAACACTGAAGATTGGGACGCATCTGTTCCTATCTCTGCCAAAGAGTTTCCGCTTGACCTTGTCATTTCATTGCCTGTTGCCTCAGTTTCTCTAGTTAGAAACCAACTGTACAACACAGTATCAGCTGTCTTAGACAAGTACTCTGGAAATTTGCACCAGGCAATTTCACTTTGCAACTCAGATGCTCTGACACCTCTACTTGTGACAAGCCAGTTAATCAAAGCAAGAGCATGATTACCTTCAGAATGACAAGAACTGTGTGCAGTGTGGCTTAGGAAGACATTTCTGAAGTATAAAATGTTTGAAATCTTAACAATGTATGGACTAGTGTAAATGTTAAATGCAAAGACAAGTTTCCATTATTAGGAAAGCACAATGGCAAACAAGGAATAGAAAGAGAGGGGAGACACAGACCCCTTCCCCAGTGACGGTAATGGGGGAGGAAGGACAGGATAGAGAGCAGCAGGGCACAGACTCCTCATCCTGTTCCTCTGAAAGCTTGCACCTGTGGATTAGGTACTGAGTGAACTCAAGTCAACAACTGGAATTCATAGGAAACTCTCCGACATCCACAAAACCAAATACTAATCCCCACTGCTGGCAGCCTGACATCTCTAAATGAGTAACTTGTATCACCTGTATGTATGCATTTCTTATTTCCTACTACACTTTTTTTTTAAATGAGAACTCATGGAAATGACTGAAGCAACCAAAATATAAGGCGCAGCAAAAACCAGTTAAACCATGAAACAAAACAAAAAAAACAAACAAAAAAAGCAGGAGAACCTTCTTTCACAGAAACAACAGCCCACTGAAAGAGCCCTGGGTACATCCATCACCAATCTGCACATCCATGCCTTAGAACCTGTGTTCAGCAGGCAACACAAGAAGTTGAGATATGTAACTCCATATTTGAGAACTGGATGACCCTGCACGATCTCTGGCAGTGACCAGCACCAGCTTCTTCAAAGGAAGGTGCAATGCTTCCAGAGGAATTTGAAGCTATAGAGTAACTTCTATCCCACAGGACTCAACACTCAAAGCCCTAATATGCATCTCCATATCTGAAAAAGTCACTTTTTTTAAGATGTATTTTAAGTCAATTCTCTAGACCTTTTTAATACATCCTATAATAAGTGAGAAAAACAGAAAATTTTTACTTCAGACATTCCACTGAATAGGTCTCAGCACAGGTCTCACATCCAATTAGTTTGTGGTTAGGTCATGGCAAATCAACACTGCTAAAATTTTAACATCTCCCATTTTGAAGGCTTAACGTGGAAAAGAAGGAATAATACTGTAGAAGCTGCATACATCAAATTCAGAACACAAGAAAGCTGATTCATCAATTGTCCTGGTAGGTTATATACAAAGGGTGTAAGAAATGTTTTCCTTGTATCATTTGCCCAGACTACAGCTAAAACATGTTGCTGTAACTGTCAGATCAGATTCTGAAGATCCACCAAAAGGTTGTGGGAGCAAGTCTGGAGAAGGAGCAAGTAGGAGCAGATGAAAGCCAGTTGTGCTCCTGCTATTCACACCAGTTCTTGATTCTATTTGCTTCAAAACACCACTTTGGGAGGATACAACTCAACCAAATCAGTTACAACAACCTTGGGGAAGAGGAGGAGGACAGGAGAGCCATGCCTCCACCACATCTAGGCTTCCTGCACCCTGGATAACCAGCACAGATAGCTCTGGGGCAGCATGAGGCTGGCAGAGAACCATCAGATCCCTCTCAGTATTGGAAGGACAAGAATATCACATTGTCTTCACATTCTGAGGTCACAGGCTTAAGCTATTCATCACCACTATTCAGGTTTTGATATTTATCAAGGAGCAGAACCCAGCAGTTCCTTGGCTTACATGGATCTCACCTGGGACTTGATCCAAAGGATCTCTAGTCAACAAGACTCTTTCCATAGACCTTCCATTTGGGTCCACGGTGATTTTGCTGACAACTTTCATCTCTGGTTCAGTACAAAGTTTATTGATACCAATTTGGGATGTGGGGGAAAGGAAGGGAAGAAGGAAAATCTCAGTGTGGAAAGCAAAAGGAAATTTGATACAGCTTCGCAAAGTTCAGGTACTGCTTTTTTCAGTCACAAGAAAATTGATGACGCCACAAGTTTAATGCTAATTGATTTATTACCTGCCTAAGCAAATCCTGGGCAATGCAATGGCAGGCTTAGACTTAAAGCAAATGATTTACAAGATAATGTTTGACTCTGGGAAAGGGTAATCAGATCCAGATACAATGGATGATAGGATAATTGAGAAGAAATAAAAGAGGATAAATTGCCATGTGCTAATGAGCTTACAGGCCCTAATGGGGAGGACATCAGTTTTAACACTCAGGTTATGAGCTAGGAGCAAGGTTTTTTTCCTCAATGGCTAAAGATGTAGTGCTGAAACAAACCAAGATTAATGGTGTCCCACTCACTTACTTAGCCATTCTTTACACCTTCCACAGCTTCCTGCATTGAATGTATGGTGGATTTTTAACCAGGTTTATTTAAAGCAGCTCACCTCAGTTGGAAACCATATTACCTATTTCTCCATTAAGGCACATCTGTTGTTTGGGGATGAATGACTCAAAACAGCATTTCTCCTCCTCCTTGCAGCACCAGCTGCCTGATGAGTTTGAAATGTCTTTGCAGGTCTCTCTAGGATCATAGGAATACTCTCAAGCCTTTATACGGTCTCACTGCACTCAGGTTTTGAAGCGGTTGCCAGAACAATGCTGTCTCACATCATGATTCATTTTTATATCTTTCTTTCCCTCCATCCCACATCACCACCTAGAACCAGGGACACTTTATTGGTATTTCTGATTACTGCTGCAGCCATCTAAATTTTTCAGCAGGATGGGGGTCTCTCCAGCCCTGATGTAGAAGTGCACTATATGAATGGTGCTAGCCACAGAGTAATAAAAAGACAGTGCTGTGTGCTGTTATTGGTAAGGAATACAGAAATGAAGCACTTCCTTAGAGACAAAGCCTGTATTCCAGTGCAAGGCTTCCAACAAATGAAGTTAATATGATGAATTGTGGTACAGTTCCAGAATGAATACAACTCTCAAAAATGCAGCTCCACTGAAGCTTTTAAGTTGTAATACTCACAACATGTCCAATACTCTATTTTAAAAAGAAAGATTCCCAGTTAATATGCATGAAAGAAGCTATGACCCTTCTGAGTTAAGATATGGAAAGACTTTTCCTAAAAATAGCATATACTATAGGTATGCAGACACTAATTAATTACAAATCCCACAGAATCTCAGTGCAGGTAGCAGCTATGAGGTGCCCTTTTCCCATAGAGGGGAGGGATGACAGCAGAAACACAATCTCCGCTAAACCAGAACCCAGCAGCTGCAACAGGAAGCAACACCTAGATGAGCAGTTCGTGGGCTGGAGGAGCAAAGGAAGGCAGTCTACCCACACTAGGAAAATAAATGCTCCAAAGAATGGTTCCAACCTCCACTCTTTAAATCAGCTTGTGAATTTTCATCATCACGACCCCGATTTTAACATTCACTTTAGAATTAAAAACAGATCATAAAAGCACAAATTGTTAAACGCAGTAGTTTGATACCTTTGCTGCTCATGGAGGCAGCGAAGTGAACCGAGTAAAAATGAAAGCCTGGATCAAAGGTTTTGAAATTTAGGTGCATCTGGCACTGGAAGCAATTGTAATGTTGCCTGTCCCTCTGTAAGGAAGGATATGGTAGCAAACTAGTTCAGTACTTCTGCAGGAAACCAGGAATGGGCTTATATCAGAGATCACCCTTTTCTCCCCACCTCCCCCACCAGTCTTATTGAACATCCCCTGGAGCCAAGCTATTTCCACATTGAATAGAGAATGACTTAATGTCAACGTAAATAAGACTTTCCTGGTTTCTTCCACTAAAGAGTCTCTGGTCTAGTTGTAAAGCAAAAAAGAAAGAGGAAAGTATTTATTGAGTGTATTAAATGTCTTAACATATTACAAGTCTTAACAGATGACCACATTCATTCAAGGAAACCAGCCTGGAGTGGCAAACTTGAAATAGTTGCAATTAGTACAAGAATTGTTCTACTTGAAGCAACTTGCCTCTTCTGTTTGAAGGGAACACACAATGCAAGCTTGCCATTCTGGTATCAGGCACTTACTGTACAAGCAAACAGGATATGATAGGTGCGACTTGAGTAATTGTCTCAAGTCACTCTTACGGATAAAATATGGGTTTAATATGTTGGGAAAAAATGTTGACTGAATATTGAAGAGATTGCTTGTTTGTCCATAGCCATCGATGGCAGTTTTAATTTCATCTACTGACTTTGCAGTTCCAAGGCAGACCCACAGCAGATCCAGCCCCCACTTTCACAGCTAAGAGTTTTTCCATTGACGTCAGTGGAACTTGCACTAAATCCCGGTGACCTGTGTATGCAACCTCTCTTGCCTCTGCTAAGCCTTCTAACATTCATCCACCAACAAAATTAATTCTAGGCAGAAAACTGAATTTAATTTTTGCTCTTTTGATCTGACATCTTCAAGTCTCTTGTTCCTTATTGCACTGGTGCTCTGCATCCCACTTCAGCCCCTGCATCCAAAACCTTGTCCAGTATCAAATGCATTTCCTCATTCAACAGTTGGAGCATCCTATACTAGTGATCATTCCTATCTGAAGTATGTTACCAAGAGCCTGAACTTTCCTGCATGCACACCTCACCCGAGAAATTCAGTGATGAGCCATGCTGCCAGTCCTGCACTCTTTAAGGACATACTGCTTCTTTGCTGCTGCTCACTACCACCCTTAATGCTTCTCCTTGCATCATGCCCCATAGGGGAAATTGACAACCAATGATTTTAGCAGGGAAGAGGTACAGAGCTGAATGCCAAAAATGTGCATGCAATTTGTTAGAGACACAGTATTTGTGCCTTGCATCTTCTGACTGTACTTACACTCAACATGAAGAGGCAGAGAGTGAGACTTACAGGGAATTGCTGCAATTCACACATAACTGCACGAGGTTTTTTGATTGGCAGGCCAAAGCGACAGCACATCAGGAGGTCAAAAATAAAGCAGGACTTCCTTCGTAACAGAGCAAAAACATCTGCATCCCTGATGCTTGAGGGACAGAGGACTCCACCATGCCTCTCAGCTGCTGCAGGGACAGCTGGTCAGAAATAAAGAGGCACTGAGCTACCAGCACATCCCACACCTGTGAAAGCAAGAGCAGAAGCTGAGGCCCTCATGGAATACTGTCTTTTCCAAGTGATGTCATACGGATGCTCGTGAGCTCGTATTTCATCTTACCTACGTGATACATTATGTTTAGAGTTATTCTTTTCCTTGAATATTTTTGCTTTATAGAGAAACTTTATTTTTTTTTCATTTTAACACTATTCCTCATCACAACAAATTCCTCATCCTACAACCACTACATCAGGGCTAAGTAAGCACATGGTCAGTAGAAAATCTCCAACACCACATTACGTGCCTGTAACAGAAATCTTCAAGCCAAAACTTTCTGTTTATTCACAACCATTCTTTCAAGTCCTTCAAAACCTCTGTCTGCCTCCACAGCGCATGCAACGCATCCTTGCAACCATCAGGTAGTGAGGGTGTATTTTGGGTGCTCCATCTCCCACCACCGCCACTGTGTTGTCCTACAGCTTCCCCTCCCACAGACCAGGGCAGCACCTACACACACACTGACTGCACATATCTGAAGAAAACTTCTCCACTGTATAAGACCATTAAAATACTTCATTGCCTGCAGCAGCACAGTGCAGCTGCCGTCCTTCCCACAGTGCCGTGGCAGGAAATATTTTATTCTCCCCTCAGCTGTGCCAACGTTTTCAGAGTGTCTTGGCTCTGTAAAGGCAGATTTTTGACCCTGTGCTTGGCACATGCACAAGGAGGCAGCACACACAGGCTCATATATATGGTCAGCACAGCCGCATTTGCACACCCATCTCAATCCCAATGTGACCAGCACCTGTCTCAGCTGTGTATGGGTGTGGGTGAGCACGGATGGCTACACAGAGAGGCCCAAGATGAAGACATCAGTACCCAGAGCTCACAGATAGACCGATTACATGGGCAGCACACATCAAGCAACTCTCCCAGCCGCAGAGCAACACAGGTGTAGGCACCTGAGAAGGTACCGGCTCAAGTCCCCTCCAACGGGGCTCAAATATCAAACATCAGCAGTCCAGAAGGATCCTTGATCAGCACACTGGAAGATGGATTGGGAAACCTGGTTTCATGTCTCTACTTTATTAGCCTTCCCACAGGAATAGGCAGTTTCTAACTTGGGTGGTTTTGAAAACTACCTCTTACCTGCTTAATTCCTCAGTGTCCTATCTGTGTAAAGGGATAAAGTTTATTGCCCTATTTTAACCTCATTTATCCCTTTGGATCATACATGTTTCAAGGCAACAACTCTTATTTGCACAGAGTAACTGGCACACCAGAAATGACAAAAAGGTCCTCTTCACCCTGTCCTCCGCCAGAATTTTTTTAAACTAATTTTGTTAGCCCTCCAGATTTAGGATTCTTTACCAGAAAAGTCATTTACAATACATAGACTTTAAATTCATCTGAACTTGCTTTGCACTTCTTAAAGTAAACATCTAAAAATCAGATGTTAAACGATTCTAAAACTTCTGTTCTCTCCTCTCCACCCTCAAAACTTTTGATAGAGGCATTAGCTCATAAGTCAGTAATTTCAGCTTGATGCCTCGGGAAATAACAAACAATATTTTGAGAATCAGAATGGATAACAGAAACATCATCTGAGCCTTAACCCTGGGTGCAGAGCCACTGCCGCTGGGCTGCAGGCCTACAGATTCTGCTTCAACCAGCAGGTAAACCTCAGACAGAGGAAATGTACATGGGGGGGAAAAAAATAGTACAGCGTGGATAAACCATACACAGATATTGGTGATTTCAAATAGGTACTTCTCAGAGGAGCTGTACTGCACACCTTTGACCTTTAACTGGAGTGCTCAAACATTGCATGTAATGATGACTACCAATGAAAGTCCTATGCTCTGCTTGGCTGCACTTTCTATATGAGTGCCAGCAGTAAGATAAATGATAAACTGGTTCACTGGAGTACTAGTGGTTTGGGGGCTATTGATTTTTGGTCCATTCTCTTTAAAAGTGAGATCTAAAAAGTTGACAGAGGGTCATTAATTTCATCATATACTTGTCGTCTCATCCATAACCAATCCAGGGGCTGAGTGCGCTTGTCACTCTCTGTTTGCACTTTATTTGTTTAGGTTTTCTTTGTGATTCTACATTTTTCCCCTTTATTTCAGCTCTGTGTTGTTTGGTTTTTTCCCCCGCTTTTTTTTTCCTCTGAATCAGCTCCTTGCTTTGGACTCTCTGAACAAGCATATAGTATAAGTAAATTCAGTGTCTTCATTATCAAGTCTGTGCTAGGAGACAGTCACCTCCATTTAGTGCTCTTCATTTAAAAAGAAGACAACTACTATAAAATTCATCAATCTTAATTGCACAATCTGAAGAATTTTGATTGAATAAACACTTGTCTGAATACTTCAGGGTCTTGTTTGAGGGAAACATCAAGGAAAGAGTTAGTGATTTTTTCTCTCATGAAGTTCCTTAAGCCCATGACAGGGGTCTCATGATAGGGAAAAGATGGGATTCAAATAAACATATGACCATAATTAGTCAAATTCCCTTTCTTGTGGTTCTGATTAAGCCCTTGGAAACTCTTTGAAATGAATTAACTAAGAAAATATTTAACCATTACTGAAAACCTATTTCACTGGTGCACCTTGGCTTTCAGTAGAGTAAGAAAATCATAGAGAATTCTTTATGCAACGTAGTCGTTATAACAGATAAAACCTAAGAGATACAAATAACAACCACCAAATACTAATATTTAAGATCAGAGGAATAGTTTTTATATCATATTGGAAAAATATCCATAGGAGGAAGTTATTGACAAACAAGAACTGTGTGTAGTAGGCAGTTGTTACCAACTCAAATTGATAAAATATATTTCTAGGTAAGCGTCCTCTATTTCCCAGCTCCAAGTCCATCTGCACTGTCTTTCCTTGGGAACCCTTGGGAACCAAGAAAATGCACGCAGAAAGCAAAAGAAAGTGTGATTAGGTATTACAGATAATGGCAGAAAAATCCAGTACTAATAATATCACAACCTAGCACTATGTCCCTTTTTTATAGGTCAACAAATACATTTCTCCTTTGAAGTTTGTTTTTATACACCCTTGAGTGTCCAACTAGTTAAACTACTAAGAAAGCTCTACATGATTTAGAAGCTAATCCTTCAAATGGCTAACAATTGAATGCCTCAGCTGTTTGTAGTTTCCTACCACTGGCTAATTTCATTTTTGTTTCATGTGTTTGCCAGCAAGATTTCATTGTTCAGAGCTTTGACACTGAGGTTGTAAGTGTAGTTAATTTAGTTAAAATGAGGCTGGGAACATTCACACCATGTTCAATTTGTAATGACCAGACCTGGTAGAAGTTAGAAAAATATGCCTGGAGAACAAACAAGAATAGAAAACATATTAAAAAAGGGAGAGAGAAAAAGCAGGCAAAGGGTATGATCCAAATTTGCCAAACTCATGAGCATCAGGTGGCCTTTTCAAAGGAAAAAAAAAAAAAGAGATTCAGAATGGAAAAAAACCCAAACCTTTTAAGCTTACTTTTTTAAAGCCTGAATTTGTTAAAATATTAAATCATTGACTGTTTTAACAGTGGATTGGATTTTATGACCCTACCTTTATTCCTTCTCCTGTGACAACAGCGAAACCCCACCAATTCCATCCTTTTTCAAAACCCCATCTTGTCTGTATGGCACTTGCTGAGTTTGGAAGGCCCATAAGTGCTCATGAGAAACATTACTTCTAGAAATTGCTGCACAATTCCCTACCTCCCATGCTAGGAAACAGACTGAGCCAAGATGTTCTTCAGTAGACCCAACACCACAAAGGGGGATTTGCCTAAATGGCACAAAACACCCCTCAAAAATCAAGATGATTTTCTGTCTTGGCATGAATAGCTGCATCTGTTCAGCTAGTGACCACTTTTCCCCTTCACATCCCCAAATATACATTGCAATATAGGCTGAACTTCATCTTGATTGCACTCATCTCCCCTCAGCAGAGGGCTTTGCTCTCCGTGGGGTACTGGGCTACAGCACCCATAAACCTTGTGCCCAGGTTGCAAACAATGCTATGCGCCGAAGGCTCAGAAACACTGGCACTTCCTTGCTGCAGTTCCCAAGTCAGGCAAGCAGCTTCTTAAAAATCCTAATTATAAACTTGATTAATAGATATTATAGCACAGCTCCTGTTTGCCTGTAATTATATTTGACACAGAGATACAAATCAGCAGTTTAACACGCTGAAATAGGATTCATAGGATTTCATAGGATTATGGACATATGCATTTTTATTAAGCTCTATTGGTTTCTCTTTAGCATTCATCAAATCTCTCCCTTTATACAGAGATAAATATATATTTTTTTCAGAAAGTCATTAATTTCAGAGTTTGAGAAAAATGAAATAGACGAAGTGGGTAATTTTTCACACTTAGAACAATTTCCCTATGATATTATGACTCTTTATCTTGCACTGCTCCAGGAGATTAATATGGCTGTTATTTTCTCCACTAATTGGCTTTACAGATAGCCATGGGAGATAGCACCTAATAAAGCCAACCAAGAGAGAAAAATATTAACAGCACTAAGCTGTCCCATAACAAGGAGGTCTATTCATTAAGAAACAATATTCTATTAGGGAAGAGTTTTTTAAAACAGATTTTTAAAATAAGTGGGGCGTGCACTAAAACCCAAAAGTGGATTACATGGTTGCTCTGTTCCCTAAAGCACACCAGGTCTTCACTTAAACAGTCCTTTCTTGCTGCCCATGCGAACACCAGCACGAAAGAAATCACTGGGTTTTTTTCCAACTCAACAAGTCCCCTTCCAGCACACCAATCTCCACACAAGGGTCCATGTGCAAGAACAGAGGTGAGTTAACTTTTCCTGATCACCCCCTTTTGCTATTACAGCACAGAAGCAGAGGTTGTCTCAACACTCCAGACAGACGGCACACAGCATGGGGAGAAATTGCTGTTAAACACCCCAGAGCTGAAGGATTTCCTGGCACGGTACCATGCACATATGGGTCCTCAGTTGGACCCAGGCCCTTTTAGGAGCTCTGATAGTAGGAAAACAGAATTAATCTTTTATGAATTACTACATCCACTGACAAACAGACTTCCCCAGAGAGGAGCAATCTTCACCAGAATTGGAAGAACCTGCTCCCCTCTCCATGCTGGGATGCAGAAAGTGTTCTCCATGTTAATTCCCAGCTTACTCTTCAGCCTGCACCCTGGGGCTACAAAGCAGCATCTCAGCTTTCCTGGCATTTTATAGAGTCATTTTACAGTACTACTACACAAGGTTGTACAAATAATTTTTATTATAAAGTGAACAAGGCTTTTGTCTTACTAATGGGTCTCTAAGACAAGTCATGACAGTAACAGCTGGTTTTCATACATATTTTACTAATTATTGTACTACGTAGGTATATATAAAAAGCTTTTAATATGCCTGATAACCTCCTTCCAACTTTGGTATTTCAACCTTCTCACCAGAATTGAACTTTCCCAAATAGCAGAAACTATCCGGGACTTAGCAGAGAGCCTCCCAGTGCAGGTGAAGTCTTTCATCCAGACACCATCTGCAATTGAGCTTCTTACCCAGGCAGACCAGGCCCAAAACAAAGACAGCAATCAACAGCTTCCTAGCAATTCACTTACATCTCACATCAGTACCTAGTTCCCAGGAAACTACTTTGTCCACATTTAATCTGAAATAATCCTAAAAAGCCATAAAAAATCCAATTGACACATATAATGTGCAAATATGCCACTCACTCCTCTCAGTGAAATGAATTTATCACTAATTTTAGAAGTTTTGCCTGGTTTACAATGCAATCAGCATTACAGAGATTTGATAAACAGCACATCCATAGAAACCCACAGAGGTGTTTAGTTAGCATGACCATGTACGCCTGAAGTGCAGATGAAACACAACAACAGTGCCTAGAATCTCTACTATCACATTAGAGAGGGACTCTCAAACCATAAGCAGTTTCACCTCCAAAACTAAAAACAAAAAAAACCAAAAAAACCCCATCAGCATCACATTATCATTACAAGCACTTCCCCTGAAAGCAGTGCTTTAAATAAAGCTGCAAAACACGGAGAAAACAGACTATGACTGTATTCTTAATAAAACAGAAGTCAGCAAAATGCATTTGGAGTTACAGATCAGCTCTTAGAAATATGACCCAGCTGTACCTTAACGACAACACCCAGATGTCACACCAGAGCACTGCTTCATTAGCAGTTCCTGCTAAGGTCCTGCCACCACTGCTTCCCACAGCACAGGATTCTCTCCTCCATGCACCAAGCAAGCTAACAGAACTTGAGCGAAGATCAAAAAGAAGGTAGTATGTCTTCAATTTGATTGATCAGCAGGTCTCTTTGGCGAGCAGATGACCTCTCCATTCCCCAGGATGAAATGCTTCCCACAACAAGTAAGCCAACAGTCTGATTTCACTGATATTTTTATACGGGTACAAATCTCATACCATTTTCTGATGGCACACTAAGATTTACCCTCCGTGACACCAGGCATCCACAAATATCTTTACAGGATGTTCCATTTTGAAGTAGCACAGTTAGAATTTTTCTAGATATTTTTCTAACCTAAAACCATTGCACTCAATAGTCAACACGTTAAATAAGCAATTGGAAAACAAAGCAGTTCTGGATTACTTCCTAGGAGTAACAGCTTCCAACATCATTTACACCTAGACAGGGCAATTAAACCAATACATACATTTCACTGAAAATCCTGCATTAGATATAAATCCTCAGAATGAGATTTTAGAGAGACTTTGAAGGAACATTTCACTCCAAGTGAGTTTTAGCTTGATGGAAGGCAAGATCCCAACCCCAGAAACTCCGAGCAACTGGTATTTCATTTCACTCCAGCTCCTGCCTGGCCTTCAGGATCTCCACCATAAAGACTGCAAGCATGGGTACAAAGAGCATCTTTGCAGATACTGCTTTTGGGACAAGCTATTATTTATCCACTAAGGAAGACAACACCTGAAGGGCCCACAGGCATATTTTGGATTTGTAAGCATTACTGATGCTATAGAGATCAAGATGCAGCAATTTAGGTTCATAGAGTCATAGAATTATCTGAGTTGGAAGAGACTTCCAAGATCATCAAGTACAACCCTTAATTCAACACTAGCCTGATTACTAGATTATGGCACTAAGTGCCACTAAGTAACCTCCAAAAAAGTTTAACAATATTCTAAAACAAGGGATTAAATTTCATAGGAAGAGAGTTATGTCTCTGCCCTTCACTCCATCACTATTATTTTCTTCCTAATCGAGTTTTCCACCACTTAAATCATGTTACTGATGGGAACAAAGAGAAAATAACCAACAAATGTATATTAAGCAAAGAACCTATAGCCTAATATTGTTCAATTCTATCAAATGAAGGAACCTTAGATATTTGGGGAGGATAGGAGAACAGATGTATCCAGAACAGATGAAAGAGATCAATGTTTAAGCACACAATTTTTGATTTAATGAATTCTTCTCTTTTACAATGTAGGTACAATAAAATATTGAAAGTCACCTTAAGAAAGCACTGTTCACAGACACAAGCTTAAGACATCAAAATCAAATACAGACTTTCCTCTAAAGTCAGAGCCACCAGGTTAAGAGCTTGTCTTTGAACTCACTTTAAGATTCATATTTTTTAAAGAAAAAATTTAAAGAAAATAAATTTGAAAAAACATATTTTCTGCAAAGAAATCTAAAGAAAAACTAGAAAAATTGCCATCAAATTTTGCTGAGAACAGTAGCTTCAAAGCAGAACCACACAGCTTAGGCTATACAAGGCCAGTTACCATTTTAATGTTAAGAGAAAAAGCTTTTTACAGATGCATAAAACACAGAGGGAGAAGCTGAAAGACTGTTACTCTATTAAAGTTACAGAATTACATAAACCAAGCTTAGAGGAAGTTTAAAACTTTTGCACAAGAACTTGACTTAAGGATTTAGAGTGGTTAAAACCAATAGAATGGCCTACCTGTCTGAGAGGTAGACAAAGGGTTTGAGCCTCCACTCAGCACCACAAACACTGGCCAAAAATACCTGAGCACCCTCAGCCAATTTTATACCTGCTTTTCACAGCTGAATCTGGGGAGCTGTGTAACTTGAACACCTGCAAACTCCAGTGGCAACGAGCAGGCTGAGCCCTCATATACCAGACAGGGAATACAGCCCAGGCTGCACCAAAATTTAATACCTAGGTATTTAAACCTTATATAAAAATTTATATACATGTAATATATATAAAAAATGTATATTAACATCACCAGTACTCAAAAAAATAAAAAGACTCAGAGAAAGACCAAAAGAAATGCACACTTGCAGCCCAAGCAATGCTCCTACACTATCTTTCAACAATCTTTCTGAAATTTAACCAAGCTGTGTCCTTCTGCAGGTGGCAGTAAGCAGGTTAATCAGAATTGCTCAGCCAACCCTTCCAGCACAACCCACCCCGCCATGGGATGATTGCACCTACCAGGTGCCCACCCAGGGAAATGTCCCCTCCATTACAGTATTGGCCAACAATCAAGGAATTGAAGCTTCCTCTTATCCAAATTAGAGCGGTGCCAACCCCTTCAGCCGTCACTCCTCCAGCTGTCAGAGCTGCTAATGCTAACGCTTCGGATGTCACTGGAAGTGACACTTCTGGCTGCTTCAAAGGAGCAGATAATTAACTTAATTTTTTAAGCTTATGGTGGAAAGCCATTCCCATAAAGTTGAGAAAGAGGATTTTTTTCACTATCAGGCACTGCTCTCCTTGAAACAGCACCTGTTGTATTCGGTGGGACCCATCATTTTTCTCCTGGAAATAACAGGGATTACTCTGATGTCTTACAGCATTTACACCTCCACACTGCCATGAGCTTCAGCAAGTTTTCTTTCCTGCTGACACCAGCGGAACCGAGAAAAGCAGCAGCCCTCATGTTTCTTCTTGGGATTTCAGCCATAGCACAAACCATTGGTAGCTGCTTTTCCAACCAGGAGGGAGTAATGATTTCCTAGTTAGAAAATATCCAGCACTTTTTATTGCAAATGTATATCTAGGAAGTGAAAATGTACAAATTAATATCACAGATATCAAAATACTGGACACAGAGGCATTGTTATTATACTTAAGGTTGTACCAATGTTTCTCTTTCAGTGGTTTATAACTTGGCTTAAAATTTTATTCCTGGCTGAAAACTGGCACAAAATTTGAAAATTTGAGAAAAACCAGTAGGCAACTATAAAACTATAAAAAGTAGGGAAATATTAAACATCCTTTTTACCGTAAAAATAATATTTTTATTTGGAAGATGAAAGGAATTTTAGAAAGATGTAGTATTCCAGCCAATCCTCTTTTGTGGAGAAAAATGTTTTTCCTTTCCCTCTCTTCCCACAAGATTGCTAAAAAACTCAACACATTTTTAGCAGAAGGTTTTGAAGACAAAGAAGATTCAGCCCTGTTTTCAAAATGGTGTGCCTTACTTTCTTGCTTATAGTAAAAGACGCAGCATAAATATATATATGCCCAAATAATTATTTTTATATTTTATTCAGGTAACTCCATGTTGATCAACACCATACAGTGCTACAGAAAAGCTTTTTACAGTGATACTAACTAAAACTACAGAAAATTTTAAAAAAAAACATAAACAGGACTAAAATGCAACCTGGAAATAACAGAAGTTAGATCATAGAGGATTAATCTAATAATACGTCTACTCTATCTCGATTTCAATAAAACACCTGATGCAACGATGCATAGAAATTACTAGTTAAGATGATAAAAATGGAGATTTGCGCAGAGATTTTTTGGGTAGGTAGAACATTGGCTAGGAGGAGATGGCCATGAAAGCAGAAATACCACATTGCATTCGGTAGAAGTGAATTTGGCAGGAAAAACAAGTCTAATCCCTGTTAAGAAAAACGAGAGTGTCATCCCTATTTGAGGAGAGTATTATTTAGAGGAGAATTAGGTAGCTTTGAGGAGTAAAGTGGTGGGATTGGGATGAAATGACATGTATTTGAGGATGAAAAAAAGAAAACCTGCACAAAAGCTGAAGTCCCAGAGCTGGAAACACCAGAGGAAGCAGCTCTCCTCCTTTGGTTGACCATACCAACCTTAAGCAATTAATGGAATAATTTTATAATCATCTTTGGGTCTCAAAAGTGATGCTTCCAGACAGGAGGAATTCACCTCACTGCACCTGGAATCAGTAAGAAATGTGCCAAATAAAGCCGGGCACAGTTCTGGTCATTATGGTTCAAAAAGCATGAGTTGAAGCTGGTGCATGAGGAAGGACCGTCAAAGTTATCAGTGAAGCGAGAACTGAGGAAAGGAGACTAAAACATCCTTCCTGATTCATTTCAGCAAAACTAAGGATAAGAGTAAATACATGCACTCCCTACTAACAGCTTGGGAGGTTAAGCACCGGAAATAACTTCCCATTATTTAATCTAAACAATAAGGCTGACACCAAAACTACCCAATAAGGACAGGCTATTGAGTCCCACAGGCTGGGAATCAAGCAGCTTCCAACCGTCAGAGCAACCGTGTTCTGTATGGGTTGCTGAGGTTTGATAATATTGTTTCTACTCCAACAATATTTACTTGACTGTCATGATTTTTCTGCGTTAAAATACCAAATGACTTTAGAACAGCCCGATTGAAGGGAAACGGAGGAAGTCAGCTCCCAACTCCCACTCAAATTCAATAGGAATCCAGTTCATGCCATTAAAAATCCCATCTCGACAAAATAATTTTCCAACACTTGTGGACATCTTACAGGGCATCCAAAACTGCTTTGCAGTTATGGAACAGTATTTGAGTCAGAATAATTGAACATATAAATAAATAAAATAATATAATAAAACATAGGAAGTGAAATGGGATTTTGGTGATGAAAAGCAATATTTTGCACTTCCAGCATCAGCCACCTCCCATGTTAGAAACAATAAATATTAAGCCTTTGAGGCAGAGCTAAGCAGAGCCTGTGACAGTATCATGACAGTTGCTGCTAAATGCTGTTGAGTAATTGAAAAATGTTAATAGTATGATGTGAAATATAGGATAAATCCCTATTTTAAAATGCGATAACCAAGGTGTAAGGTGATAAAGGAGCTCACTCCAAGTCCCACAAAAAGGTAGCCCC